>JBAMJV010002487.1:0-147321 GCA_037951105.1 Echinarachnius parma
TGGCATGACGTCACCGTAATGATAGTTCATTTATCGCGAGCTAGAGTACGTTCCCAGGCACTGCGTGATTTGAGGTCCCTGGACCACCACCATCATCGTCATCTTCATCAAAACTCTAAAGCCCGGCGCAGACAGAGCCGACTCGACCCGATCCGACTGGTTTCAATCAGGCTAGAGTTGGGCCCGGTTGGTCGGATCCGATTCATCATGTTGAATCGGCCCCAATTAACATCCGAATGTCTCTCGACTGGCAAAATGTGTGTCGCGAGGCACTGAAAACTGAGCCGATCCGAATGAAAAACAGTCGAATCGGGTCGAGTCGGCTCTGTCTGCAGAGGGCTTAAGGGTCATCGTCTTCATAGGTCATTCCAGGCCTCGGAATGACGGACCTAGAATATATGTTTCTTGTTTTATTAGTATAATTTGTTTTGTTTTTATAATGAAACGTTTTCTTCGTGTTTTTGTATTTATTTATTGTTTGTTTGTGTGTGTGTGTGTGTGTTTGTTTGTTTATTTTTGTTTTTTTCGTTGGTTGATCGGTTGGTTGGTTGGTTGTGTGAATGTTTGTTTGCTTCGTTGTGTATGCATGTGTTTGTTTGTTTGTTTAATTATTAATGTGTTTTTTTGTTTGTTTGGGTTTTGTTTGCTTACTTGTTTGTTTGTTTGCGTGTGTTTAGCTTCTCAGCATCTTCGTTGTCAAATTGTATTTGATCTCCTTTGTCATAATTGTGATATTTTTGGTTCGCAAACTTTTTGTTTTGTATAATCTGTTTGGTATTTTTTTCTTTCTTATTCATGTTAAGCTTGTCATTTGATTGATTATTTGTTATTAACCCTTTCTCCATTTTACTAGTTTTCTTGTTTCTTTGTTTCATGAAGTTTTATATTTCTTTTCTTGACAATTTATTGACGTTTAAACTTGTTCGTCATTTTTGCTTCATCTTCGTTGTCAATTAGTTATTAGTTGTTAATTAGTCTTTTTTGTTTGTTTCTGAATTGTTATTTTCCTTATCATCCCTTATTCCTACCAAGCCTTATTTGTTTATTATTGTGTATTAAGTTTGTTTTGTATTGTTTGATACGTTTCTTGAGGTCCTTTATGTAATGTTTTCCTTCTTTCTCCTTTCTAAAAGTTTGCTTCCATATCCTCAAAGTCAAGTTCCCTCCACGTAATTCCTTCTCAAGTTTTGCTTGTCACGTTTTTTTGTTTCTTTTTTTATTAAGTCCTCTTCTTCCTTCACTATCTGACTATAAAAGTTCGTTTCTTCTTCTTTTTTTTTGGTCAGGTGTTCTCATTTTACTTTATGTCAACTTTCATTCTTCCTCTTCGACTTCATTACGAGAGTTGTGGATAACAAACGAGAAAGACAAGCCGAATTCCTACAGGACCTTTCCACACGAGGGCGCAAAGTACACGAGGCCCCGATCACCATGACTCGAAAATCGAACCGGGCAGATACGGGCCCGTGTGGAATTCACGCCGTACCCCCTCCCGGATTCCCAACTCCACCCCCTCTTTTTATCTCTCTTGTACTCTTAACATGAGCGTTAAAAAGACACGAGATATGAAACAGCAGGTTTGGCGAAGAGATTAGATTGGCATTTTCTTTCTGCTTTTGTTTTTCTTCTTTTCTTTTCTTTTTGTGTAGATGTGAAGTATTATTAAGAGAGAAAAAAAAAATATGATGCGAGTTGAATGTGCTTTTTGTGTCTGGAGTAAACTAACGAGTGCTTCCTCAGAAAGTTCCGATGAAACCCCATAACGGCTTGCCCGAAAGTGTTGTTACCCCTACGAACCAGATGGCGGTCGGATGGGGGAGAGATGGGGTCAAAATTCTTTTTCGAGTACAGCTATGTTTTAGAAACTAAGCCAGTGTATACCACCATCTGTGTGGCTTAGTTGGTAGAGCACTGGTCCAGCTATCCGTGGGTCGCAGGTTCGAAACCCATCGTTCCAGTTCTGCTTCTTTCTTTCTTCACAGTATTACTTTCGTGTACAGATAGCTATAAAGCGCGTTCACAAACGTTGTAGCTCAGTTGGTAGAGCACTGCTCCAGCTATCCGACGATTACAGGTTCGAATCCCATCGTAAAAGTCCTGCCTCTTTGCTCATGCAGCTTTTGTTTGTATGTAAAACTTGTTAGAAAGTGATCAAACAACCACAATTAGACAGGGGTGTTGTAGATTAATGTATTTGTTTGTGCACGTTCGTCTAAGTGGAGGGAGGGAGGTAGTGAAGCCCCGGTGCCCCTCGTGTTATACCCACTGACTTGCAGAATCATGATTTATTTTGAACTTTTCTTTTCTATTTGTGACATGACAGAGACAGTCCCAGAAAGGAGCTTTTTGTTCCCAATCGCAACCTTGCTTTCGTTAGAAACCAGACCCGGTTATGAATGGCCGGGACCATACCTGGTCAACGAGTCAGACGCAGGATCCGATGATCGTATCGCTTGGGTCCGTCCTTACGGTCTAGAGACCGGGATAGGCCCGGGGCTAAATTAGTCACGCAGACCCATGTGTATAGCTAGCTACCTGCATGACCTGGCATCGATCGTCTGTATAGCAAAGACTCGGTAAAACCACGGATGTATCAGACAAATAATACCTTCCTGGTAAAACCATGGAGTTCATTTGGGAACTCAGTAATATTATCCAGGGAGCTGGTATAACGCAATGGTAAAACCCCTCCAAAGTGCATGTTCATGTTTCGGTAAGCATTATAAAGTTCACGACTCGGTAAAACCAAGGAGGTATCAGAAAACTTATACCTCCTTGGTAAAACAGTCGATTTTATTAGAGAACTTCATAATAATATCCAGACTCCAGAGAGCTGGTATAAAGAAATAGTAAAACACATCGAAAGTGCGTGCTCATTTTTTATTGTTTAAGCATTATGAAGTTCACGGCTATTTCTATATATCCGTAGGACCTAGCCTACATGACTAAATAACTTTACGTCAATAGCTAATATAACTTTTTCGAACCAATGGAATCTGACCAGAAATTTATCATATAAATGACACAATGAACAAAGAAAATATTGGAGACATTAGTTATTTTTTTCATTTTCATGCATGCATACATCCTAAGGATTGTGTTTTCAAACACTTTGAATTCAGATATAACAACCCCATAACTGTCTCATAATCTCTAATTAATCAACCGGGCCAATCAGCCTTAATAAATAGTCTATTTTGACATTGCAAGGACGCTGTCAACTCAGATTATGACGTTCTAAATTGTCTTCTTTTTGGGGTGTGGGTTTACTAAAACTAAAGGGATTGAATAGTTATATCATAACGAAGGGGGAGGCACCCAACATGCCCTAAGTCCCTTTCAATCTATTCCCGTATGTTTTCACTTTGACAGATTATCTTAATCAATATATAGGGTCAATAAAACAGTAAAATATTATGGAGAAGCAGAATTAAACATTACCAGCTCCTCAGTAAAATGAACAATAATTATATGTTTGTTTTTTTATCATCTCATCAAATCGGCCTAAATTGATATTCCCATAGATTATGAATGATAATAACTATTTTGCTTGTGTGTGTGTGACGTGTTCGCTGTACTTTTTCCCAATTTACCACAGCCCTTTTTATGTTTTTTTTTCCTGTATTCTTTATCTCGCTATCTTTCTTTTGTGTTTAGTTCTCGCAGTCGTCGCGTTTATATAGCGCCGAACACAATCCGCCATTCTCCGCGTCAAATTTGGCGGGAAATTTGGGCATTGAGCGAATCTCGGGCCCGAGCGACCCCAGACAATCGGGCGGCTCCAACGTTCACAGCCCGATGAAAAGGCCGACTGTTCACACTCTGTACTTGACATTCGTTGGCAGTAAAATATTAACAGTATTTTATTCATTTGTATTCATTCTTTTTAGTGGTGGTTGAACCAGTGTTTTCCACAATGGCCCTACAATGTATACACTTTGTTTATTGTCATATCTAATCTGGCTCGTTCTCTTTATCTCTTTTTTTAAATATTTCTCAACCACAGTTAAAAAATAATAATAATACATTTAAAAAAATAACGATGAACTTGAAAGTAAAGTAGAAAAAAATGACAGTATCATTTAACCTGTCTATCTCTCGCGCTCATTTTATTAACCAAATTAATAGTACTTGTTTGGTGATAAAAGTGTGTCTTTTCAGGTTCGGTCATTTTCAGACTTTTGTATGAATCTATTAACGATGAAAGTACATCGTCCCTTTTGGGGTATAGGACTGTATACTATTGGAGAGTAACTTATAAAGAGTGTTTCGACGATGAAATATATTCCTATTTCATGTAAGCCATACAAAAACACGAACAATATACAGCAAAAAGGTAAACATTACAATTATAGGATATTTCCATTTCAAACAAAGACCTATATTATTTAGCGAAAAGTGCACACAACTTGTTCGAAACAATGATTAATAATTTGTGTGTCACGTCTGGTACTTATTTGACTTCAAATTATGTTCCTTTCCTTGTGTTTTTTCATTTATTCCTCTACAGATAACTCGACCTTTGGGACACATAAACGGCCTTGCAACTTCTACGGCTTGGAAAATTAATTGGTTTTCGATTTCTGCCATTCATGCCTTCATTCATTCAATCGAAGGCCATAATTATCATTTTATCTGGCACCTATATGGTTCATCAAACAACAAAATGTATAAACAGGGCTGATAAACATTAAAAATAAAGGGGATACACTATTAAACAGATGATTTTATCAAAGGGGTTGCGAAGACCTTCAAACGAACACAATATATTGAGTGATAAAAAGGACAGTCTTTTCAATTATTTACCAATCGATCTCTGACACAAAACGCTTCTCTGGGTTCTAATGAATCTGTCCCTGGAATCCGTCGGTTTTCTTTCGATCCTTTTTAATTTTAATTAATCCTAGCACGGATAACGTATATAAGGTCTCCTTTAATACGACATATGACCCACATTAATTACCAAGGATTGGTGAGCTTGCATGCAATCCAATAATTACAAGACCAATATGAACGAAATATAATAATATAAGACATAAAACTACACACAGATTGAAGATTTAGGTATTTACAATTCAAGTTTCGCAAAAACAACATCACAATCATCAGGAACAACATTTACTGCGAACAACAAAATAATATGGAGATTAATATTGGGCATTTATAGCATTTTAAGGTCTTCGTTAAAGTATTGAGAATGAACATCAGCAGCACTGTGAAATACTGCGAACGAAAACTGTGGAGATTCATTTTGGACGTTTATTATTTTATGGTCTCCGTTCACATATTCAGACAGAAAACCCCATTGACTAATTGGATAGATACAATTATATGTTCAACCTATACATTATCAAGGGAAATTTAAAGAGGTACTCGCGTACCGGTGCGTTAAACAAAAATGTTTTTCATTCTCTTTAAATAAAATATTAAAAAACACGTTTAACTTTGCTTTTGAAATACTATAGTAAGCGTAATTCCCCAACAAGTATCTGTAAATTAATGTAATTCATATTATAAACATATTCTTAGTTTTTTTTTAGTATTTTTATATTTTTAGTATTTTTGACGTAAACCAACCTTTAAAGGGATCTAGTAACTTTATTGACAATTTTTGTGCAAAAAGCGATGAGTGGTTAATACAATGTATATATTTTGTTATCTGATATGTCCATTGGGTGTTTCAAGAAAATTTCAAGTTAAATGGACTTTATATGGCCGAGTAATGAGCAAAAATGCAAAGTGACATTCACTAACTCATTGCACTCACTTTGTACACGGTTCTTACGATCCATTGGATAATTTGACATCTGAACACTTCAACCATAAATATCTTTTTAACGAAAGGGAAATTTGAAAAAACAGAACCTGTCCCATGTGTTTTTTGTTAATAAGAATACAACAAGGTATGAGGGAACCGCTAGAATTTCAATTGGATTTTGAGGATTTGGACAATGTTACTAAGTGCCTTTAAAGGTATAGAGGAGATAGGTCGTAACAATGTCCTTCATATTCGTGTTGGTATTGTATCTAATAATAGTGTCATTGATGACATGCTTTTATAACATTTTTATGGATGTTCTGCTGTTTCAAATAAATCAATACCGTGCACCCAAGTTGATGTAAATTATATCCAAGGCATTTAACTTTAAATACCACCCTTTAGCTTTGAATGGATGTTACAAACCGAGGGTGGATAAAATGTCCATTTCAGTCTGCAGTATTATGATATCATGTCCACTTAGGTGATGTGTCACAGTTTATAATGAGTGCATCATATGGCCAATAAATTGGCAAAATTGCAAAGTGACATTGTTTAGCTATAAATGTTCAAAGGTTTGCGTTTACGCAGTAAACTCTATAACCCTAACCAAACTATTAACCAATAACTAAAATCTAACCATAACGTGTTGAGAATAGAATCATTATTTTGTTAATTTAATCATCAAAATACAAAATAACGAAGTGGGAATGTGAACAAAGCCAAATAGGCTTCCTAATTCTACGTGGAATACAACAAGGCATGTACAAACCATATCATAACAGTTTCAAGTAAGATATGTCGATTCGGGAAAACATACTAGATCCCTTTAATAGGTCCAGCTTTCAACTCCGAACACAATTGTCACACTTTTTATGGCACTCGCTATTCACGATTTTGAATTATTGAATTATCCGCTAGCGATGATAAATAGTTACTTTTTTGACTTGACAGCGACGAGATTACTCGAACGGGGACAAACTTTGCTAAAAGTGCAATCGTTTAAGAAATTCCATTCTCTCGCCCCCAATAGATCGTAATCTCTCAATAAGATATTGGGCTGATTTTTATTAACAATTTTGCAAAGTCCACACGATGCATTGTATAATACAAACCGAAGGTTTCATATGAAAAAAGGCAAAAGCTTTATATTAAAAAAAAAAAAGGCTGTATACAATACATATTTTACAGAAAGTACCAGAATAGAGCTAATAAAGAAAATTGACAGAGAAGGAAAAAACGAGGTGAGAGAAGTGATATGATTTATTTTACCCGCACGACAGGCGGCTAATCAATTGCATTTTCACAATCATTATTTTTTCCAGGACTTTCGGGGGTATAGTAATTTGTTCACTCCGTCATGTATATACCTACGTACGTTCCAAAGAACTCTGGAGTTAATAGTAATATACAGAGGGGGCTGATGTGCTCATCAATCTACCCCGGACCTTCGGGGGGAGATGACGACAACAAAGGCATCGTTGGGGCCCTGGTAAATCTCCGACCCCGTCCTTTCAAAAGTTACATCGTATATGACTCCCTCCTAACAAAATTAAAGGGATCTACTAACATTGTCCAAATCCACAAAACTAACTCTTTTTATTCTCTCATACATTTTGTAATTGTATATCAATAGAAGCATGGAATATGTTTCTTTTTTCTTTTTGTTCCCTTTCGTTAAAAAGATATACGCTCGAAGTTTGCGGATTTAAACTATCCACTGGAAAGTTATAACTGTGTACAAAGTCAGTGTAATGAATTCGCAAATGTCACTTTGCATTTTCGCTCATTCCTCGGCCATATAATACCCTTTAACATGACATTTTAACATAGACATTTTCATAACCATTCATCACTTTGTGCACATGTCACAAAAGTACTAGCAGAGAGGTTGTCTTCCCACCTCTCTGGTACTAGATCCCTCAAAATACACAAAAAAAGTTCGCGAATAAAAAAAAAGAGATCAATATAATGTCTCGGCTGACAGTATTTAGAGTTATTAGGCTTGGCACAAAGTACGCGAGGTAATTATTTTCTCGTGTTCGAGTCTGTCACCTCTTTGTATTGTTCCGCCAACAAAATCTGTCGTCGCCTTTTTTTATTTCGTTCTTTACACGTCACCCTTGAATACAAATACAAACAATAAGAAAGAAAGAAGTAAAAAGAGAATAGAAACCTAATCAAAAGCCACCTGATTATAATGATAATAATATACACTATCTATCTTTCGAAAGAGTGCAACGCACAAAGAGGGGAGAAAAAGGTGGAAGAATGGGGATGAATAGGAGGGCAGAATCGGAATAATAAAGGCAACTGTTTTGAAAGAAAATTGGGGGTTACCTGCACTTTGTACGATAACCCGTCACAACGGGGTGATATTCGCCTATTCGTATCAGTCGCTTTGCAAATAATTACTTATAATCATTCATGACAACAACAAAAGGCGTAGCAAGATTCATCAAGGACTAGGGATAAAAAGGGGGTAGCGCTGATGGGGGTGTATGGTGGGGGTGTGGGGAGGGGGCTTTCTCATGGGAGGAACAACATGACACGTAAATGAGCAGTGTGTTTTGAGAGGAGGGGTATAGATGTGTAACGAAGGCCACTTGACACTTATTCCAACATCACTATAATATTCAGTATTGGTTATTTTAAGAAAGAGGGGATTTATAGCACCTTAATCAAAACCATAATCAAGAACCTAACACTAATCTAAACTCAATCCCTAACAGAAACCAGAAACCCAACACCAAACCCAATTCTAACCCAACAATAACCCTAACTATATTTCTGATTCCGGAACCTAACACTAACCATCACTCCAACCCTCACACTATAGCCCTAAACCTAATACGAACCCCACCATTCTCTAAACCCAACACGTACCCCAAATCTAACCGGCTAACACCTATCCTTAACATACCTCTAACCCTAAACATAACACTCACACTAACTCTAACTCTTACCCATATCAATTATCCTTAACATGCTAATCTAACACTAACTCTATAACTAGAATCCCTTGCACGAAACCTAAACCTCTATCAACCTACATCTTAACCATGTTGACCAAACCCTAACCCTAACCCTAATAATATTGCTTTAAACAATAAAATGACAACCAAAAAACATTTGGAGCAATTGTCACCGGAGGGAGTATAAATCCACACGGGGAGGCCTGGGGTACCACTTCCTACGCCTAACCCGCACCCCCTCGCCCTCCACCCGACTTATTCAGGAGCACCCTCCCCATGCTCCCTCTCTGTGATTATAATTCTCTCTCCCTCTACCGTTTTCCCTATACCATCGATCCTTCACACCTCTTATTGTAGCTTACTGCAATGCAAATATAAGAACGAAGAAAGAAAAAATACTGTTTCAAATGCGATTGTTGTAGTATCGAACTTTTAATAAGCGATGTAAATAAAAGTACGGTAAGGGTTCAGTAGCGAATCTGACCTTCTTACTCGCTTGCTGCTATGTGGATAAAAGAACACTGAACTAATTAAAATAAGAAGAGATTTTAATTATATATTCACTGTCAAAAAAGGTAAACATATATATACTAAACCTGCCCATTCCTTCATGTTGGTTTAATGGCATACACATTAAATATTTACCACCTAAAAATATGTGTTATGTGTTTATACCAACACAAAATGGGATAAATAATTTAAACAGCCGCCTAAAAGAGGAAATCCGACCAGAAGAGGGTGCTATTCACGTATTTCTGGCCGAACTTATGAAAATATTCGACCCCCTTTTTTCTCTCGTCGTATTTTCCAGCTATTCTGAGGGCAAACATATAATAAATAATTATATTAAAGGAGAAATTACAAAGGTATCGTATTAGATGTCGCAATGTTCTATTTTCTAGAATATTCAAAAGTTCAAATTTTGGATTAAGTTTGCATGCACCTATTCATACCATTGAAACAAATATTAGTTCAGGGAATACACAACCTAATCATAACCCTAGCCCCTGTAAAATCATCATTGCGACGATTCTCTGGCGGAATCGTTCGTGAGGGCGACACTCGCACAACTCGCTAGTTTCACTGACGGAGCGCGCCGCACCGACGCATGATCAAACATGGCGCTTCCATGCGGAATAGTGGAAGAACACCCTCTATAACATGACGACGGTGTATCTTTAAGTAGTCAACCGGGAAGCGTCTATAGTTGCACATCAGGAGAAGCCGTTTAGGGAACGCGTCTCTAAAGATTGTCAAGCGCGGGTGTGCTATACACAGGGGGGTCATACTGCGCGCTAATCTTGGAAACTTTTTATGGACTGGCTAACATGGAATTCTGGGATACGTTTAGTCTAGGATCGAGACCCTCGATCGCATGGTGAACATAGCGCGACCAACAAGAGAGGTCTACGTAACATCAGTGATCGCTGCTCACGAGGCATCGGCTGGCAGCCATCACTGCTGTTGTGCAGATCTCTCTCGTTGGCGGCTATAACATGCGATCGAGGGTCTTAGATCATAGACTACAAAATACCCAGCATTCCATGTTAGCCAGTCCATGAAGTTTCCCTAACCGGCCATGTTTGCTGCGTGTTAAGGCTATGGGAAAATTAGCGCGCAGTGCGTAGATTCTCTACTAGTTATTTATATACTACTTCTATGGTAGCTATACACAGACTGCGCACGGATCGCCGTTTTGAACTAGGCTAGGTTGTGCGCAATGCATGCGCAGTGAGCATAATTATGTGCATTTCGCACCGCGCGCAAGGCGGTCGCAAGATGGCACCGCACGTATGATCTATGACCCCCCTGTGTATAGCACACCCGCGCTTGACAATCTTTAGAGACGCGTTCCCTAAACGGCTTCTCCTGAATCCGAACTACCTTTAAAATACAGTTCTATAGATTCGGTGTTTCGTCTCTTTCTTTTGTTCATGCGGAGGAGTTCAAGTTGGTGGCATGTGAATATGTGGGTCGGAGTACAAACTAGCGCATGCATGTAGTAAAACAAACATTGTGGCATGAATTACGCCTCGTTGTTTGTATTTTCCTAAATGAAAACAAATGTCAATGGGCCCATTCACTCGTGTGCAAAATACACGTCCATCATCAACCAATAGGGAGTTTTCGCTAATGTGAACGAGAACGAGTTTCCCGTCCTAGAACGACCGTTTCAGGGTGGCCCAGAAATAACGGAACGGGGTATTTGCCATTGTGATAATATGTTCACTGGATAGATAATCTTTTTAAAAGAAATTCGTTATTCCGAACACCCAAACAAAAACATTACTGTTGATGATATCAAAGTTCTTTTTAAAAGATTATCTATCCAGTGAACCTAGTCTGTATGTTTCTTTATAATGGAAAGTACCCCGTTCCGTTATTTCTGGGCCACCCTGTATAAGCAAATAATATGCGTATGACGTAATACTCCACGTTGGCACTGTTTAACAATAGTAACTAGGTCCGGTAAGCTCCGGCATACTTATCTTGCCGAACCTAGTTACTATTGTTAAGTTTGCCAACGGGGAGTCTATACGTCATACGAATATTATTTGCATACATCACAGAAGCGGTCTATTGAATGTAGTCAACCCGTGCTGTTCACTACCTGTTCGCTGCCTTTGAACCATTTTCGTTTTTAGTTAACGCGCGTTCAAAATGACGTCGTTCCCTTCTACACACAATCATGACAAACACTCACACACACCTTACACTTTCAAACATACACATGCGCAAACACACGACCCGACTGAACTAACTCCAACACAGACACACACACACATACACGCATTCAATCACACAAAACACACACACACTTACACACACGTATACTCACACGCACAAACATCCACTCCCGCACGCACGCACGCACTCGCACTCAAACAAACAACGATGCACACAAACACCCCACACATGCGCTCACACAAACACAAACCCTTACACACGCGTATACACACAAACACAACATTAATACATCTCCCACACATACGCATACAGATACACAACACACACCCACACAAACACATGAATGCACACTCACAAATGCACACAAACACCCACACACGCACATCCACACACACAAACACACACACTCATCCACGCGAGCACTCAAACAAACACAAACACACGCACACACTCAAACAAAAACCCATACCCGTAATACGCATACACACACGCACACAGGCACTCGCATTCCAACAAACAAAAACAAGCACATATACACTCACAAACACACACACACGCACAAATGCGCACACACGTACACAAAGCCACAAACGCACACATTCAAACACACACGCATACACCAGTTACATAATCCACCACACATACACATACACACGTATAAAACACACACACACACACATATACATGTTGATACTTCTCTGATTACGTAATTCTGAAGACGGTGCACTGGATTTTTTCCGACGAACCTGAAATCGGGCATGAACTAGTGCTCAGATTGGCCAGACGACGAGAGAGAACGTAAGTGACGTAATTTCTCGCCTAAATGACGTCATTTCTTCTAGTAGGGGCCACAAATATGGGTGTTCACTGCAGTTTGGGGTACAATCGTTTTACTTGGCATACAAACTCCTTGGATCAAAAGAAGAAAATTTATCCAAAGAGACACTCTGTATCAATTATGGAAATTAGGCCGAATTTGCATAGATACAGAGTGTCTCTTTTGACGAATTTTCTTCTTTTGATCCAAGGAGTATGTATGCCAAGTAAAACAATCGTACCCCAAAATGCAGTCATGGACCCCTCAACCACCCCACTACTCGTCGTCCTCAGGTTTGCGAAAATACCGTAATGACTGAATGTAGCACGTATAATCGTGAGAAATTTGTGTCCGCGGCTTTAAGTCACAGTAGTAGTGAAAACTTCGTTGCGGTAAAATATTACAGCTCCACCTGCCTACACTGCTACAGAAAGAAAGAACAAAATATGATAACTTACTAAAAGAAGAAGAATGAAGAATTAATTTTAAGAAAGAGCTGAGTCACACGAAACTAAATAAGATACATTGAGAACAGTCTGGAGCTCTAACATCTATATAATTCCACGAAAAGATATTTTTCTCAGAATTGTTCTTTTATATACAGTACATGTAAGATAAACATCTCGCAGTTTAAATCGTAATTTACAATTATTTCGATTCATACTTTACTTTTACTTGACAAAGTCGCATTACATTTTGGTTCATCAATACCACCTTATTAGCATGTCTTCGCACTCGATTTTCGAGATCTTTGAGTCTTAGGTATAAGTACATGTATTTCGATTTAAGTCCATTCTTTTACAAAATTATGTAGTTCTACAATAGCACACAGGTAAGCAAAAATCAGAGAGAAAGATGAGAAGAAAGTTACTGAGAGAAGAACAACAAAACGTATAAAACAACACGATCGTCTGCTAAAACTCAGGTATATGGCCGCGCCATGAACTCGATGTACTTTATATATTTTGTTTATCATGCTCTTCTAATTCCACTTTCTCTATCTCCTCGCTCGATTATGTGCACTCATAACCTCAAAACAGTTTGAATACTTTTACTAAATTTGTTTTGACTTTGTTTTGTGTGTTTTTTCACCGCCGTCACTCGTCGCAGATAGTTTGACTACAAATAAAATCGACTGACGCCATAAAATAAACTTGGATTATTCTCATGAGTGTGCCTCGTCTGTACACACAGGCACGGATCACTATTTTTTTGTTAGGGTGTGTAGGGGGCGCGGTTGTTTGTAACTTTTTGACGAAATCTATCGTCTGAATGGCGGCACCGTATATTGGTCTACGTACTTGTCATAGCCGTACATTATATCCTCTTGCAATAAATATGTAAATAATGTATACATCTTTTTAATGATTTTATTCACTAACATTTTAGGCTATAGATCTGCAACAAACACGTGTGACTATACTTTCATTCCATGGTCGTTACAAGCATCTATTATTAAAAAAGACATTTCCTTTTCTTTGTCGTGTAAAATGTATTTCCATATCAAAATTCGACACGCAAAGGTAACTTCTTTCATTTAAACTGCGACATTTTCCTGCAGACTGAAAATACACCTCTCTCTAAAATGCTTTTAGCTACATTTACGATGTCAATGACGAAAGTGTACCATTGTTGAAAATACAATTTGTATCCAAGCAGCAAACACGAACAAAACAAAACGAGTACCACGAATCACCAAGCAAGTCTCAATAAGGACACATACTTGTATCATTGAACTTTTCTTTGGTACAATAAAGTCAATATGTAGGCGAAGGTGCGCCTATTTCAAACGATCTTGACAAGCATTATTCATACAAATCACGACTGTCACTCTCAATTGTGAATAGGGACGACACTTTAAAAGCTTCTATTAATTCGTCCTTTATACAATCAATACTAAAAACATGTCGGTTCCTTTATTCAGTGTGATAGTACTATTATAGTAGGTTGACTCGACATGCGCAGCAAAGTGTTTTGTGTGTTTTTTCACCGCCGTCACTCGTCGCAGATAGTTTGACTACAAATAAAATCGACTGACGCCATAAAATAAACTTGGATTATTCTCATGATTCTGCCTCGTCTGTACACACAGGCACGGATCACTATTTGTTTGTTAGTTATGGTGTGTAGGAGGCGCGGTTGTTTGTAACTTTATGACGAAATCTCTCGTCTGAATGGCGGCACCGTATATTGGTCTACGTACTTGTCATAGCCGTACTATTATTGTAAATAAAACTGTCAATAACTTTCACTAACTGCAACCATTCTTTGTAATAACTAAGTTCACTAACATTTTAGGCTATATATTTGCAACAAACACGTGTGACTATATTTTCATTCCATGGTCGTTACAAGCATCAATTATTAAAAAGACATTTCCTTTTCTTTGTCGCGTAAAATGTATTTCCATATCAAAATTCGACACACAAAGGTAATTTCTTTCATTTAAACTGCGATATTTCCCGGGCTTCGAACACGCCTCTCTCTAAAAAGCTTTAGCTACATTTACGATGTCAATGACGAAAGTGTACCATTGTTGAATATACAATTTGTATCTAAGCATCCAATACGAACAAAACAAAAAAAGTACGACGAATCGCCAGCAAGTCACAATAAGGATGCATGTATTTAATATTGAACTTTTCTTTGGTACAATACAGTCAATAAGTAGGCGAAGGTGCGCCTATTTCAAACGAACGATCTTGACAAGCATTATTCATACAAATCACGACTGTCACTCTCAATTGTGAATAGGGGCGACATTTTAAAAGCTTCTATTAATTCGTCCTTTATACAATCAATACTAAAATATGTCGGCTCCTTTATTCAGTATGTCAGTAGTATAGTAGGTTGACTCGGCATGCGCAGCAAAGTGACACATTTTAATTTTCGTTCTAATTGTTTCAATTATTTGCGTCAAATTAGAACGTTTCTTTATGAAAAGGTATCTGTCGTGCCGTGTCGTACGTGCTTGTAAAATCATATGCCCACTAATGGGTTTCAGCTATAGCTTCCGACGTCACCATGGTAACATACGCATTGTTGCCTGTTTGAGAAATTCGTTATTACATCTTTCAAAAAGTACGATTCGTTCTGACGCGAGTTGGGTGAACTAATATCCCAAGTTTAGTTCAATTATTTGTAACGAATAAATGCGGATTGTATTATATATACTTCCACTATATTATATATTATTATTGTTGTTATCTTCAAACGAAGAAATAAGGTAGAATGTTTGAGAGGCATAGTCTATTTAATTTTTCCGAAGCTTTAACAATATAATGAAATACAATTAAATATACTTTGCTACTTTCACTCCCATACAAAATATTATTTCCCCACCGTCCTCAATGTTCACTATAGAGGAATTTGCACCCTCCGGCATCTCCAACAAAATCGTCCCAAAATTCGATAATGGTTTTAATATACTGTGAAATAAGGCATGCGGTAATGTTTGTTTTATATCGTATATGCATGAAAATTCGGCCTCACGACCCCACCCCTAGAACTTCAAACTTTACTTGATACTGACCGTTTCGCCGCATTTTGGTCGGACAGGTAACGCAAGCAGATACGCTATATAATATGTGGAAAGTGGTTGATCTCCACATGATCTTAATTTCAGGACATCATTTTCATGATTTTGTTAGACATTTTGTTGATGACGTCACACCCCCTTCCCCACACCCGTCCTTGGCTGATATAACAAATGGCCACGTGATAAATCTATAACTGATAAACGTCATTCAAATCATTCCAACACCCATTCATCCGTCGAATTATGATCCGATTACAGTATAATGTCCAATTCTCTGCACACACAAAATCTGTGTTTCTTTCATTGGTAATGGGAGGGTTTACAACACATGTGAATCGGCCCTTTTGCTGTCTGTATCATGAAGTGCCATATCGTTTGTGACGTCATATACTGTTTCTCAAATCCGACCTTGGCCCCGTTGCAGAAAGATTTGCAATCGATTGTAAAGTCACAATTAGTTGCAAGTCAGAAAATATGCGCATTGGAACCAATAAGATATGGGCATTTAGTCACATGATCTGATTTGCAATTAATGTGTAACTTTATAATCGATTGCATCTATTTCTGCAACGGGGCCCTTGACTGATACTTTAAGTCATAGTTATCTCTTCGTTGCTTTATTAGATAAAAATGTATGCGCATTTTCTTCGACATACTACACCCACCTATATAACATGTAAAAGATTAAGTTGTTACAAATAATAATTATCATACAGAATTATGCAGCAACTTGAGCTCTATCTCCGACAAGGAAATTGTCCAATATTCACTGTCCTTTTATTATTTGTATACAGCAAAGTTTGTTCTTCGTGTATCGCATAACGGCGTCACGGAACATAACAGAATCTGCGAGGGATGAACGGAACAATCAAAAACATTTGTCATAGATTGACGTATAATTAATCTTGCATATTTCTTGTTTATCAATGACTATTATAATGGCACCGCAACACAAATGCTTTTGAAGAGAAAACCTATACGACACGATAACCCTCTGACGTCTACTGAGCTCAATGGGCATCATATATCTTGCCTATATTCGGTTATCAATGTCTATTGTTATTTCAACACAAAAGGGTTTTTGAAGAACAAAATTTAAAAAACGGTCACGCGACGCAGTAGCCCTCCACAACCCATAGGCAAATTCGCCGCGCGATATTTCATTGACAATTTTATATCGTGGTACTGGAAGGTCTTATTATACAAAACAACACAATGTATTCGAGTAATCATAAAGCTGGTATTGCCCATGAATTGATTCAGTCGACGTCATTACCTACGCATCTGTAAAGAATTATTAATGCGCAATTTTTCAAATTGAAAGATTAACATTTATCAAACTGTCTTTTTAAAAATAAAAACCTTTCGCATGCAATTGTTTTTTTTTTTCTAGGTCGTGAACTTGGACAACAATTGTATGATAACCCGTTTGAATGCAAAGTTTATTTTACTAAGTAAACTTCTTTTGATTGCGGTGGATGTTTAATTACCAGTTCTGTGTTCGGCATAGACATCATGGAATTTGGGGAGGAGTCATAATTGGTGTATGATGACCCGGATCTTTGATTGGGTTTATGAAGCAGTGAGTTGTATTCAAGTTCAATGTCCCCATCTTCGTCTTTTCTTGTTAAAGGAACTTAGTAACAGTGTCCAAATCCTCAAAATAAAATTTTAATTCTAGCGGTTCCCTCATACCTTGTTTTATTCGTATTAACAATAAAATCATGGGACAGGTTTCGTTTTTTTCAAATTTCCCTTTCATTACAAAGATATGTACGATCGAAGTATTCAGATAAGAAAAACTCCTGGGGAGTTTTGAAACCGTGAACAAAGTGTGTGCAGTGAGTTAGTGAACATCACTTTGCATTTTCGCTCATTACTTGGCCATGCAATGTCCATTTGACTTGAAATTTTCACACAATACCCTGTGGAAATATGAGATAACAACAATATACATTGCATCAACCATTCATCACTTTTTGCACAAGTCATGTCATCAAAGTTACTAGATCCCTTTAATCTTCTGGGGGTGTTTCACACAGATTCTAAGTTGAACTTAACTCTAAGTTGAACCTAACTATTATGGAAAGCCATTTGTAGCCTTGGAATAAAACGTATTCAAAAGCAAGAAGGCAAGCACTTTCATAAATTGTACATCAAGAACATGAAATCGCCTTGATAATAGAAAATATTATTATGATTTTATGAAAACCAAGTGGTCTTGGTCTCGGCCTCAAAATTTGTTGAAGAATCTCGGACTCGGCTTCGAAAAATCTTCACCGACACCACCCTCCCTTCGAAAAATCCTCACCGACATCCCCCCTCGAAAAATCTTCACCGACACCCCCCCCCCCCCCTCGAAAAATCCTCACCCCCCCCCCCTCCAAAAAATCCTCTCTGCATTCCCCCCCCCCTCAAAAAAATTCTCACCAACACCCCCCCCCCTCGAAAATGTTGGTCGACGAAATAACCCCCCCCCCCCCCCTTTAAAAAATCCTGGGTATACGCCACTGAATACTGATGTGTACAATATCATAAGAGGCCTCGTGAGGGGGAGTCGTATAGTCTGACTATATGGTAATATAAATTGCAGCGATATTTAATAAAGGAATAGTTGAGTTTTGGTATAGAGAGTGCAGTTTTGGTCAAACGGAATTTTAGTAACCAAAGCCTGCACCCTTACATTACAAACTAATAGTTATAACTCCACCATGCTCGAAAGGTATAACAAAATTACAAACGACTAAATAAAAGTCTGTTATCATTCAAAAAGAGCCGTTAAATCTCAAGAGGGAGCTCTCTAAAAGCGCATTGGTTTCAACCATTTTGAATTTGTAAAAAATGTGCATGTGATAATTTGTTAAAATAATGATTATAAATAGAGAAATCATCAACAACTATTAACAAAATATTTTGTACATTTTTTAAAAGTGTAAGCATTTTTTTTTTCAACGGCTGGTTCACAATTATTGAATTATTGTGGGGCCGCACAATAATTACAAATTGTTATATTTATGGATATTTTAGCCGTCTCTGAACCGATTTTGATCAAATTTGATAAAATTAAAATTCTATACTCTTTTAAATTTGACACTCAGTTTTTCATTGCCTCACAACAAAATTATTTCGTGCAGCGCCCTCTATACCAAAACTCAACTATCCCTTTAACATTCTGGGGAATGGAAGGGGAGGGAGTAGGTGGAAGCTGAGCTAAAGATTTGATTTCGTTAACTTCATGATTCCTTTTCTATCACAAGCTAAAATATCAGCTATAAAAACCGCAGTTTTCTGAGATTTTTTTTCTTCCATTTATCATTAGAAACTGAGAAGCGTAATCAAACATGCGATTATGAAGGAGTGATACAATATGCACACTAACAAACCACGTCAATTACCCCTCCTCACAATTACAGGCTAACAATGTACTGGGAATAACCGCAAAAATACTATGAACCACGAATATAATTGTGACACACATTGTTATAATTCTTTTTTATCCGTCGAATAAAAAAAAATGGAGAATATCATTTGTATGTGAGAATGATAAATGGTCCGATGATGCCAGGCGTACTTCTCGTTTCTTGGCATCTCTTTTCCCCTTTTTTTTTTCTTTTACAATTCAAAGCCAATGTCTATTATCAAGGTATACACAATCATCATGTTACGACAATAATCCTCTTTTATTCATTACCCACAATTATGACGATTTAGAGCCTTTAAATAGCGACTATAATAGTTGGGCATCGACCGATCTTCTTTTACCCTCCCTCTTCCTCTCTCTCCCCCTCTCCCTCCCCCTCTCTCCCTTTATTCATCCCATGTCAGTCTACCTTTATTTACATTACCACTGACGCGCATTTCTGGTCATTTGAAAAGAAGGGGGTAAAGAATTAAACAGAAATAATGCAGATAATTACAAACACAGGAACGTTTATAATTAAAAACTAGTTAAATGGCGTCATGCACTGGAGGTCAAATTATGTCATCTTGGTGTTAGGTATATAATTGCCCCCTCTTTTTCTTGAAAAAAGAAGAATAAAGGAATTGAAATGAAATGAAATGGATGAAATGACGCACCTGACACAGGTCCATTCACCGGTGGCCATTGAATCGGAGGTTGGCAGTACTTTGCCTTTCTCTGAAACGACCGACGAAAATAAATCGCCCAGGGTTCTTTTTCCAATACAGAGAGAAATTGATAAAAGAAAGATAATTATGTTTGATTTCTTTGTATTGTTTGCTTCGTTCACTTATATATTAGGTTCTGACTTGACACGACACACGCGAATTATGTTTAATTATTTTCTGGAAAAATGACGAAGCATTTACTATTAATTTAACTGAGTATTATAAGGATGAAAAGAAAAAAAACAGCGAAGCTATTAAAAGTTGCCTCCCGAAATATTAATAGAGGCATTTGATATTCAGTCATGCCGACTGTCTGCCAGAATATTAACATAATAATATTGCTTATTTTTTATTGTTTTCTCTAGTAATAATATCATACATCTATAGACACCAAAAACGCCAAATATTGAATTTCACTAGTAAAATTCTGATACACAGGAAGACTGTTTAATGTCCAATGTATAATCATGAAGACAACGGAGAAACCGACGATGGTGACGATGATGATGACGGCGATGACGATGGAAATTATGATGTTACTGATGATGACGATGTTACTGATGATGATGATGATGGTGATGATGATGGTGATGATGATGATGATGATGATGATGATGATGAAGATGATGCTGGTGATGATGATGTTGATGATGATGATGATGATGATGATGATGATGATAATGATTATGAAGACGATGACGAATGCAATATTGGAAAAGGTTGATGTTGGTGATGAGGATAATAATGGTGATCATAATGTTGTTGTCATTGTGATGTTGATGTTTTAGTTGATTAAGATATTTCTACATCTTTCAATTCCCGTTAATCGTCATCATTATCGAAATGGTAAACGGCATAATATTCTTTATGACCATCATCATGCTCAGTAGCATCGCCTTTATAGTCGTAACGATGATTACGATGACAATGATAGTTGTGCTGATGACTATGTTGATAACGATGATGATGACGATGACGATGGTGACGATGGTGACGATGATGACGTTGATGATGATGATGACGTTGCTGACGTTGATGACGATGATGATTATGATGATGATGATGATGATGATGATGATGATGATGATGATGACGACGACAATGCTACTTTTTATTTTGATAAAAATTATAATTACGGTGATGTTGATGGCGATGATGATGGCGATGATGATGATATGATGACCATGAGCATGGACGAAGGGAGACCAGGGGGAGCATTAGGAAATAGGAAAAGCGATTGCTAAGTCGATCTGGGACAGAACATGCAGACTTGCGAACAGAACAGGAGTCGCTGGAAGCATCAGTGACCATGGTCAACCATTTGCGAACAGAACAGGAGTCGCTGGTAGCATCAGTGACCATGGTCAACCACTTGCGAACAGAACAGGAGTCGCTGGTAGCATCAGTGACCATGGTCAACCATTTGCGAACAGAACAGGAGTCGCTGGTAGCATCAGTGACCATGGTCAACCATTTGCGAACAGAACAGGAGTCGCTGGTAGCATCAGTGACCATGGTCAACCACTTGCGAACAGAACAGGAGTCGCTGGTAGCATCAGTGACCATGGTCAACCATTTGCTAACAGAACAGGAGTCGCTGGTAGCATCAGTGACCATGGTCAACCATTTGCTAACATAACAGGAGTCGCTGGTAGCATCAGTGACCATGGTCAACCATTTGCTAACAGAACAGGAGTCGCTGGTAGCATCAGTGACCATGGTCAACCATTTGCGAACAGAACAGGAGTCGCTGGTAACATCAGTGACCATGGTCAACCATTTGCGAACAGAACAGGAGTCGCTGGTAGCATCCAGTGACCATGGTCAACCATTTGAGAACAGAACAGGAGTCACTGGTAGCATCAGTGACCATGGTCAACCATTTGAGTCTAATCTCAATTTTATAAAAGTACGAACTTTCCTCCGCATACTTTATAAACCATAGCCTTTGATTTCAGGTAGAGGTGGGTGAAACATTTGGAGTTTGACATATGATAACCTTACTCTGACATTGCTATGTTTAAATAATTCTTGTTATAAGTTCATTACACTGATTATTATAGAGAATGTGTGCAGTATAAAATGTCAAGCTTTTATCACAAAGTGCACACTTATGTTTCATTAATCCGCTGTAAACATACTCTTATACTCGGGAAATGGGAGTGATTATACTATACATATTTTTATTGAAAGAATACGTCCAGCTCTCAGAATAAAAGTACAACGACCCTTGCCGTCAGAAGGGTAGATTTGAACTCCCAGTACAAATATGAACCCCATTCGTACCCTGGAGCGCAAATCTGTATTATAATCCATTGTTTGTCTTTATATCTGCTCGTGTATTTTTTTATTTTATTATAGTTCACTGTCTTTGTAAGCTTCTGTGTAGTTATGATTTTATTATTTATGATTATAGAATATAGACTGTTATGGCGAGAAATTCTACATCAGACAGTACCCTCAAATTTCACTATATATGGCCGTCATTCGTCATAATTATCAACCTTTCATATCTGAAAATTAAGCGGAAAATGATTGAATATTTAATAAATCGCGAGTTTTAAAATAATAATTATGTTTGTTCGTTTGCTAGTTTGTTTTTGTATTTGTTTGTTGTTTGTTTGTTTGTTTGCGTGTATTCAGCTCCGATCCCAAGATAAAGGGTTTATTTTATTAATCTAAGGTTTGTGTTTCAATATGAATAATGATCATCTATTTATCAAATGTGTCTAGAACCGCTAATATCTAGAGTAATCAATTTTAGGCGTTACAAAAGTCGAATATTCCTTCAAAAACTTTGATATTGGTATATTGTGTGTGTCGAAGTGAGATAATTAAATAATTATTTAAGCGCGGTAGAGTATATATTTATAGTAGCTGCGCTATATAAATGTTCATATTATTATTAGTATTATTATCCCATATTTTATTCAACAAATCGTTAATTATCATAAGATTTTTAATTAAATAATAATTATGAACTATAAATTGTAAAGTTATGTAAGTTTTAGCAGCCCTGTTTCATTTACGATAACAAATTCAAACGATTTGAAAAAGAAAACTATTGATCAAATCAGCATCTATTTCATTTGAAAATGTTGGAAATGGTGACAACGAAGCAGAAATAATTCAGGTTCGATTCAAATCCTTCATCATATATTGCACTTCGCGTCGTCATGTCTTTGTCATGATTTACGCGTAATAGCGTTTCAGGGTACATGGTTAGATTTGTTCGTTCTATATTTTGAATAGTACAAATGTAGTATCTATCAATTTTAATTTCAAATAATTCTTTAGGCATGTTTGAAGAATGTTTGTAATGTTCTACGATGTAGATTTTCAATTCACATGTCCACTACCATTGTGAATGCTTTCACCATTTCACATGGACGTGATAAGGTACATAGTTATAACGTATCGCTGAGTTAATGATATACGAAAGTATACAAAAGTACGTTGTCTTCGTATATGTCGAAAATTGCATATACTTTTTTACGAAGTGTATAATACGGAATTGTTTGCAATCTACATGTACTTAAACCACACTTGCATTGCCTAGGGTTATACGGGTGTGGAACCATTGACCTCGCTTGCTAAAAAGTACAGTCAACTTTACTAGCTAGCTTATCATTTCAGCCCCTATTTGTATTAAGAACACTTTTAACCATGACGAAAAGTTCGTAGGCAAATATATCATTTCATACGCTAATTTAAATTCTTTTGGCCAATTGCCAACTGGAACCTGGCCCTGTACTAACGCAGTGGAAATTGTTTAATCCCTATATAATAGCGAACAGATTAATGTTATTACTTCTATCATTACTATTATTTTCAATTTTTATTTTTGTAGCCTTTTCTACTTCTTTTTTATTTCTTCCTATCCTCTTTTTTTTAATATAGTGATTGTTTTATCTTGATTGAATAATTCAGTTTAAAAGGTTTTAAATTATCTAGTTCATTTGCATTAATTATATAACTTAATTATAATTGTTTGATACGTTTTTATAATGAACAAGTTCGAGTTAACATAAAACTTGAAGAAGAAAAAAAAAGAAACTTAAAATCAAAATATCATGATATTATATTTCTTTTGAGAGTTGGGCTTAATTTGACATTTTGATCATATCGAATAATGTTTCATTTACTTGCAAAGTTCGATAAACCGGTTCACCCAAGACCACTGACGTTTAACCCTGAAATAAATCAGTAATCTTAAAGAAAAGAGCTCTCCAGATTTTGTTTAATGATAAGTAACCGATAGTATCTCGCAATTAAGCGATCTAAAGTGCACTCGCCTACACAATAGTGTACTATATGCAGAAGGTGGCCGAGTCTTAACCAAATTACTGCTAAACGATCACAATCACAAACGGTGATAAAAAGCTAAAGTGCAAGCGCTTACACTCCAAATGTATTTAACTTTTGAAGTTTTGTTGGATACCAATAACGAGGGATTTGCGAAAAAGTACACACCGCTTCTAGCGTTTAGATCAAATACATTACTAGTATACAATAAATTGAACAAGCTTATTTAAATAGAAACTGGATTGTGGGAGAGTAGTTTTGTAGACAATTTCTAATAGTATTCCGCTGACGGCAATGCCTAGCTTCTTTTCTTCTTTTCTTGTGAAGAAGCGGGTAAAATGTTACCATTGTTGAAATACGCATTTTGATATCATCACCACAGCTTCATGAATTAAAACGTTCTATGCCTATACACATAATCATTTTCTTTAATTATGCTCCGAATTTGGAGGGGAGTGCTAGGGGATAAGATCACATGAATGAAGATTATGTTGCAAGTTTACTGAGGTTATCATGGTTATCGAGAACGCGTGAGAATGTAGATGGACAATCACGATACTTTGATGAGTACCATGCACGGCCTAGTGAAAATTAGTCAGCTAAATCCACCTCGTTGTGGGATGTCCTTTAATATTATTATGCCATACTTTCCACCCCATATTTCTCTGACGTGATGAGTGAAACAATAAACGGAGGAGAAGGAGTGATGTTTCGGTCTAATAAGCCTTGTGCACCACTAGAGTTGCAAGCGGCTAAGCGTGCTCCCCGGGGAGTTGAGAAGGCGCACAAGATAAGTGTGCGTATCTGAACTGCACCTTGACACCAATCGTGATAATGATGAAAGTAGTAGTAGACTAGTAGTATCAAGGAGGTATAAGACAGTATTACGATCGATGATGATGGTGATGATGACGATGATTACGATGACGATGATGATGACGATGATGACGATGGTGATGATGATGATGATGATGATGATGATGATGATGATGATGATGATGATGATGATGATGATGATGATGATGATGAAGATGATGGTACTAGTTCGTAGCACCATGATCATGATCATGATCATGATTATCATTATTGTAATCAGATAATCATTGTAAACCAACAATTAAATCATACTAATTTAGTGAATGTTATAGTCTCGGTTCCCCGTAGGTCGGCATCACTATAACAGCCAAAAGCGAGTGACAGAGCGATTACCGCGATAGTGATATCGATAGCCAAACAACGGTATTTTCACATTTCAGCCCAGCGACAGAAGTCAGTGACCCCTTGAGCACAAACGTAAACACTCCGATATATCGTTTACAATGTCGTCTGATGGCGAACGATAGCACCTTTTTTCTTTCCTTTTTTTTTTGGTTGAAATCCCTCGAAATTGTGTGTTTGCGAAAGATATTTAAAAAGCCTTTCGCCAAACCAAGATTGCCGTCGCGAGCATAAAGGGGACTGCAGCCCCTGAGAAAAGAAATCAATCTCAATTCATTACGGATTTCCAACAAGTTTATCCGCAAAAAGACGTCGACGCACATTGCCTTAGCCCGCGCATGCGCACGACTGTCTCCTAGTCTAGCGTGCATGATGTGTAGCCAAAACAGGGGATGAAAAGTACAGGTGACCTCTTTCAAAAAATATGATATAGCTCTAAATCACCATAATTTAATGTTTTGGAGGTTGATCCCGGTATATTAGCCTTTCTTCTTTCGCCACGGTTCATATGTGGGTTAAGGAGTATTATAAGCGTGCTGGGACCTCGCCTATTCAAAGTGCCGCTCTCCCTCTTAAAGTCGCATCACCGCTATTTAAAGTGCATTTTTACTAACAGCCTGACAAAAATGGTCCGATTTCCACGATCCATTTCAAAACAGTTTATCGAAACTATTAAATGCGTATTTATAAGTCAGTTATGGGACGTTTTACAGACTTGCAAATAACTATTAGTAAGTATATTTTTGTGTAATTGACATTATTACGTTCGATAACACAAAATAAACCAGTTGTCTCGAACATAAAAAGGCATCGATTGTCACAAAAAACACATCATGATTCCATGGAGGAAAAAGAGCACGGACTCAGTCGGGAGGTTCCACCTCGTATAAATTACGCTATAAACACCAGCGATTGCATCTTACAACTTTGCTTCAGCTACATCGAGGCTTGGACAGTGATGTTTGACGGACATTATAATATGATCATATAGAGACATTTTCGACGATGCAAAAGCCTGAGTGTTCCTTTAAATTGTCTCGCCGAGCTCGCGCTCCGTCTTTCGCCGTTATCTTCAGTTCATTCGCTAATATTTCGTCCTAACGCAGCAGATATCTCAAAAAGTACAAGCGACCCCAGAAAACTAAAGTATACATAGAAAACAAGGAAGAGGGAGAGGGGCGATGGGAAATGAATGAACAATGATAACAATAATTGTCGATGTTTACTCGCGATAGGTTTTTTGTACTTTATAAATAAAGCGTAAAGTGATACCTCCGAAATCCGCCGGAACTTTATTTTGTTATGCAAATGTCACGGAAGACAAAATTGAATCGTTATACATAATATAATAGCTGGGTCAATTCCCACTTTTGTCTCACGATATTGCTTCAGACGGAACAAGCGAGAAATAATGCTGACAATGAATTTTTAACGACGAAAGAGAGATGAAGATCGAAAAGAAATTATATTGTCAGCGATAAATTTCATATAACGAAATTTAATGCCACTATTTGGTCGTACAAGCAACAGGAATGAGGATTTCTGAAAAGACAGAGATGGTTGTGATTGATTAAATCTCCATGTTTTGTATTATAATGATGGAAGTTTGATATTACACTTTTTAATGGCTTTATCTGGGGCCTACAAAACGATTTCTTTAATGGATACATTGTTCCTCACATAGAGTAATCATCCATGATGTCATAATGACAATTGATAGATATATATTATTTTTATAGCAAATAGCCGCTTAGTTAACAGTTGCAAATAAGCATTTAGAGATTGAGTAATCGTCTTGTAATGGAATATGATATATATATTTCAATTGATTGATATAAATTTGAATCTGAAATTGTTGATATTTAATGCAAAAATATAAGCCCCAAATTCCTTGCGAGAATGACCGCTCCGCTGCATGATCGAGCTGGCATCAACATTCAGCATTCTGAATTTGCACGCCCGCCTCTGCCCCGGTACGTTCTCGTGACTACACGCTTCTACCACTTCATGCTGATGCTTTCTATGTGCTGTCCATGTGCGGATGACTTGTATCGTTCGCTATTTCAAATATGTGATCGCTACAGAAGTAGATTTCAAGATTGTTTTGTTTTATGGGCAAGCTTTACATTCACTGATGTTTCATTATGTCCTAATCCTTTCACACATTATTATAGTCGGCCAATAAAAACGAATAATTTGACTTTAATTTGTTTGAGGAGAATTTGTTTGAGGAGAATTATGGTGTCTTTTCCCATCAATAATCGATACAGTTAATGAAATACACACGAATGGTAAGCGATCTATGTAATGCAATCACTGTTTAATTTGGTGATAATTCACCTCATTTTATACACGTGCCACAAGTCTTCACATAATTTCTTTTCCTAATGAAGGGTTTTTTTTCTTCTTATGGTCACTCAAATTGATGTTAATTACATGAGAATATGAAAGTGCAATGCGCTCTTACGATGGACATTGCATTCAGAAAATCGCCAGTTCTGGAAAAAAAAAAGGGGAAGGCAAATGAGAGGACAACAAAGAAATCCCAGGTCAGGGTCAGAAAGTTGCCACAAGATATAAAGGACTAAGACCCGTGTGCACCTTTAAGTAATGTTTGCGGCATAACAACACTGCGAACCAAAAGTACGACCTCAAAATATGAATATTCATGATACTATTTTTTTCTTTTTTCATCTCTCTTTTTCATCTCTTTTTTTGCAAGGACGGTTGTGTGCGAAAATTTGACTTCGTACCCAAGCCAGAGAATATCGTAAAATGTCACGGACATGGACATAAAACTGTATTTTACGTCGTTTATACTATTACTAGCTGTATACAGTTTTCAAATATTTTTTTTAATTTTAAATGAAATCATACCATGGTGCTGTTTTACTTTTTAAAAAAGTACATAATGTTTTCCAAACAATAAATTGCCACAAAAAAAATATATATATATCAGATTTACACATTATTGCGGTAACGGGTTGCGGCGTTAGGCCTGCGCTTTTGTTTAACAATTGAATATGATAAGCGTTCCGCGAAACGTGTTATTATTTATACAATCATCACTAGTTTTCCAAGAAGGGAAAATAGTCATAAAATGAAGCAAACTGCTTGTTTATTTGTTTTTGTTTGTTTGGTATACGTGTGGATATTGCTTCGTGGAAATGTTTATGATGAATCATCATGAGTCTGCAGTTAATGAGTTCAATATTATTGTTATCAATCATAAGCTTAGCTTCCTCCTATCCAAACTGTGATTGAATGTTGGGTCTTATTGTTATATTACTTCTATATTATGTTTTGGTCATTTTGTTTCATTGAGCTGCAGTGAACCACTTAATGATTGGCCTTCTGGAGCTTCTTCACCAAGGCTATGGTAGGCTATTGTTCACAATTGCATTATATATTAAAAAAAATAAAAATGCGTCACTACTTGGTATACAGGTAGACCTCTCAGCTATCAACTGTCTATAAAGACCATCTGTTGTTTCCCTCGAGTGGTCGTTTATAGACAGGTCTGACTGAATAGCTCTCAGCTATCACCTGTCTATAAAGACCATCTGTTGTTTCCCTCGAGTGGTCGTTTATAGACAGGTTTGACTGAATACCAAGCCTGCTTCTCCAATCCCTCCATGTTCTAAGGAAATAGTTTATGTTTTAATGAATCTGTCCATAAAGACTACCTTTCTTAAAGACCACGCATGTTCTCCCTTTGGCATTGGGCAGTGTTTATAGGCAGATTTGTATTCACTTCTTTTATGGGGAAGAGATGGTGAGAAATTCTGAGAATCTAATCAGAGGTGACCAGCATTTCAGGAGGAGAAATATGTTTGAGTAAATGTTTACCAACTAACTGCCTTCATATTTCGATCTGTAAATACGACATGACGAATTACCCGGTATTGGATGTTGGTAGGTATAAGGTACATCATGCACGCTTTATACGGGAAGTCGGAAAGTAAATTAAATACGAATTTTGATAAGTTTGGTTTTTGCATTACACAGTTGTATCAATCAATGAAGCTAATTCAAATTTCTCAGAACCGATACTATACAGGCAGTTTATATTTATATTTGGAATACATATCCACAATTACCAGATTACTATGAAACAAAATAAATGATAACAATGTTCACCCCAAAGAAGGTGACTCACAGAAGTGTGAATAACATTTATCAAAAATATCCATTTCCTTCTCCTTCCTATTGTCTTATTCTTTCCTATTCCTATATCCTCCTCCACTCAGTTCATTTCAGTTCAGTTCAGTTCAGTTCAGTTAATATTCATTTTTGTTTTTCTAATGGAGTTTACATGTGTAAACTCGAACTAGCTATTAGCACAATTACAACTATAATCATGCATCACTAATATCATAATGTGCACATTGAGGGATCCACTATATAAAATGCAATGCTTGTACATTTTGGACCCCTCGAGTAGTAATAATACCAATTAAATCATAATAAATCACACCTTCTCCTCCTCCAACTCTTCCGACTTCTCCTCCTCCTCCTCCTAATCCGCCTCATCATCTAACTATAACTTTCACTAATAAAACGACAGTGACGTGGCGTTAAAATCAATGGAGCAATAATCGTCATCGTACCAACTATTGAGCCACCGTTCGTACAATTCATTTACACTACATGCATACCATATCATCGACATCATCATACATCGATCGAAAATTCGCCAGGGTGTCAATCATCCTGGGTACATATTTACCCGATTAATTTGTACATTTTGCCACCCAAAACATGGGCTGTTTGATGAACAGCGTTACAAGTGTGCTAGTGTCAAGAGAAAAAACCCAAATCTCTGTTTACCCTCCCTTCAATCAATGTCCAAGAAAGTTTGCGATCCATGTTTGATAGGCCAAGACTCGAACTTTACTTGGAAATCTCGTGTATGATTTTTCTCTGGTAAAGGTATGGTATAGGTCTATAGGAAACAAGACCAATAACGGGTACATATTAAATCATTTATAGGGAGGGCCTGTTATTCCGAAGGTTCGTTATCCATTAATGTTCGTTTTTTTCCCGAAGGTTCGTTATATCCATTAATGTTCGTTATTCCGAAGGTTCGTTATCCATTAATGTTCGTTATTCCGAAGGTTCGTTATCCATTAATGTTCGTTATTCCGAAGGTTCGTTATCCATTAACGTTCGTTATTCCGAAGTTTTCACAAAATTGTTTTTTCCCAAGGTTGATTCTTTCGATCGTTTCCGAAGGTTTATCGTTCCGATCGTTTCTGAAGCTTCATTATTCTGAAGATCATTATTCCGAAGTGTCCGAAAGTTTCGTTATTCTGACGCTCACGCTCATTATTCCGAACGTGTTTGAATGTTTATTATTCTAAAGATTCATTACTCCGAACGTTCCGAAGTTTTATTTATTCCGAAGTTCATTTTTCCGAAGGTTCGTTTTTCTGAAGGATCATTATTCAAAATATTCGTCATTCCAAACGGTTAAACTTTCATTTACAATTGCAATTTTCGCATTTTTTCTTCATTTTGAACAAATCGTGTGGAACGTACTTGTACCACAAATAGTGACCCATAGTGTCAATGCAGATAATGCATACATGCAATGTTTTGACCAATACCTTGACATTTTAGCTTGTTGTGATCACGAAAGTGCAGGTATACAACTATTGGGGGTCAAGGGAGTATTTAATCTGAAAAAGAGGTGATTTATAGGTGTTCATATAAGTGGCGATAAGCACATAAAGTATGAAAACAAACACAAATACGACAAATATCATTGCCCTTTTCCTCTGGCCGTTTGTACTCATACGATGGTCGTTATTCCTGCGAAAACACTTCGGAAGGATTATCCCCGACAACATCCGAGCACTTCAAAGGGATTTCACCCCCTCCTCCTCCTCCTCAACACGACAGATCCATAAAACAACTATATGATTGTTTGTATGGGGTTTATAATGTATATTTATGCGTGCGACGGTATGAAATCGTGAGAGCGAGTGTGTGCGTCTGTGTGTTTGTCTGAGAGAATAAGAGTGTTTCGTGTGTAAGTATGTTTGTGTGTACGTATGTGTGTGTGTGCGCGTTTGTGCGTGCATTTGTGTATGTGTCTGAGAGAGTGTAGAGTTTATGTGTAGTGTGTGTGTGTGTGTATGTGTGCTTGTCTGTCTGTCTGTATGTATGTATGTATGTATGTATGTATGTATGTATGTGTGTGTGTATGTATGTATGTATGTATGTATGTATGTATGTATGTATGTATGTATGTATGTATGTATGTATGTATGTATGTATGTATGTATGTATGTATGTATGTATGTATGTATGTATGTATGTATGGGTGTGTGTATGTATGTATGTATGTGTATGTATGTATGTATGTGTTGTTTGCGTGTGTGTGTGTTTGTGTGCTGAGAGATGAAGAGTTCATATTATACTACATGTACGTGTATAAACGGTGTGTGCGCGTGATTGTGTGTTTAATATGTGTGTTTGCTTACACCGCTCAGAAAAGTACAACCGACCCCGAACAGCGTATTAAAAGAAAGAAAGAAAGAAGCCAAGAGAAGAGAAGCAAAAAACGACCCCAAAAGACGCACTCCCCATCATATGACCCCATCATCTGTACTTTTCATAACTCGACCTCCCGCCACTAAACGTCCTTCCAAAGCCCCCCCCCCCCCCCCCCCCTACTTCTTTTATCTCTGGAGTGACAAGAACATTATCTATAGACTTGAGTACTCTATTTGTCGTTCGCTTTGTTTCTACCCCTTTTCTCTATGTCACTCTCCGATCCTCTATTGTCAAACTGTTGCTCTCTTTTCTTTCTTTTTTCTTTTTTATATTTCAGACAGTTGCGTATCGTTTACCTAACTCATATTTGACGTTTTGCAAACACATCTTCCCTCTCTCACTCTCTCACTTTCTCTCTCTTATTTACTTGCTATGACACCTTTTCTTGTTTTATTTTGCGTCTATTCTTCTCTTTATTCACTGTCTCTCTCTCCCTCTCTTTCAAATTATTCTCTTTTGATTATTTGCTATGACACATTTTCTTGTTCTATTTTGAGTCTATTGTAAATTCTTTCCCCTTATTTATTCTCTCTCTCACTCCCTCTTTCTCGATTAATCCTTTCTTTTATTTACTTGCTTCGACACCTTTCTTGTTCTATTTTGCGTCTATTTTAATTTTTCTCATTTTTTTTCTTCATCACTGTGTCACTGTGTTTGTTTTTTAGTTTTTGTCTGCATATATTTCCCGTGGGAATGATAACGGGGGGTTAGATAAATGCAAAGTTCAGATTTAAAAAGTGCTTTCCCCCGCTCATACACTTTCGTTTTAATCTACATATACATTTGCGATACCCCTGTTTCTTGTATAAAGTACAAGATGACAAGCCCGGGCTAAAGATAGAACTCAAGAAAGAAATTTAAAATTTTCAACAAAAAAGGGCGATTGCTCGAGCGGCAGGTGAAGTGTCAGAAATGATTTATTAGCGACGCAAATGTATCAAATTAACCATGTTCACATTGCAGATAACAATAACCTGGTGTTCCGTGAATTAACTATATATAGGATTGTCGAAATCTAGGACGGATTGGGTTAACTTAAAGACTGCAATCGACATATCTACGCGTTTAGTATTCCGGGGCCGGGTTGTTTTGTTTTTGTTTTACGTGATAACCTATTTTTTCAATGCAAAACATGCAGTTGGGAAAAACATTGCATCTGAAATATTACGTGTGATCACGTGTCGTGCCCCCCACGGTTCATGAAATCAGACTTCATCCGTGTATTTTTGTTTCTTTCTTTTGTCAATTTGTACTTTGTGTTGTCAAATAATTGATCCAGATTACATTCAAACAGTTACATATTTTGCGAAATCCTGAATCAAAATCCGTTCATAAACGGGCGAAAAAACTCGCGGCCGTTGACTTGTACGTGTTAGTCATATCACTCATATGAAATGTAATATTTATAAATCCTACACATTGGTGAAAATATACCAAAGTGGCTTTTAAATCGCTGTTGGTAATCTCTCTGTTGAATGATAATTGTAGGAGAAAAACACATTAACGTTGTTTAAAGGAAAACGGTTACATATTCAGGTCTCTGAATAGCGACCTCTTGTTTGAATATCAGCATGGACAATTTTTCTTAAATAAATTGAAGAAAAATACAATAACGGAGAAGAAACAGAAGAAAACGAACCAAAACAACAATAAAATGCATAAAAGCTTGGGAAATATTATTAAAGCAAAGCAAAGACAGATTGAATATCGCATCAAAGAAAATAACCAGCACTTATGATGGAGGAGAAAGTTTTGTCAGCTACCACCCCCCCCCCCCCCCCCCCCCAGAGTCATCCAACAGGTCATTGACATTGACGGTTGTTGAACCATGCATTATTGCATACTGAATATGGATATATAGCAAAGTCCAACTGGTTGCTAGTTGATATTACTAGCCGTATGCATAAATTCATAAATCAGTGGTGTGCATACCCCAAAAGGGGGTATAACAGGGGGGCTGTTTCACTAACACTTAATTGATTTTAGCATCGATTTTTTTTTTGTGGTGATAATTGAATAGATCTACAAAAAAAAAAAAAATAATAATTAATTAATTAATAAAAAATAATAATAATAATAAATAAATTCGATTTTAGTGTTTTGTGAAACACCCCCCAGAAGTAATTAATGTATTTATGTTATCATGGGTGTATACCATCACATTGTATCACGGGGGTTGGGGCCAAGTTCGTCTGAATAACATTCTTCCTGTCCTCAACAAAAATTGAGCTGATTTTCTTGAACATCTGGGATGGGTTTGCCCCAGTAGGGGATTTATCCCAGAATGTGGTGCTTTCACAACCTTAATAACGCATATCTGTCCTATACTCCTATATACCTTATTGTGATATATTTCCCCCTCCTAGCCCCCCCCCCCCCCCCCCTCTCTCCCCAGTCCCCTCTTCCCCACCCCAGTCTGACTAAATACGGCTACACACTTCTTCTCACTTGACCCTCCAGTGCCAATGACCGCTCGGACATTGAATTGATTTATGCATCTGGGCCAACCGTAACCATGGAAACCAAGACGATGGCAACGGCATCTGGGGAAGAAGGGGGAGAACCGTGAGAAGGGAAAGTGAATCAGGCTGTAGTCACTGATCTCTACAAGACAGTCTGGATATGCTATTGGCCGATGAAAGGGACACGAGTGTAAGATCCGCCATGCTAACATACCCAACAATTTACATTATATTGGTTTGCGTTCGTTATGTATACGAATGCGAACCTGTATCATCGTCCCATTTTGGACATGGACACAAACAAACAAATTAAAAAAACACATACACAAACAAGCAAGCAAGCAACAAAACAAACAAACAGTCGGAAAAGGGGTTTTATACAGTGGAACCTCGTTATAAAGAGTTCAAATATAACCAACACATTCTTATAACAAAGGCATTGTGTCGGCCCAAGCTATTAATATTCTTCAGTTTTGTTTCCTTTTTTTTCTTCTTCTTTTTTCTTTTGATAAAACGATACAAGGGATAGTTCCCTGGTATACATTATCCATATTTTCAGAGATCAGTGGATCTCGTACACCCAACCATTTCAATCGAGAGCAATTTTACGCAACTCAGGGGACACATGCGTCGCGCCGTCCGACATGTGTCAGATACGATAATTACTTTCGAAATTATTTTAGTGCAGTTGAATCAAAATACGTTCACAATAATATTAACGATGAAAGTGTTTCATATTTCAAAATCCATCAAAAATAACATGATTGACGTGTTATTATTATTTTTGCAGCGAGCAAAACCTAGCCACTTTTCCCTAGGCGGGTCAAAACTCACATGCCCAGAAAATGATATAAATCATATCTTTTAAATATTAAAAAAAAAACATTTTTCAAACATAAAGAAAATTGACAAGTAAAATAGTAACTAAATAAAACACTTAGGAGAAGTTTATGATATCTTTAATATTTTGTTTTTATTCATATAATTATAGCGTGTCCGCCGTGGTAATGAAATAATAAAACAAAGTAAGTTTATAGTTAGACCATGGTATGCGGGTTCGGGCATCCGTCTTTCAATACGAAGGTCGTGGGTTCGATTCCCAACTGGCGGTACGTGTACCCTTCTTATGTTGCTCTAAACCCAGGTGTAGTGAATTGTGTAAGTGACAGGAATTGACTCCGGCTTGAACTAACGGCCGATGTGCATTATCACGGTACTATTGTATCTCGGCTAAACCCAGGGGAATAATGGCACAGACAGCGCTTTGAAACATTCTCATACAACACAATATAAATGTTATATAATAATACACAAAATAAATAATATCCTAGACACATATAGCGCATAATATGATTGATAATCATCTCTTTACAAGCGCTTTACAATGATATTATTACCCCGGTCATTATAGGACGCATACTGCAATCAATCCAGCTCTATTATCATGATATAATTTTTCTAAAAACACGGGCCACTCTCGGTTGTCAATCATGTACCTTCGTGTGAAAACAACACCTTGTGAAGTAATGAATAAGCATAATTTGTTACCTTGCACTTTTTGTATTTATACGTAGTTTGTGTTGGCAAGGGTATCAAAACATGTTTAGATAGTTCAAATAAATAAAATAAAGATTGTGAAAACAAGTCCATAAATCATAGGCCTATCTGCATTGGAATAGCTACGGCAGGAGGGGGCTGTACGTCGTGCCCCCAAATATTTACTGGGCCCTATGTGACCCCCTCCTCCCCAGCCCCCGCCCCCCCCCCCCCCCCCCCCCACCCCCCCAAAAAAAAACAAAAAAAAAACATGCTTCCAGAGAAAGAATGACAAAGAAAATCGGCAAAATCATGCCAGTAAGTTAAATATCACCGTTTATGTCGGGCACCTTATTTTGGGGGGTATGCTTGAAGTCAGGTGGAAACTGAGCCCCTCCTAGCTGCTACACCATTGCATATCTGGTAGCCTATATTAACGACTGTCAGTCATGTACATTATAGTGTGAAAACATGATACTGGTCACGAGTTACGAGTGGGCATACATTCTCACTTTACACTTGCTTTTATTTACACAGAACGTGTCCAAGCAAACATAATACAGTCAAACCTGTCTATAGTGGCCACCCAAGGGAGACAAGAAATGTGGCCACTGTAGACAGGTGACCTCTATAGACAGGTTCAATTGCACTGTTTTTCTCTGCAAGGGATCACTTTGAGTGGCCATTATAGGCAGGTTGGCTGCTATAGACAGGTGGCCGCTAAGACAGGTTTGACTGTATTTAGATTGTTCACTTCTATTCTGAGAAGAACATATCTTATTAGAAACTAAACGTTGGCCTATAATCTCTGGTAGTATATGATGACTGTTGCTCATATAAAGAGATGCAATCGACTGGGGATATATTGTAAGTTACAATTAATTGTAATTAATTGAGAATTTACACGTTTCAACCAATCAGATTTGCGCATTTAGAACACATGATCTGACTTACAATTACTTGTAACTTACAATCGATTGTATATCTTTCTGCAACGGGGATATAGTGTAAAACAATAATGTTGGCTTCTAAAAAATGGACATACCTAATATTAGAAACTAAGTATGTCTATCTGAGTGGTAGTCCTATGTTAAAGGAATCTAGTAACGTGTTGGATATGCAAAAAGTGATGAATGGTTGATTTATAACTATCTACTGGCAAGTGAAAACTGTGTACAAAGTCAGTACAATGAGTTAGCGAATATCTCTTCTTTTTTTCTTATCAATTTAACGTGAAATGTTCACACATTACTCAGTGGACGAATCAGATCACAACCATATTCGCTAACTCATTGCACTGACTTTGTACACAGTTTTCACTATCCGGTAGATAGTTATACATCTGAACACTTCAATCATACATATCTTTATAACGGAAGATAAATTTGGAAAGCAAAAAGCTGTTCAATGCTTCTATTGGTAAATACGAATTGAGAGAACCACTCGAGTTCCAATTAAGTTTTGATGATTTAGACAGTGTTACTAGATCCCTTTAATGGTTGTCAATCAAGTAACCTATAGTTTGAAAACACAACACTAATTTGTAAAGTCACGAGTTGGCCCACATCGTCACTTCACACTTGTTTTTAATTGCAGAGAACTTGCCCTAACAAATATGTTTAGATTGTTCACTTCTAAGAAGAAAAACAAAATCTTATTGAAAACTATGTAGGCATCTCTGGTGGCCTATATAATAACTTAGTTCCAAAAGGCACTAAATCCACTTTCCATAAAAATTGAGTTAAAATATCAGTTTATTATTTATTAATGAGCTACGTAGCTATCTAAAAATCCAAACTTTAGCAAAAAATTACACAATCACAATTTTAAAAAATATGGAACGTTCCACGCTCATATTCACATAGGCATGTGTACAAAGTTGGGAAAAGAAACCTGGTTTTCTCCGAAGTTAAAAAAGTGGATTTAACGCCTTTTGGAAATACGCTGTTCAATGTGTTAATAATTGTTTTCATGTAGTCATGGTAGCCTGCATGTATCATGATGTAGTGTGAAACAAAATACTTGACAAAACATAAGCAATAAGTGTGTTGTTGTTGTTGTTGTTGTTTTGGGGCACTTCTTAAAATATAAAATGTATAAATTGAACTATGCAGGACTGCTAGCATAGTTATTGTTATAGATACTGTCCTTCTTTTGCAGGTATCATCAAGTTCAGTGTACATGTATATATTCCATGAACTAAAACGATACAATGTGCATTTACATTACATGTATAATAATGTATAATTATATTTTTAATTTTGTCTATATTGTACATATTGTTTATGCTTGATTGAATAAACTGGAAACAAAAACAATTACAAATCTAGTTGGTGAAATTTGAAAGTTCACAGTGATTATGGATTTGAATGATTGACAGTGGACAATATCTTTAATGACTGTTGACGATGTCACCATGGTAACCTAGATGTGTTGTGTGAAGGCGCAACACTTCACTGGACATGAGTGGGCTTATTATGTAAACTTTTCACACTTGTTCTACTCCTACAGACCCTATTATTGTTCACACCCTTCTACCATCTTAAAGGGGTAGTTTAGTTTTGGTAGAGAGGGCGCTGCACATCACAATTTTGTTGTGAGGTAATGAAAAACGGAGTGTTGAATTTGAGAGAACATGCAATTTTAATGGCAGAATAAACTTTATTTGGTCAAAAATGGTCAAGAAACGGCTGAAATATCAATAAATATATCTGATCTTATAATTATTTGGGGGCCCAAATAATTAGATGATTTTTTCAAAAAATTAAAAAAAATGCATACACTTTTTCCAAAATGTTCAAAAGCGTTTTTTAAATAGTTGTTGATGATCTCTCTATTTAATCATGATTTCAATAAAACATCACATGCATAATTTTGTATGAAAAATGGTTAAAACCAATGCCTTTTTAGAGAGTGCCCTCTTGGGTTTTAATGGCTCTTTTTGAATGATAATGGGCTTTTTACTTAGTCGTTTGTAATTTTGTATACCTTTCGAGCATGGTGGAGTTATAACTATTAGTTTATAAACGTTACTGTCCAGGTTTGGTAACTAAAGTTCAGCCTTACCAAAACTGTACTACCCCTTTAAAACAACAAACATAATTATACATGAATTGCCTTGTAATTTGTTGGTATCATTTGTTGGGGGTATTGTTACATTAGTTTCTTATCTTTTGTTATGTTTAAATAGTTGTACTATTACGTGAACTTTTCATACTTGTTCTACTTCTACATATCAACAGTACACCCTTTTATCTTCTCAAAACAAACTTACACATCACCATTCTAAAGTTTATACATAATTTTTTTAAAGAACATGTTTTTATCTGTGAGAATTTGCTTTTTAGTGTCTGTGTGTGTGTGTGTGGGGGGGGGGGGTATTACTTGATGTTTTATAATTCTATTTTGTTCATTTGAAATTGTTTTATGAGTTGTATGTTAATTTATATGTATTACTTGATTACATCATTGTTGTTCCTGCAATTTGTATGTTTCAATTAAAATTGGAGGGAACAAAAGGAAAATGTGTGTGTGCCTGTGCGGAGGGTGGGAGGGGTACTTGATATAGTAATACTTATGGACTATAAGAGGTACATGTAGCAGCTAAACAGTGTCTTAGTGCACTGACAGAGACTGAAAAGGTCCAGAAAACAAATAAGCAACACAGATTAAAAGTTGAAACGAATACGCACTGTTGAATTAGCATACAAAATATTGTTTTTATTTGTGTGAAGAACATCACGTAACAAATTACAACAGTATATCAGTAAAATCTACATGTTTGTTTGTATCGCACATGTCTCAAACGACTGTGCAAATACATGTAGTATATAACAGTCTTGCACAGAAAATCATCCAAAAGAAATTCAAAATCGTTAAAGCTACATTCATAATAACATCATAAATATGAAGGAAATGTTGGTTTTCAATGGTTGTAGCCGAATGCTTAGTCATACATAATACATTTTTACACAAAATAATAGAACTGTTGATGTTTTTCCTCTCTGGGAGGTCAACAAATTTAGGTTTCAGGCCATTCAAATTTGAACAACCTTTTAGTTGCTTGCTTAATTGGGCTACAAGGAAAACAGATTAAAGGACCTATAGCGTCTAGATGGCCTAATTTTCACAATTCAGCTCTCTATATGTAATTTGTCCTGAAGAAAAAGAATTTGGCAGTCATTTCTCATGAAATCAATCAATTTTGGGGTAATTAGTATATATCTAATTGTCATGGGAACGACCCTTTTAAATCGCCAAAATGTGACGTCATCTGAAGTGCGGACTAATGAACTAAATTCTGTAGATGACGCGTCATGACGTAAGCCAATGAATTGTCAATCACATGTCAATCACGCTACGATTCCGGACCCTAAATGTGGGTGGGGCGTAAACTGGCTGCTAAGTGAGATTTGGCATCAGAAAACTAGTCTTAAATCACTACTGTGTTTATTTTCATGGATTTTTGTTCGGCAAACCTATTTTACAAGTCATCAACTATGGAATAAGTGCCAAAGTACGTTGTATTCTTTAGGTCCTTTAAGTTCTAGCATTGCTCATGTGTTATGGCACTCCTGGTGACAGTTACTGTGTGTCAATTTACTTAATAGGAGATCTCTTTTTTTTCATAATGTATCACTCTCAATAGTGGTTAGAGATTAGTTTTCCTCTACTTAGGAGATCTCTTTTTTTTTCATAATGTATCACTCTCAATAGTGGTTAGAGATTAGTTTTCCTCTTCTTGTTTTTTTTGTTCAAAATCATCTCTGATTCTCTTGCAGAGTCCTAGGAAAGAGGGGATATGAGTGTTTCCTTCAACCGACTCCTCCAACTTCATTACCCCTACTCTACTAACCCTATTCCATTATGTGTGTTTGAGTTCCCATCAGTTAAAGGGATAGTTGAGTTCTGGTAAAGATTCTTGAATAATTGTGGGGCCCCACAAGTATTACAAATGGTTATGTTTATGGATATTTCAGCCATTTCTGAAACGATTTTGATCAAATAAAGTTTATTCTGTCATTAAAATTGTATGCTCTTTCGAATTTGACACTCAGTTTTTCTTTATCTCACAAAAAAAATGATTTTGGGAAGCGCCCTCTATACCAAAACTCAACTATCCCTTTAAGTTACTTCATACAAGATATACAGCTGTGAGTTTCGTCAGGGCCTGAGATTCATCATCATCTTCATTATCATACTTGTTCTCAATCTTCTCTGCCCCCACGTCCTTTCTGTATATCCAATCCAACATCCTTATTTGTCGAGGTGTTTTTTCACGAGACCATCACCATCAATATGGCCCGTATTCACAAATGAGGTTTGTAGGAGGTTTGTACAAACCATGGTTTGACGATGGTTTACATCTATGGAATGCTGCTCGCATACCGTAAATTGTAAATCAACATTGTTAACAAGTATGGAGTTTACATTCCTTCTCAGTTTACAAATGGCATTCCATAGATGTAAACCTTGGTCAAACCATGGTTTGTACAAACCTCCTACAAACCTCCTTTGTGAATACGGGCCTATGAGTCCATTCCCAAAAGGGCCTGAGAATCTTCTCTTCTTCACTTATATGATTATCAATATTCTCTGGTTTATTTGCAGTCCTCTGTGGTAAGAGTTACAGGAGTTGTTTAATCTTTCCCTCTCTCCCTTCAACCTCCTCCTCCTCCAACCTATTTTCCCCTTCTCTAATGACTTTGCTTTCTTTCATTATATATTCAAAGTCCTATTTATCAAGGTGGCCTTTTCTACCAGACAAAATGAACCACTATGCGTCCATTTCCATAGGGGCCGGAGAGTCTTCTTCATCTTCGTTTATATCTCTCCCGTTCTCCATATTCTCTGGTTCATCTGTAGTATCCTGCATGGTAGGGGTGGCAGGAGTGTCCGTATCAGCAACAGCAGCATCAGTCGCCATTGAAGAAGGAGCAACAACAACATCACTCGTGGTAGAACCCGTGGTAGCATTGGTAGCAATGGCAGCAACGCTCCTCGCCTTGGGCTTGCTGTAAAACACTGAGTCCACGATATCATCCAGCCCACTCTCCTGTAACCCAGCGATCAATGCCTCCCTGGTCGCCCCCTCCCCCATCCCTCTTTCCCCCTCCTCCCCATCCTCCTCCTCCTTCACTCCCCCCTCCCCCTCCCTCCAGCGCTCCAGCATCACTCTGGACTGCTCCTTCATGTCCGACGTTGTGTCGATGACAGCCTGGATGTCGTCGTCCGAGAGGCCGAGCTCATTGGCCAGGGTCTGCCAGACATCGGCGATCTTGGATGCCACGGCCGCCAGCTGGTCTTCAGTCAGCTCGTTGGAAGATTGACTGTCAAGACCTAGGAAGAGTGAAGCACGGAAAAAAATACAAGAACAATTAATATACATTTAATGGGAAATAATACCATTTGTGGATGCTTTCCTCCCAACACTTACACACCTGATTGAAGCACAGAGAAAGGAAAAATATAAGAACAAATGAAATATACATTTATAAATAAAACAACTGGCCAGGGTCTCACAGACGTCGGCAATCTTGGCCGTCACGGTTGCCAGCTTGGTCTTTATTGTTTGCATTTATCATTACATTTGAAAGCTAAAACATTCATTTCCATGGTAGGGTTTTTTTGTTCAACAATTTACATTTAAATATGTTTATGATGGATTATTTAACTTTATTGTGAAAATTATGAGCTTTCCTTTTTGGTGTTTTCCGAAACTGTTCTTTAGCTGTAATCATTGTTAAAATGTATTGCTTAAAAATAATCCTTTGTACAGGCCCTATCATGTATCAAGCAAATAATTCCAAAGTGGAAATATTATCTTCTTCTTTAACCCAAATTTCATGATAAGTACAGGAAGGGGTGTAGATTTACCCTCCCCCAGTCCATAATAGGAAAAGAGACCAACTTACCTTCTTCATTGGCCCTGAGAAGCTCATCATTCTCCGTCCCTTCCTCTGTCTTCAGTTCCTCTTGCTTGTTGTCATCATTCTGTTGCTGCAAAATGACACAAAATAAGGCCATGAAAAATAAATGGTTGGATTGGCGTAACCCGCCCGCCCCTAAAAATACCGGCGCTAATGCATGCCGACCCTAGAGGTTTTTTCTGAATTTTATTTTTTATTTTTTAATTAAAAAAAATTAAATAAATACAAAATTGCAATAGAATTTGCAATTGCGATGTGTTATGTGTATGTTTTTGTGTATTTGTGCGAAAAAAAAAAAAAAAAAAAAACCCTACCGACCTACCCTAATTTTTGGTTGCCCGTTACTCCTATCAAACAATTTTTGGGGGGGAGCCTAAGCATAGATCTTAAAGGGTTTAGTTAATCCTATAGTGAACGATTGAAGCTTCTTTTGGCTTTCTGTCATCATTTTCTATAAAATCACACACACACACTCAAAAAACGTGATCAAAATCTCCCGCCCTCTATGCATTTGGCATTACAACAAATATCACATGTCTTGAATTCCTCTTGCTTGGTATCATCATTCTGTTGATGCAAACTGACACAAAACAAGCATCCATCATTAGAATGTTTCAGGGTTAGATCATTTTATTGTAATATTGTCTCCATTTGTCCTCATCAAACGACAGTTCAAAAGAGCAAAGCTGAAGGACTGACATAATGGCAATTGGGGTAGTTTGATGGTTTTCTAAATTGGGCCCCTGACCTATATTTGCTGCATTGTTTTATGAGCCAAACATCAAAAAAAGAGCTAGGATGCTTGAGCTAAAGTGGGGTAAGAGTTAAACAAAGACCTTTCTTCTTTTAATTATTGGTTATTGTTTGGCTTTCTTGGTGTCCATAAACTTTGTGGATGTTAAATTTACAACTGGACTCTAGATAAAAGTTTCTATTCATTTGTGTTAAAAGTCAAAATGAAACCTCAGCTGCATGAGCTGAAGTTTAGACTTATACCGGTACATTCAGTTCCTTGGCGATCTTGCTGACCATAAACTCAAGGTAATAATGGCACTGCAAGTCTGACGGTCACCTTTACTTACATTTGGACTTCAGGTAAGTTCTAATCTCCTTTTTGTACTATAAGTCAAAAGAAAAGCTCAGGTGCACAGGCAAAAGTTTTAAATGGAGTGAATATTGACTTACCGGTACATTAAGTTCCTTGGCTATCTTGGTGACCATAAACTCCAGGTATGCCGGGACCGTCTTGAGGGGCGGGTTGGAGGGCGTCGTCTGGAAGAAGTGGGGGCTGGACTTGGCGAGGAGACGGATGGCCTGCCAGGCATAGTTGCTGTTGTTCACAACCCTGTAAAATAGATATGGAATGGCAAGGGTGGTTATGCAACAGCCTATAGATTGCAGTTGCCTACATTTCAATGGGTACAACCCTTTTCCTAAAAAGATGTTGTAAGAATTGTTTTCTTTCCATTAACATTAGAAAAGTCTTCTACAACTATGTTCCTGATTGTTTGGTTATTCAAATATTTTTTCTATAAAAGCATGTCTTCATCATTAGAACTATTATTTATATTTATATTTATATTTATTAAGAGATTTTGTTGCAAATAAATAATATAAAATAATCAATTCAAATAAAATTTTCTTAATGAACTATATAAATGAGAATTCAGATTGTTGACCAATAATAAATTCATTTAAAATAAAATTTCAATGTATCAACAAACCTAACCAACAAAAACTAAACTAAACCTTTCAAAAAAATTGTATACATGTAGATATATATATATGTTTGTAACATACAGTATTTATGTGTTGCAAAATATATGAATATGACGACTAACATTTAAACCGACTATATCGAATCAATAAATTAAATTATTGCCATGAAGAATTCTACAAAATGGAATTACCATCCAACCAACAATATTACTTGTATTATGGAAACTTAATAATTTAATAAATATCTAAAGAACTTCTGAACATCTAAACCAAAAAGACAAATTGGTGAACGTACTTGTATTCAAGTTCAATATTAAATAGCCTCTGAATCGGCCTGCTTACATGTATTTGTCTCGTCAAAGAAATTTACCAAAACATCACAAGAACATGTTCAACAAACTCCACTACCCAACCAACTAAAAAAATAACACATATTATTATGAGAACTAAATGATAAACTAAATATGTAAATAACTTCTAAACATCTTAGTCCCGTTGCAGAAAGAGATGCTATCGGTGGAAAGTTACAATTAATTCCATGTCGGTAAACTTTGCACATTTGAACCAATCAGATCTGCACATTTAGTCACATGATCTGGCTTACAATTAATTGCAACTTTACAATCGATTGTAATTCTTTCTGCAACGGGGCCCTTAACACATTGCCCAAAGGTATCCGGTTGGCCCTGTATTAACTCTAACGTCAAAGGGATTGCAAGATGTAGTAGGGAACAGGATTTAAACCAAAATACCGAATCGGGGAACTTACTTGTATTCAGGTTCAATCATAGCATCTGGATCGGTCTGGTCGATTGCCTCTTCAAAGAAAGCTTCCAACTGAGGGAGAAACTCCCTGAATTATGAAGGAATGAAAGATAATGCAATAAATGAAAGGTTTTTATATGCGAAAAATAATAAAGACATTTTTACAAATTTTAAATAATTGCGATTAAAGGGATCTAGTAACTTTGTTGACAAGAGCAAAAAGTGATGCATGGTTCATAAAATGTGTATTGGTGTGATCTGATATGTCCAGAAAGTAATGTGTGAAAATTTCAAGGTAATTGGATGTTATTTGGCCGAGAAATGAGCGAAAATGCAAAGTGATATTCACTTACTCATTGCACTTACTTTGTACACGGCTGAAAAGGTCCCGTAAATAATTTCATATCCGAACACTTCAATCGTAAATATCTTTTGAGCGAAATGGAAATTTGAAAACCGAAACCGGTCCCCTACTTTTAGTGTTAATACGAATAAAACAAGGTATGAGGGAACCGCTAGAATTCCAATTGGATTTTGAGGATTTGGACAATGTTACTAAGTCCCTTTAAACTTGCTGGAATAAAACAAAATCATGAATCAGTGCATACATTCTTACGAGGAACACATAAGTAATTTGGGTAGCCTAAATGAACAAATTTACATTCAAACCTGTCTAGAAACACCACCCAAGGGAGACAGAAAAGGTAGTTTTTATAGAGGTTTATTTACCTGATGACTGCTTCCAAGGGAATCAAGAATAGTGGCCTTTATAGAAAGTCTTTATATACAGGTCAGGGGGAAAAAATGTATTACAGGTGTTTTACTATTCAAGGTCACATGCATTTTGGGGGGCTAAATCTCCCAGAGGCCGAGAGCACTATCATGACCCAGGACCAGCCCTAGTTCCACTGATCTCTAAATATGCTTTACGGTTGAATGAGTAGGGGCGGTATGTGTGCTCTGCTACCTTATGTTGATTGGTATGTTATTCTAGCATATTGACATCGATGAGTTAGAGCCAATGATGCTAATTACCATGGAAAATGCTGCTGGTCCGTAATCGGGGCCCCTGAGCTCCTTTGTATTTTTTCAACTGATATAGGTGGTCGCTAGAGCAGGTTTGAATGCACAATTATTTTGGAACAGGACAATCATACATTGTGGAGGTGTTGTGGCACGATTGGATAAGCCAATGCTAGAAACTAACCTTTTTGCCTTGTGGCCCAGTCGGGCAAGTAAAAACAAGATTGTTTAACTTTGAGTGGCCGGAAACCTAAATCTGGTAGCCCCAAACAAAGAAAAACATAACAAATTCTGTTAAATTTACTTGCCCGAACGGGCCAGTAGAATTTAGAATCATTGAATCAATTTAGAATCAATGGCCCAAAGCTAATTTTTAGTGGCCCCGGGCCAGCGGGCCTATGCTAATTTTGAGCACTGGATAAGCGCATGACTTCAAATCACAGGAGCTGAGTTCAAAACCAATCAATGCGCCGGATTGTATGTCCTTAAATAGAAAGACATTTAATCCACATTGCTGCCCTTAACCAAGGAGTATAACTGGGTACGTAGTTGGGTGTTAATTAGCCTGCAGCGCAATAAGCAGCTCGGGCTAGTATGCTTCCCAGGGAGTTGAGATGGTGCACAAGACAATTGTGTGGTTCTGAACTGTACTTGATGACCAAGGATAATAATGCTACAGTGCTTAGAAACCCTGTATTAGGCGCTACATAAATGCAATCTATTACAATTATCATTATTACCTGTCCTCGGCTGCACAGGCCTCCAGGTTGCTAGGATACGTGTTCCAGAGTCGTGTCAGCTCTGGACTTCCCATGTCAATCTTCTTAGCCCCTCCAGCCAGATTCAGCTCCTCCCCTAGTGTGCGTTTTCTTCCCCTGTTCAAACACAATGGGGCAAAACAGAAATGCTGAATACAGGGCTCGACACTCGCACTGGCCCAGCACTTGCACTTCGGGCCAGCAAAAATATATAAAAGTCTTATTTTGGTGGCCCGATTGGGCAAGCAGATTTTCAACCCAACATTTACAAAATAAGAAAAATCTTGTTTTCTTCCATGTTATGCTTCATCTATAATCACAGGTTTGATCAGGAAAGAGCGATATTTTGAATAGTAAAAAGTTTACTCATGAAACAACATTTTCGGGCCAGTAAATTTTTCTTTCGGGCCACCAGAAAAGGGGAAGAAATTATTTTACTGGCCTGACCGGGCCACTAACAATAAAGGTAAGTGTGGAGCCCTGCTGAATATTTAGCTGTATAATGTGACATTTTCTACGATGAAAATTGAACGCTATACATTCCCGACTACCCATGACGATTTTCTTTGTTCGCCCTGCGAGACTCACTTCCTCTCCTAGTGTGCAATTTCTTCCCCTATTCAATCACTTTGGGGCAAACATAGATACTGAATACTTGGTTGTACAACATTTGTATTTGCTTTGGCAACAATTGAATTGTATTTAATAGGAACAGACAATAGAATTGCTGAGAAGTTGTTGGTAAATAAAGTAATTTGAATAGAAAACCAGTTTACGAAACCTATTGATTTAACTACAATAAGTTATCAAAAAATTTCTAGCCATTAATTTCTTTACTAGATGTTTGCTTTAGAATCCAAACTGTCGGTCGAGTTGATTATAAAGACACTGGAAACACTTTACCTTGTTTTTGGTCTGGCCTGTTCTTTACCTCTGTGGGAAAAAATTAAAAAAGGAAGAAAAAAAAACATTTTACAGGTTAAAATCAAACATAACATATCGAAACGATGCAACATTAGTATTTTCCTTTCTTTTCAGCTTATCTCGATAAGGAACACAGTAGTGTCATCACCTTCTTTTGTTAGAACATACATGTATTGATGTTTCCCAGTGAAACCAATAAAATAGCAAATTTAAATGAATTTACATGTAAAATCGAACAAACATTTTTGAAACAATGCAATTATTTCATTATCAATATTCTTCTTTCCCTTTCTGCTTATCCTGATAGATAGGCAATAAAATAATTTTTTTCTTCAATATTTGACGAAAGACAAGTGCCCACTGTAGACAGGTTAACATTCTCTGGAAGGGATTATTTATGATGGTCAATATAGGTAGGTTGGATGCTATAGGCAAGTGGCCACTAAGACAGGTTTCACTATATGTGACCGGTTATAGCAAAACCCTGCACTTGTCGGTAAAAATCAAAATGTAGATTTTCATACCATTAGAAAGGCCTCATAACAAGCTTTCATTTGAAGCTTTGATCTAACAAATTGGTCAATAATTGGCGAAGATATGATTGTTTCAATTTTACAATCATGGGTCTTTTACACACATTGTGTGAACTTAAAATGCCCATTTCTTCAAAACATGAATCACAGACAAGTGCAGGGTTATGCTATTATATAGCCGGTCACATATAATGTTTGATAGTCTTCTTTCAGATTTAAAAATAATTTTTTAAATGTCACTTATGATTGCAACACTCACCTCTCCTTGACATAGCTGGGACATCCCTCATTCTTCCAGGCGTTCCAGTGCTCCTCTCTGCTCAGTATGTGCTGAAGAAAAGTAGATATTACAGATGATAGTAATAAATATTACCGGTTAATGAGGTGATAGCATGTCAAATACTGTAAAGGCTAATATATATTTGTCGGATTTATTTTTCACGCTGGGCAGCACAAAATAAGATTCTTAAAATTTGCGCTAAGCAAGTTTTCATTAAAGTTTCTTTTGCAAGTGAACAACATGAAGATTATTCACAGTTATATTTACTTGTAAGTTGTGTGCCAATGCAGAATGCACTAGATCTACATTATTGTATGCACTCAAATTCAGAGTACTTGCACACCACATATGTACACCAACGCAAGGCAGCATTATGGGTGATATGCATTCATTGTATACTTTTGTCATATTAAGAATACACATTGAAAATTGTGCATATTTTGTTGCTAGTCCGGGTTATTGTTATCACTCTGTAACATCGGATTCGTATAAAGTCAGCGAGGCAAGAAGTGATAACAATAACCCGGATGTCGTGCCCTTTTAAGAAAACCGCACCATTCATGTTTTCAGTTTTCTGGCCCCCGTAAATAGTGCTTTTACCAGAAAGCACTTTACTTCAGGAAAACCAGGGAAAGCTGTGGCGTTTTTGATCGACAAGATCCCTTATTTAAACAATCAGCCCAAATAATGTTGTGACCCGTCCTGAATGGGTAATAAGAAAGGGTGTTGATACCACATCTACAATGTAAATGGCTATACTAGGGTAAGATCATTTATATGCCATTCACACAACTTCCTTGGAGCACAGAGTACATAGAAAATGCATGTGTTGGCAGGTGATGATCAAACACACAACCATGCATTGTCTATACACAACCTGCTACACACAACAGTATGGTAATGTCTGTATTAGTCATTGAGACCAACCTCCATGCCCTCTGTGAACTTCTCGCCGTTGGGAGGGGTCTCTTTCAAAAGTGTGATGACCTTTTCCCTGGTGTCCTTGATAAACTGGGACATCTCGTCTGTGAGTGCATGATGGGCCCTGTAGGGGGAACATAAAGGAGTAAAACAATTAATCAATGAACATTTACGTCACTCCTGACAACGGAGAGTCAACCTGGTCGAAACATCGAGCCCCTCCTACCACCCATCCTCTCCATACAATACTCATACCAGCAATGAAGTTCTTTTTAGAGCTACAAGCACAAGAACAAATTACAACAGTCCTTTCCAGGACTACTTAACCCGTTCAGGACTGGTCCCGAAAATATTCGGGCTTGGGTCTATAGAAAATACATGTTATACCAAATTAAATCCGTCTTGAACGGGTTAAGAAAGAAAACCAACAGTCCTCAGGAATCTCTGATCCCTCCCTTCTTACATGGTGCTACCCCGAGCCTACTGTGTATGTGCATCACCATGGAAACCAGTACTAATTAACAACATCTATTTCGATTTAGTTCAGTTTATTTGTTTCCTTACAATATGTACAATAAGATGTGTGAAGGAAATCACAATATAAAGCCAATGGCTAATATAATAAGTACAAAATAAAATTATTTCTATAAGACCGCCAAAGTTTGACATATTAAACAAACTGTAAACCTTTAAAAAATGGGATGTAGTAAAATATGGATGGATAGATGAATGAATGAATGAATGAATGAATGAATAAACAAACAAACGAACAAACAAATTAATGAACGAATGAACAAATAAATGAACGAACGAATGAACAAATGAATGAATGTATGAATGAATTATTTAATTAATTGATGAAATTAATAACTTACTGTTTGAACTTGACCGGTTGGTTGAGATACTGGAAGAGGATGAGAAACTGGACGTACACATAGCGCCTGAACATGGCATCACTCAGCTGAAGATCAAACAACTGCGGAAAAGAACAATATAATATAATTGTTACTCATAAATCACATTTACAAATTCTTTGCCTCATGTTCTAATCTCCTAGCAAATTAAAGGGAAACTATTACAATACTGGCTTTTGGGCTTACTGGTAGTGATCAGAGCATAAATCTTGTTACTCATAGTCAAATATTACTTCTTAGGTTTCACAATTAATTGGTTATCATAATTTTTTTTTGGACCACCATCACCTGTTTTACTGACCACGTGATCCTGCGATGACTTGTCTGTCTTATTCCTCCATCTCTTTCAGATATAGTGTGCTATTGCTTCAATTTTTGTAATAGTTAGTCATTAGTTGTAAGAGGTTGGTACAAACCTTTTCGCTGGTCAAGTATTTAGCAAACTTGCCTTGTCGGTTGATGTCCCCATTAATATCTTGATCTCGGGGCAACTTTTGTTGTTGAAATCTTCTGGTTTGTTCCTATATCTCTTTTTGCTTTTGCTGGTTATTCACTAGTTATCAATAATTAGTAATAAGTGGTATTACAGAGATTGTAGCAAACCTTTTCGCTGGTCAAGTATTTAGCGAACGTGACTTGTTGGTTGTTGTCGCCATCCATATCTAGATCCTGCGACAACTGCGGCTGCTGTTGTAGCTGTTTCTTTGCTTGATCCTCCTGTCAATTCTGGTGTTGCTAGCTATTCAGTACTTGTTAATGAACGACTGGTTAGCTACAAACCTTTTCGCTGGTCAAGTATTTGGCAAACGCAACTTGTTGGTTGTTGTCGCCGCCGTCCATATCTAGATCCTGCGACAACTGTTGCTGCTGTTGTAGCCATTTCTTTACTTGATCCTCCTGTCAATTCTGGTGTTGCTAGCTATTCAGTACTTGTTAATGTACGACTGGTTAGCTACAAACCTTTTCGCTGGTCAAGTATTTGGCAAACGCAACTTGTTGGTTGTTGTCGCCACCATCCATATCTAGATCCTGCGACAACTGTTGCTGCTGTTGAAGCTGTTTCTTGGCTTGCTCCTCCTGCTCCTTCTGTTGGTCGTTGCGGTGGCGGTGGCGCCTGGACTTCTTCTTCTTGCCCCCGACGACGTCCTCCAGCTTCATGCTGTGGAAGGCGTCCAGAACTGATGTGGCATTCTGTTGCAGAACAGGAAAGTAAGATGTGGAAGACTTGTTGAAAGGTATATCTAGTTTTAACAGTTTAATTAGCTTATATTGATATTTACTTGAAATATCGGAGGATTTCAATAATACCGTGAGCATACCAGAAAAAGTCGGTATATCGTTTTTTCTTCAAAAGCAACATTGATGATATCTATATCAAATAATATCACAATATCTTGAAATATTGGTCTACCGATGGAGCTTAGTGGAAGTACATATACTTTCAGTTGCTGTTGTGAAAAAGCATGACAAGTAGATACAAAAAAAGTTATCAAAGGAAACATGAAATAAAATGTACAAGCGCATTAAAGGGATCTAGTAACTTTGTTGAGATGTGCAAAAACTGATGAATGGTTGATGCAATGTATACTGTTGTTATCTCATATGTCCTCAGGGTATTGTGTGAAAATTTCAGGTCAAATGGACAATGTATGGCCAAGTAATGAGCGAAAATGCAAAGTGATATTGGGTGATATTCACCAACTCACTGCATTCACTTTGTACAGGGATGAAAATCTCACCCGGAGATTTTCTTATCTAAATACTTCAATCATACATATCTTTGTAATGAAAGGGAAATTTGAAAAACCGAAAGCTGTCCCATGATTTTATTGTTAATACGAATACAACAAGGTATAAAGGAACCGCTAGAATTACAATTTTATTTTGAGGATTTGGACAATGTTACTAAGTCCCTTTAAAGCAAACTTGGATGTATAGTTTTGAAGAAAACATTACAACATACTGCAAATGGGTTAAAAATGTTGTAAAAATACATTTGTTAATACTTAATAAAATGACGAATATACAATATATTTGACCTACGTGTTGATATACTTTAATATCTAAAGTTTGTATGTATTTTTCACAGTCATTATTTTTCATAATTGTAATATTAATTTCAGATGTTCTTATTGCTGCTTCAGTTGTTTTAATAATAGAGTAAAATTAAAAAAAAAGCAACATGTTATTAATTTGTATAATTTTATTTATAATTATAGCTGTACTGAAAACATGAATAATTTACTCACATTGGCAAATTCCTTCCACTTTTCTTTGGTATAGCACTGCAGGGGAGCCCTGAAGAAGTCTTGTAGAGACCAGAATTGTCTGTACAGCTGGTAGTCAACGGTGGTCGATGACGTTGATTCGCCCATCTCCCCTTCTTCGTACTCCATGGAATCTTGCTTGTCGATTGCCTATGAAAACAGAGAATTTAGTTTACAATGAAAATAAACACCTGTACATTGTTTTCCAACCCCTAAAAACAATGCACAATCATCATCATCATCATCATCATCATCATCATCATCATCATCATCATCATCACCACCATCATCATCATCATCATCATCATCATCACCACCACCATCATCATCATCATCATCATCATCATCATCATCATCATCATCACCATCATCATCACCATCATCATCATCATCATCATCATCATCATCACCATCATCATCACCATCATCATCATCATCATCATCATCATCATCATCATCATCATCATCATCATCATCATCATCATCATCATCATCATGGTGTCTAGTAACAAATCTCTCATCTCCCCTTCCTCGTACTCCATGTGATCTTGCTTGTCTATTGAGTACCAAAACAGAAAATTACAAGTAGAATAGTAGAACTGAAAATTAGAATCAGTACTAATATCATTTATATGGTCATCTTCACCTGCATTGTCCCATCTCTAATAAAAAATTAACAATCATCATTATCATCATCCTGGTGTCTATTGGCAAGCTGGTAGTCAAGGTGGTTGATGATGTTGAATCACCCGTCTCCCCTTCCTTGTTCTTCATGGAATCCTGCTTGTTAATCGCTTTGGAAATTATTATCATTATTAAGAATTAATATTTCCTTTACATTACACACATATAGTTCCTAACATGAAATAATATAATCTCTCCGCACTTCATTCTACAATCTATTCATGTATTATAATTCTAATAATCCAATACATACATAGCTGTTATTCAAGGATATTGAGTGTACTTTCGAACTCCTTTGGAATTAGGAGAATCTAAGTCTGGCAGATATTCAAAAGTACATACAACAGTGGAGATTGTCATCATTGTCAGAAGAAGCACAACAAATAAGTATAGTTGTAATTATAGTTATAATCATTATCATCATCATCATCATCATCATCATCATCACCATTTCAACTTATAATATTTAGATTACTTTTTATCTACCTGTGGGACACGGGTGCGGAGCGGTCCTTCCAGTTTGGTCCTGTTGTAGTTGGTCAAGTTGTCCAGATGAAAGTTACTCATCAAATTCAGCCCTACAGTAAAAATCAGAGGTAACTAGATGGATCTTCGACTGCGTGCAGTCAAAAATTATGCCTCCGCTATCACGCGATTTTTATATCAAGCCCAAATTAACATGCACATAATTCATTCTGTAAACTCAATTTTGATGGTAATCCACCAACCAGATTTTGAGATATCACTATTACAAGCTATTTTTTGCATATAAAATGAGTCCTGTGACGTTGACCTTTCACATCATGACCCCAAAATTGTATGGCTACATTGGCTCCCTAAAATTCATTCAGGTACCAAGTTTGATTGAAATCTGACATTTAGTTCTTGAGGTTTTTAATCCTGTGACCTTGACATTTGACCTCATGACCCCAAAATTGTATAGCTACATTGGCTCCCTATGATACATTCAGGTACCCAGTTTGATTGAAATCTGACATTCAATTCTTGAATTTATACAATTACAAGCGATTTTTTGTATCTATAATGAGTCCTGTGACCTTGACCTATGACCTCATGACCCCCAAATTGTACATGGCTACATTGGCTCTCTATAATACATTCAGGTACCAAGTTTGATTGAAATCTGATGTTCAGTTCTTGAGATTTTGCCATTACAAGCTATTTTGGCATATATAATGAGCCCTGTGACCTTGACCTTTGACCACATGACCCCCCAAATCTAACCAGATCATTGTCACCCCAATATGTATACTCATTCCAAGTTTGAATTTGATCCGTCAACCGGTTCTTGAGATATCGCGAGAACGAAAACGGGACGGACGGACGGACAACCCGAAAACATAATGCCTCCGGCCACTTCGTTGGCGGAGGCATAAAAATCAGAGGTCATGAAGATTGACCATATAAAGTTTCTATTTCAACTATACTGGGTGGACCAGAAAATATGAAATGGTATTCTTCTATTAATATCATGTGAACTAAATGACTGATTTCACTAGATAAGGTATCTTTTACACAAATAATGTATACCAACAAATTCTGTAAGGCAGTTTTTATTCTGGAGCAAATTTTGTGACACAAATGTTGAGTTTTCAATAATCGCCTAATGATTTCATTTGCCCTTTACGTACCTCTCTTTGTGTATTTCATTGTTCGGTAATTTTAAACTTGTATTATATTTGATTGTAAACAAACTAGTGTTGTTGATTTCGGGAGAATTTACTACCCGGGACTCGTGATAATTTTTCGGGCGAGTCCCGGGTACCCAAAATTTACCCATTTGTTGATTACACGATCGGCATCTCGCCAGATGGGAAAACATGTTCATTCAAGTGACAAAAATTGAGCGCATTTATGTCACTTGAATGAACATGATAACTCTTGCGATCAATGAGGGGACTTGCTTTTTTTTCGGGAAATCGAGTATCGATTTTTGCGCCCGGGACTCAACATTTTTCGGCTGGACCCGGGTACCCGGGACTCATCAACAGCACTAAAACAAACGTTATATCAGTGACATCTTAGACTGTCCTGTTTTTGCCATATTTTTTATTTTTATATTTCATTAAATCAAACATCAAATTATTATCACTATCGAGTGTTACTGCTTCTTTATTGATGATATTAAATCAATAATCATCAATAATTGATCAAGAAATCAATTATCAATCCAAACTAAAAGTGTGTGAGACACGTTACCTGATTTTTCGTCGAGAGGAAAGAACCTAGCCAAGAAAAGCTGTATCCGTCCACAGAACACCATGTCCTGAGATTTGGAGAGTCTCCTCAGAAGATCTGCAATTCAAATCATCAAAAATCAATTAACTTTTATTTTCTAAATAAGTAATAATAATACAAAATAATTTAGGGTTGGATGGTGTAATCTAAATAGATGAAAAACAGCCTTAAGTACACAGGAAAAAAATCACAGCACAATTTAATTTCTTTTTATATTAACATATAACAATCGTGTACAAGTGGATCAACAGGTACCCAATCACAGCTGACTTAACATACATCTATACAATTATTACTTTAAAGGGACTTAGTAACATTGTCCAAATCCTCAAAATCCAATTGAAAATCTAGCGGTTCCCTCCTACTACCTTGTTGTATTCTTATTGACAAAAAAGGCATGGGACAGGTTTCAGTTTGTCAAATTTCCCTTTCGTTAAAAAGATATTTACGATTGAAGTGTTCAGATGTCAAATTATCCAATGGATCGTCAGAATCGTGTACAAAGTAAGTGCAATGAGTTAGTGAATGTCACTTTGCATTTTTGCTCATTACTCGGCCATATAAAGTCCACTTAACTTGAATTTTTCACACAACACCCAGTGGACATATCAGATAACAACAATATACATTGTATCAACCACTCATCGCTTTTTGCACATTCAAAGTTACTAGATCTCTTTAATTCAATTCAATTTTGGTGGCCCAAAACAAAAATATACTGACCCCAACATTACACTTTTCAAATTGTCAATTTTCTACTTTTCAAAATATTACTCCTTTTCTTGACCAGAACTGCATTTATGGGCAAAACTTGACATGGAATGCAAGGTTTTCTCAATATGTCATTGTTAGTTTATAAATCTAGTTACCAGATTAGGCCACCAACATTAAACATTAAACTGTCTAACATCTTTCTCTCATGAAGGACGAGCGCAGAGCCATATTAACCTCAAGATAAATGTTCAATTATGATATAAAAATTACAATAAGCACAGTTGTTACAAAGACATTCTTACCATTGCACATGCGAAGCAGGGTGTTCTTTCCTGATGAGTAGAAATTAGTCTGTGAGGATATAAACACAAAAGATAATATAAATAAATAATATGTTTAACTGAGAGGCTGCTATGTGTTTGTCAAAGAAGATAATAAATCAATCCGTGTGCCTCATAAGATCTGAACATTAGCGACAATTATAGATAGATAGAGCAACAGCTCAATCATATTAAAGTGAATTCGTCATCAAATTTGGAAATGTCAGCAGGGCATGCAGCCCAATTTTTTTAGAGATAGGGGGAATCCTACATGAGTGCAACACCCACACAACTCCCTAGCATACAAAGTCTACGGCGATTTCCGAATCTTGAATAAAACATGTTAAAGTGACCCATTAACTTTATAGTTTTCCCCAAAAGTAATGTTTGAGACTTCAATCATACACCAATTTCATTGGAAGATTCTTGAGAATGATATGTGAGAATTTCATAGAAACAAAATCATGTTTACTTTAAAGTGAAAACAGAGAAAATCAATGTCTGATTTTATCCCAATCATTAGCGTGAAGTATCTGAATTCAAATACTCTTTAACTACAGTCGGAAACGTCTATAGACGCTCTCATATTTATCTATCCATGATTATGGAGAAATAAAAAAAAATCAAAACCCATTTCATTCTTCCGTTACCATAAGCCAAAGAACAAGGTACAAGAGAAGTGTGAAAGCTCCAAATGAGTTTGTTTGAAATAGCAAAGTTAATGAATCACTTTAACATTGATGCATAGGGTAAAGGGCTTTATTAACATTGATGCAGAACTTTGCCATCATAGGGTAAAGGGCTTTATTAACATTGATGCAGAACTTTGCCATCATAGGGTAAAGGGCTTTATTAACATTGATGCAGAACTTTGCCATCATAGGGTAAAGGGCTTTATTAACATTGATGCAGAACTTTGCCATCATAGGGTAAAGGGCTTTATTAACATTGATGCAGAACTTTGCCATCATAGGGTAAAGGGCTTTATTAACATTGATGCAGAACTTTGCCATCATAGGGTAAAGGGCTTTATTAACATTGATGCAGAACTTTGCCATCATAGGGTAAAGGGCTTTATTAACATTGATGCAGAACTTTGCCATCATAGGGTAAAGGGCTTTATTAACATTGATGCAGAACTTTGCCATCATAGGGTAAAGGGCTTTATTAACATTGATGCAGAACTTTGCCATCATAGGGTAAAGGGCTTTATTAACATTGATGCAGAACTTTGCCATCATAGGGTAAAGGGCTTTATTAACATTGATGCAGAACTTTGCCATCATAGGGTAAAGGGCTTTATTAACATTGATGCAGAACTTTGCCATCATAGGGTAAAGGGCTTTATTAACATTGATGCAGAACTTTGCCATCATAGGGTAAAGGGCTTTATTAACATTGATGCAGAACTTTGCCATCATAGGGTAAAGGGCTTTATTAACATTGATGCAGAACTTTGCCATCATAGGGTAAAGGGCTTTATTAACATTGATGCAGAACTTTGCCATCATAGGGTAAAGGGCTTTATTAACATTGATGCAGAACTTTGCCATCATAGGGTAAAGGGCTTTATTAACATTGATGCAGAACTTTGCCATCATAGGGTAAAGGGCTTTATTAACATTGATGCAGAACTTTGCCATCATAGGGTAAAGGGCTTTATTAACATTGATGCAGAACTTTGCCATCATAGGGTAAAGGGCTTTATTAACATTGATGCAGAACTTTGCCATCATAGGGTAAAGGGCTTTATTAACATTGATGCAGAACTTTGCCATCATAGGGTAAAGGGCTTTATTAACATTGATGCAGAACTTTGCCATCATAGGGTAAAGGGCTTTATTAACATTGATGCAGAACTTTGCCATCATAGGGTAAAGGGCTTTATTAACATTGATGCAGAACTTTGCCACCATAGGGTAAAGGGCTTTATTAACATTGATGCAGAACTTTGCCACCATAGGGTAAAGGGCTTTATTAACATTGATGCAGAACTTTGCCACCATAGGGTAAAGGGCTTTATTAACATTGATGCAGAACTTTGCCATCATAGGGTAAAGGGCTTTATCTACCTGCTTCCATTTCGAAACGTTTTCCTCCACAAACTTAAAGACGTCTGTGCACTGGTTGATGGTGACTGCATCAAAGATGTCCGTCAGGAGGAGAAAGGGCGTGGCTGGGGAGCACAGGTCCGCCTCCGCAGCCTCTGTGGACAGACTGACCAATGAGGTGTAGCCATTGCAGCTAGCTCTGCCCATCTGTACCCAAAAGCAAACAAAAATAATAATGACTTGAATGTAAAGCATTATCAAAATAATGGGACATAATTGCTCACTATATTAGAAATAAAGGTTTAATTCGACAACCAAATATTATATTAGTACTAGACTAAATTAAACAAACTATTGCCGATTCCAAATTTAGTACATGCAATTTTACCCAAGGTTAGAGTTACCCCAAAATTGATTATGTAATAACTGAACCACAGAGGGATATTTGCATACTCAATGAAATTAGTTCAATGTGTCCACTTTGAAACAACAGTACTTTTGTATGCATCGATTCATAGTTCATAAATGCTTGCCAGGGAAAAAGATAGTTCAAATCAATTGAAGTGCATCTATAATAGTATTAAAGGGATCTAGTAACTTTGTTGACATGTGCAAAAAGTGATGAGTGGTTGATACAATGTATATTGTTTTTTTATCTGATATGTCCACATGGTGTTGTGTGAAAATTTCAAGTTAAATGGACGTTATATGGCCGAGTAATGAGCAAAAATGCAAAGTGATATTCACTAACTCATTGCACTCACTTCGTACACGGTTTTGACGATCCAGGGGATAATTGAACATCTGAACACTTCAATCGTAAATATCTTTTTAATGAAAGGGAAATTTGAAAAACCAAAACCTGTCCCATGCTTTTATTGTTTATACAAGTACAACAAGGTATGAGGGAACTGCTAGAATTCCAATTGGATTTTGAGGATTTGGACAATGTTACTAAGTCCCTTTAAATGCATAGTCTTGCAGACACCCCTGGGAGAACAGGGTAGACAAAACTAATTGTTGAATCTAAATTACCACAAGCTTTCTGACATAGTTCCTGAATGCTTGATCCAAAGCCGTCTTCTTTTCAGCATCGCTGCAAGGGGAATTTAAAAAAACAGTTTAGAAAATAAGAATTCAATTTAAAATTGAATACAAACTCTGTTTTAAACATCAAACTTAATTGCAGAGGCATACAAATAAACTAGAAATTGCGCGCTCGGCGGGTCGCGCAGCCGAGCACATGTATCCCCCGAACCAATTGCATTGCACTTTTGTGGGTTGTAATATTGTGAACTGAACAAGTTTGGTGGTGTACGTTGTTCTACTAGGCTGGCAGTAGCCTTTGGGCAAGGCCTCGCGCGCTGTTTGTCCTCCGAGCAGGGTCTGATTAATAGACAAGGCGATGTGCGCTTACAGCAGTGATCGCTGGACTGAGCCGCGTCAGCGGCGAGGCCTTTGCTAACTTGCGGAGCTCATTAATATTGGCATATGTAACAGGCTCTTACATTATGCAGCAGTTAAAAACAATTGCAGCCAATCGTCATTGTATACTACTGGTACACGTGCAAAACTGTACCGATTCTGTGAATAATCGACTCGCGGGGAAGGGAGATCGCGCGCAAGAACGAGTCGGTTTCAAGAGAGTCGATCTCTTATGCCGACTCTCCTCGGTTCTAATCAGAATAGAATCAAACTATTTCGCGCAAATGCATGGAACTGCCGTGTCTCGCACAGACACAGTCTCTCCCGGTCTCTCCCGCACCGGTCCCGTCTTTATTTATTTCAAGAAAACAACGCTGGCGTTCGTACGTGTACAGCGCATATACGTACGCATGCATGCAATTCGCAATTCAAGCGATCCAGTTCTAAAAAAAAATGGTTAAAATGCAGTGCATTTGTGGCCCCAAATCCTCTTAAATAAACCAGATTCCTAAATCAATTACTTTTTTGCATTTCTAAAATGATTTCTACGGAAAAATGATATCAAACTGTTCAGATTTACCTCGATTACAAACGCACTGCATTTTAACAATTTTTGTTAGAACTGGATCGCCAGCGCGGTAGGCGATCCGGCGAGTTACCTTCTCACATACACAGAGCTGATTGTGTGATTGTATGAGTTATGTGTACATGTACGCTATACGATCTCAGAACCGATTCTTCTCGGAACCGAGACATGGGTATGGAATCAGAATCGACTCCAAGCTGGGGCAGAACCGCCCAAGCCTACTTCATACCAAATAAGAAAATAATCGGACAAGAACTCGGACCTGTAGAGCGGTCACAAGGTAATCTTAACTATTTCTTTATATCATGGTTACCATGGCAACCATGAATCCGCCCCACACCAAAATCAATAGGCTTCATCCTCTTTCCTTAATACACCTTCATACCAAATAAGAAAATGATCGGACAAGAACTCGGACCTGTAGAGCGTTCACATGGTAATCTTAACTATTTCTTTATATCATGGTTATCATGGTTACCATGGCAACCAGGACTCCGCCCCACACCAAAATCAATAGGCTTCATCCTCTTTCCTTAATACACCTTCATACCAAATTAGAAAATGATCAGACAAGAACTCGGATCTATAGAGCGTTCACAAGGTAATCTTAACTATTTCTTTATATCATGGTTACCATGGCAACCAGGACTCCGCCCCACACCAAAATCAATAGGCTTCATCCTCTTTCCTTAATACACCTTCATACCAAATTAGAAAATGATCGGACAAGAACTCGGACCTGTAGAGCATTCACAAGGTAATCTTAACTATTTCTTTATATCATGGTTACCATGGCAACCAGGACTCCGCCCCACACCAAAATCAATAGGCTTCATCCTCTTTCCTTAAGACACCTTCATACCAAATTAGAAAATGATCGGACAAGAACTCGGACCTGTAGAGCGTTCACAAGGTAATCTTAACTATTTCTTTATATCATGGTTACCATGGCAACCAGGACTCCGCCCCACACCAAAATCTAAAGGCTTCATCCTCTTTCCTTAAGACACCTTCATACCAAATTAGAAAATGATCAGACAAGAACTCGGACCTGTAGAGCGTTCACAAGGTAATATTAACTATTTATTTATATCATGGTTACCATGGCAACCAGGACCGCGCCCCACACCAAAATCAATAGGCTTCATCCTCTTTCCTTAATACACCTTCATACCAAATTAGAAAATGATCGGACAAGAACTCGGACCTGTAGAGCGTTCACAAGGTAATCTTAACTATTTCTTTATATCATGGTTACCATGGCAACCTGGGCTCCGCCCCACACCAAAATCAATAGGCTTCATCCTCTTTCCTTAATACACCTTCATACCAAATTAGAAAATGATCGGACAAGAACTCGGACCTGTAGAGCGTTCACAAGGTAATCTTAACTATTTCTTTATATCATGGTTACCATGGCAACCAGGACTCCGCCCCACACCAAAATCAATAGGCTTCATCCTCTTTCCTTAATACACCTTCATACCAAATTAGAAAATGATCGGACAAGAACTCGGACCTGTAGAGCGTTCACAAGGTAATCTTAACTATTTCTTTATATCATGGTTACCATGGCAACCAGGACTCCGCCCCACACCAAAATCAATAGGCTTCATCCTCTTTCCTTAATACACCTTCATACCAAATTAAAAAATGATCGGACAAGAACTCGGACCTGTAGAGCGTTCACAAGGTAATCTTAACTATTTCTTTATATCATGGTTACCATGGCAACCAGGACTCCGCCCCACACCAAAATCAATAGGCTTCATCCTCTTTCCTTAATACACCTTCATACCAAATTAGAAAATGATCGGACAAGAACTCGGACCTGTAGAGCGTTCACAAGAAAATCTCTGCGGCGGACGCGGCGGCAGCGGCGGCGGCGCGACGAGGCCAAATCCATAGTATCCCCCGAAGTGGTTCGGGGGATACAATAATATACAAGGCACAATAAAAGGGCTTGACACAGGCACTTGCCCGATTGCCCGGGGCAAGTAAACATGTATGTTGGGGAAAGAGCAATTGAAAAAATGGTCTAGTTTTGTTGTCCAATTGGGCAACTAACAGTTCTGTTTAACATCATGAGACAAATTTTCATTTTGTTTTAAGTTTAACTTGTCTTAAAATAAATGTGAAATTCTCTTTTTTGACATTGTTTTTTTTGTCTGTTCGGGCAAGTGAAATTTTACAAATCCATGATTCTACTTGCCCGAACAGGCCAGAAGAATAAAAGTTAGTGTGGAGGCCTGTTCATATATATATAAATAAAACAAGCTAGTAACAAAAAATAATAATCACTCTTCAAGAAATGAGTGTCTGTTTCCTTACCAGGGCTCTCCCTTAAAGGGCAATGCAACTCAAGAATAGAGTTTATCCTACTTTATACATATACGTAATATACCTGTTTATTATATGTAACATTACTCCGACTCAGATTTCTGCTTTGGAAGAAATATGAGAAAACTCTATCGGGTATGTCTCTTCACGCAAACGCTGGAGGCCACCATTATTAGGTTTGCACGGACTACATGCACTAATGAATTTCAATAGCACCCATTCAAACCATTGTTAGAATACTTGTAGATGTCTATCATTGTAAGATAAGTCCGAATGATGTGTAAAAGTTTCATTGAAAAAGAACACTGCTTTCCTGGTTAAAAAAGCAAAAATATGCGTCAGCTTTTACAACGAATTACTGTATGACGTTTATGAGGTTGATCGTTCATTAACGCTCTTGAGCTGAATGATAGATATCGTCATACTAAAGGGGCATTTGAAAAAATCTAACCCTATTTTATTCTTCTCTTACCATAAGCTAAACAACACGGTAGAAGAGAAACGAGGAAGCTCCAATTAATTTTCGTGGAGTTAGACACTTTACAGGCATCCCTTTAAACCAAGTTTAACTAAACCTGACTTCAGAATACGGGCCAAAGAGTTTCTAGTGGACAAATTAGATATCTGGTGGCAATTGGCACCTGGGGGGTGTTTCACAAAGATTGTAAGTTGAACTTAACCTCACTTAATATTTGTAGTCTTGGAATTATATTCAAAAACAAAACAAAAGAAGAATTTTAGACTTTTCATATGTTGCATCACAAACATAAAATCAACTTGATAATTAAAAAAATGTGTTGCCTTTGAAAAGGGACTTTTACAACACTTTTTCAAAGAAACTAGTGGCTTTCCATACTTGTTTAAAGTCCAACTTAGAATTACGTTCAACTTGGAATCTTTGTGAAACACCCCCTAGGGCCACTGCTTACATACCTTCCCTCCAGTGATTCAGCGCACTGCTGGATGCTGTCCAGTGAGTGCTTCCCATGGGCTACATCCAAGCTCCTCTGGAAATAAAGAAAACAAACAGAACATAATATCAATTGTCAATGTTTCATTTTGAATAATTTATTTCCAAATTCTGCATTGGAAAAACAATTTCAATTAATACAACAACACCAACAAAATCTTACAGGTAAAACTTAGTTCAGAAGAATGTTTGTATGAGACATGTAACATTTATCATTTGATAACAGACATTTGTTTGCCATATCGTGTTATCTATCACTGGAGACAGAAAATGTTATGCCTCAAAACTTAAAGGGATAGTTGAGTTCTGGTAAAGAGAGTATTGTTTTGGTCAAACTGAATTTCAGTAACCAAAACCTGCACAAATTTTTTAAACTCCACCATGCTCGAAAGGAATAAAACATTACAAAAGACTAAGTAAAAGGCCTGTTAGTGTTATCATTCAAAAAGAGCCATTAAAACTCAAGAGGGCGCTCTCTAAACCCTAATTGGTTTCAACCATTTAAAATAAAATATTGTGCATGTGATGTTTTGTTGAAATAGTGATTAGATAGAGAGATAATAAACAACCATTTAAAAACCTTTTTTGTAAATTTTTGAAAAGTGGAAGCATTTAAAAAAAAAATTAACGGCTGGTTCAAAATTATTGAATAAATGTGGGGCCCCACAAGTATTACAAATGGTTATGTTTATGGATATTTCAGCCATTTCTGAACGGATTTTGATCAAATAAAGTTTATTCTGGCATTAAAATATTATGCTCTTTTGAATTTGAAATTTATCTCACAAAAAAATTATTTTGTGTAGCGCCCTAGTCTAGGAAGACGAAATGTAGAGACATTTACATTAACATTTGGACTTTTTTTTTAACATGTCATACATTACGTCTTGGTACACTGTGTACACGAACTGTACTCAGGTCACTTTAACAAATCTTAGCCTACCCAAAACCCCCAAATTTGGTTGGAAATATTTAGGCTACTCACCTGAATTTTGACGACCAGGCAGATGAGTACTCCCACTGTCCTATTCTTCTGTCCTAAAGACGTTTACAAATTGCAATTCGCGAAAAATCACCACTTTTCCAAAGGAAAACACAGGCAGACGTTCGATGTCCAGGCGATACCGTTGCATGTCAACACGTCGCACATGTACTGTATTGTATTCGCCATGAATAGACATTTTGCATACGCGACTCACAGGAAGACTGGTAAACATATTCTCAAATACACCCGCAAGACTTATGTATAATGCATACACAGCGGGTGTATTTGAGAATATGCTTACCAGTCTTCCTGTGAGTCGCGTATGCAAAATGTCTATTCACGGCGAATACAATACAGTACATGTGCGACGTGTTGACATGCAACGGTATCGCCTGGACATCGAACGTCTGCCCGTGTTTTCCTTTGGAAAAGTGGTGATTTTTCGCGAATTGCAATTTGTAAACGTCTTTAGGACAGAAGAATAGGACAGTGGGAGTACTCATCTGCCTGGTCGTCAAAATTCAGGTGAGTAGCCTAAATATTTCCAACCAAATTTGGGGGTTTTGGGTAGGCTAAGATTTGTTAAAGTGACCTGAGTACAGTTCGTGTACACAGTGTACCAAGACGTAATGTATGACATGTTAAAAAAAAAGTCCAAATGTTAATGTAAATGTCTCTACATTTCGTCTTCCTAGACTAGTAGCGCCCTCTATACCAAAACTCAACTATCCCTTTAAGGTCCCATTGTATGAATTTCAGGTTCGGTAATTTTGAATAGGTTCTCAGCTCGTTGCCAAACTCTAGTCGCATCACACACAAATGGAGACTTCATTCTACCAACATTCATTTGTTGAAGTCAAGACGACAAGCGGTACAATAAAAATCAAGTCCAAGACATTCCACCAGAAAAAACTAGTCTATGCGGGAATATGAAATAATTATGAAACTATACAACGATCAAAGTTTGTTTTTCGCTCATTTCAAGAAGACCACTAGCTCTCTATTTGATCATTGTTTCTGTCCCCTCATATTTTTTACTAAAATATGTAAACATGTATGATGCAAGTCAATGTTAATGTATTGTATTTGTAGTAGTAGTACACATTCCAATTGGCAAGTCCAACTCCAAGTTCCAACACATTATTTTTGATCGTATTGTTGATCAACTTTTTTTTATACACCATAAGTTTTGATTAAAAGAAACTACTTACAACCATGACAAATACACTATACTAGTAATCATAATAATGAATAACCAGTAGAATCATGAAAATTAAGACTAGATCTCGAGTCTACTTTGACTTTGTCCTCATTATAATTGACCGAACACAATTTACAGTATGTGGGACAACGGTCAAGATTGACTACTTCATTACTCTTTCATAATATTCTCTCTCATTCTTATAATAGCCTTATTTGCCATAAAAACTTCGACAAATATACGAATAGACACATGATCAATATATTCTCAAATACTATAGCAAAGAAAGGGTCTCACCAAGTAAAATTCTCGCGATCTTCTGAAGTCAAAACACGCAGTGGCGGCCGCCATTTTCATTCAATAAACGATGTGTTTGCTGCCCTCAACGTTTTCTAGCCGTGGTCGACGCACTCTGGGTTGACGCGACTAGACTCTTGCAAGAATTGATCTTCTCATGATTACAACGGCAGTGTTGGAGTCATACTTCTATGTGATTACCACAACAACAAAAAAAGTATTATGATGGTACAGAACGACCTAGAAAGGTGAGGTCTAGGACACTGTGTCCCTCCCCTCAAATGCTAGATCGCGGGGGGCTGAGGGGATGTGCAGCCCCCCCCCCCCCCCCCCCCCCCCCTCTGGATTTTTAAACACGTCCATTTCGGGCAAAACTTGTCATATTCGGGCAAAACCATGTCATAGCCGGGCAAATTCGTGTCATATTCGGGCAAAACCATGTCATAGCCGGGCAAATCCGTTTCATATTCGGGCAAAACCGTGTCATAGCCGGGCAAATCCGTGTCATATTCGGGCAAAACCGTGTCATATTCGGGCAAAACCGTGTCATATTCGGGCAAAACCGTGTCATATTCGGGCAAAACCGTGTCATATTCGGGCAAAACCGTGTCATATTCGGGCAAAACCGTGTCATATTCGGGCAAAACCGTGTCATATTCGGGCAAAACCGTGTCATATTCGGGCAAATCCGTGTCATATTCGGCAAAACGACCGAGATGTTCACCTATTATCATTATACTCACCTAAAAGAAAAGTCCATTTTCCAAAATGCTATAACTATAGTTAATACAAGAATGCGCTCCTTTTTTAACCGATTTTTTTTCCTGTCACCTATGAATTTCCAATTTCCTTTTCGAATGGATTCGCTTTAGTCAAATTGAATAAACACAGTCCTAATACTCCTAGAAGAAACGCTTCTTATTCCAACGGCGCAGTATATAGGCTAGTGACTTTCCTCGGGGATGGCAGGGGTCACCAGAAATGTTTTGCCCTAGTAATAGTATTATGTTGACATTATTTTATGATCGTCGAATACGAATCTTGAGTAGAACTCAGTTTTTTTTTTAAGAATCAAGAACATTAATAAATAAGATTAGCCGACTTACAAGACCTCCTTCACACATTTTGTCAAAGATCATACATCATAACGTATTTCTACGGACTCCTATTGTAGTTTTAAAAAGTCGTTATCTACTGAAGATAGCGAGTATACAGTCGACATTGTGCTGAGCATTTAAGCGTACCCAGGATTTTGTTTCAAGGGGTGGGGGGGGGGGGGGGGGGGGTTATTCCGTCGCCAAAAATTGTTGAGGCCGAGACCACTGGTTTGACAAAGTATGTTTGAAGGATTATTTTGTTAAAATATTTTACCCTTCTATTCTTTAAATATATTTTTTCCAAATTATTGGGGTGAGCATGAGCCACTGATGAGTATAGTTATGTTTGTAACTGGAACCCGAGTTTGGTTGGATCAATATATTTGTTCGTAATTATACTAGATCGATACATCTACAGTATCGTTTTCAGGGCCTTATTTACATTTACTGAGGGCCAACAGGATATAAGAGAGTTACAGTCAATAATGAATAAGAGGCCCTGAAAACGATAGATCAATCGATCTATTCATGTACATGAGACATATTATGTGTGTTACCATGGACAACTGATGGCTATATATCATTTTTATTATCATGATGATTGAATGATAGAAAATAAATCATAACTCATTTAGAAGGCTGTTTTAATTCTGGGTGCAACTTGTTATCACACGAGGGCGTTATGCAGACACTTAGAAGGCGCACCAGCAACCTTATTTATTATTTTTTTTCTTTCTTTCTTTCTAAAAACACAAAAATTGAATAGAGGGATAATCAGAATCAATTTCAAAATTAACGGATTTTTACCCAAACAACGTTGTTTTGTATTGAATAGAAGCTTTTGCCATTTGTATGAAGTAGTTTCCTTCCACTTGGTTTTCGGGGGCCGAGACCATTGGTTATGACCACTAAAAATTGACCTCGAGACCACTTAAATTTTGTAAAGGGGGGGGGGGGGGGGGGTTTGAACCACCCAAAACAACCCTTTTTTCATCAAAGGGGGGTTTGAACCCCCCCCCCCTCGAGACCACTTAAATTTTGTAAAGGGAGGGGGGGGGGGGGGGGGGGGTTTGAACCACCAAAAAAAGCCCTTTTATCATCAAAGGGGGTTTGAACCCCCCCCCCCCCCCCCCCCCGATACGCCTATGTAATCGGCAAATAATTTAACACAAATATGCACAAAAACATACTTTATTATTGTCAACCCCAATGATCACTTAAAACTTTTACATTTATTTTGTAAATGCAATGGATTTGTATCTGTCCAAAATGAGATATTTTAAAAGCGATCAATACAACTTATTTGACTGTAGGCCTATAGTAAAAACCCCGGCAGTGTCACTTCGTATTCAAAGGTAGGACACATGATCGTTCTGAAGGTGAAAAATGACCCGCTTTCCAAATACCTTCGAAAAAAATATTATCAAGATTCAAGAATGATAAAGTAATTATCACGAACCTTCGATTTCATTAATTGTTCCCCTTGTACAGTTGTACCATGGATATGAACTACAATCCATGTATAATTGTGTTCATGTTGTAGGTGACAAAGTTTTTGTCAAAGTCAACAGCGCCACCTTGTGACAATAATTCAGTTGCATAAACAAAAAATACACCTGTCGAGCTCAAACATCGATGGGTGGTAGTCATTCGGGGCAACAGGTGTGTGAGGGGGATCGCGGACTCGATCTTTGACAAACTTGTGTGACTGTGAAGCAGCGATTATAGTGCAGGGAATTCTACTTTTCAAGCATAGACATACCTTATCAAGAAAACGTGGAGCTGCAGCTAGCTATGGAATCGAACAAATCCAAGTTTGAGGTAGAGTTTTCTCTTGTCAATTAAACCACGGTAATCTACTGACTGTGGTAGCGTGGAGTGTGGACTATTATTATTACGTAACGTTTAGTAATAGTACAATGCACCTGTAGGTTTACCTGCGGATATACATGTATATTTTATTTACAGCATCTTTCCTGAACTTCATGGAGACCTTCTGACAGGACTGGACCATTTCATTTTAGATGTGATATGAAGGGGTTAATTGCTTTCATCATTTATATTGGTCACTAGGGTCACGTTATTCATAACTAAAGAGTAGTATTATTATTATAATTATGATCATTATTTGTATGTAATTGTAAAAAAAGAAAAAGATATCCCATAGGCCCATATATGATTCTCTCTATTAAATGTATTGTCAGTATAGCGACTAGCCAGGAATTAGAGCCCCTGGAAGACTTGCTCAAGCCTTGGAGCCCCCCCCCCCCCCCCATCTCGCTACGCCAGTGTACATTGTCTCATTTTTTGGCGTACAGCCAGCCATTACCATGAGAGTTCAACATAGACTCAACCCATTTTTGGATCCACTATGGTTTTGTCTTCTTTGGAGACTAGTTTACAATTACATCTTTAGTTTTTGAGATATAAAGATATCTCATTTCTTTCTTTCTATTCATATTATTGTCTCTTTATATAAATTACAGCCAATGCCACATGCCATGGGAGTTTGATGTAGACGCAACCCATTTCTGGATCCGCTTTGGATTTGTCATCTTCGGAGGCGTGTTTGCTCTCATTTACTCGTCCAGTGCCGCGTAAACCAGCCACCCATAGCAAGCATAAAAAATGTGTCTCTTTCTATTCATTTTTTGTCTCTTCTTTATATAATAACAGCCAATACCATGGGAATTTGACGTAGACGCAACCCATTTCTGGATCCGCTTTGGATTTGTTATCTTCGGAGGCGTGTTTGCTCTCATTTCACTACTCGTCCAGTGCCGCGTAAACCAGCCACCCATAGCAAGCATAAAAAATGTGTCTCTTTCTATTCAATTTTCATCTCTTCTTTATATTAAACAGCCAATACCATGGGAATTTGACGTAGACACAACCCATTTCTGGATCCACTATGGTTTCGTCATCTTCGGAGGCGTGTTCGCTCTCATTTCGCTCCTTGTCCAGTGCCGTGAGCCCGCCACCTATGGCAAGCACGAAGACGGGGAGACGAGGTACAAGCAGGTCGCGTCCAGCAATAAGAAAGACAGCAGTCCGTGCGTGCAGCTAGTCGAGGACAAGCACGATGGGGGAACAGATTCAGATTCGACCGGGACAGAGGTATACAATATACATATCTCCCCTGTCTCTAGAAATTCATTGTAAAAATAAATTGAAAGCATTATATAAACTGTAGATGCATGTCCTTGTGCAAAAAGTCTTGGGGGGGGGGGGGGGGTGGGGGTGGGGGACAGTTTTGAAATACACGATGATGTAAAAGGAAAAATATAATTTCGACTTGAGTATAATAATGTTTTATGGAAGAATAATTATGATCTTTAGTTATATAAACGTATACTTTTGTAACATGACCATTATTTTTTTGTTTTTTTTACATGAATTTCAAAGCGATAATGCATCACATACATCTTGACCGCAACTATTCTCTCTCATATCTCTCTTATTCACTTGCTCCGTCTCTTGTCAATTCTTTTCTTTATTTCTTAGGAAAAGAAGACGACTAAACCGAATGGTCTTTACATACACCAGCGATTTGGACACTTTCTCTCAGATGGGCCTCCAGGCTGCATTGTATTTCCATTGGTAAGACACCTACTATACGAGGCAGGGTACAAGGGGGGGGGGGGGGGTGGCTGCAGTGGGGAACGACTATATGACAATATTTTGGCAAATAACTCTTACAAACTTTGGAAAAACTATGTTATTTTGGGGCGAACACAAGTCACATTTGTGGTAAAAGCGTCTGATATAATTATGGGCAAACTCGACTCACAATTGGGGCAAAAGCATATGTATTTGTGGCAAAAGCATATATATTTGCGGCAAAAGCATGTTTTATTCTGCAAAATCATGTCATTTTGGGGGAAATGACTCATGCCCTTTTTTAAAGGCAATATCATAACAATCATATTTTAAAGTTTGTCAGGTGACAAAAATGGAAGGATGGTATTCAGGCAACAGAAGTGCCACTGACAGCGACCCTGGCAAGACAGCTCAAAACTAACGCTGGCCCACTGTATCCCAAACAAAAATAATTATCCCTCCCATTGTTCAGGTGTTCTTTCTCTATGGCAACGTAACGGATGCAGTCAACCTAGTCTTCCTGTGTATGTTTACGACCCACTGAAATGCAAAGGAACATTGCTGTTTTGTTGCAATTACGCTACCAATGTGACAATACGATGCTGTCAACCTAGTGCAGAGTGTTTCTGTGTAACATGTTCATGACCCATTGAAATGTAATGAAACTTGGCTATTTTCATTGCTATTTTGTAGTAATTAAGGTACTATTATGTAGCATAACATATTAAACAATAATTATTATCTCTCTCTTAGTTGCTCTTGTTGTTCAGGTGTTCTTTCTGTATGGCAACATAACGGATGCAGTCAACCTAGTCTTCCTGTGTATGTTCATGGCGCACTATGTCCACCTACAGGTGTATGTTTATGACCCACTGAAATGCAATGAAATGTTGCTATTTTGTGGCAATTACGGTAGGGGAGACTCAGGTTAGTTGAGCCGGTTGGTTAGTTGAGCCACCCCCTCTAAAATAAACCATGACCATTTAAAAAAATAAATGCGGCCATCTGGTGTTACCTTATGGTAAAGGGACCACATGTGCTAAATTTGACACAGGGATGTAGACTACAAGCTTGTGTAAATCAACAAAATTTGATTTTTGCTGTTTAAAGTGAATTCCATGAAAAGTGGGAAGTGTCCTCATATTTTCTACACCTTATATAATTAACTGACTATCATGATACAGTTGAAAGGACTATCATTGTATATCATTTTAACCTTATTATTTGATTTGTGTCTAGTAAGGCTTTCACTTTTCACCACGATGAATTAAAAATGGCGGGTGTAGTGTTAGTTGAGCCGTTGTGTGTGTGGTTAGTTGAGCCAGCTTAATTGTATGCTTATTTGGTCAATTTTTTGTTAAAAATGAGGTATATTATGTGAGAATGTTCATAAAACAGTCAATGATAAAATGTGAGTATTTGAATGCATTTGTGTGCCCCTTTGCATGTATTTGCAAGTGTGTTTGTGTGAAATTGCGTGTGTGTGTGTGTGTGCGTGTGTGTGTGTGTGTGGCATGAGTGTGTGTTTGTGTGTAGGCCTATGTGTGTGTGTGTGCGTGTGTGTGTGTGTATGTGTGTGTGTGCATGTGTGTGTGTGTGTGTGGCATGAGTGTGTGTTTGTGTGGTGTGTTTGTGTGTGTGTGTCGTGTGTATGTGTGTGTAGTGTGTGTGTGTGTGTGTGTGTGTGTATCTCATTTGTACACAAACTATGCCACTGATCTACATGGCTCAACTATCCCGACACCCTGGCTCAACTAACCTGCGTGTTGGTGTTAATTGAGCCACTTGACCAATTTTTTTAAATCTCCTCTGGCTCTAAAATCAAAAGTGTTTTTTTCATAATATACAGATATAATATGTGTAACATACTGCTCTTTCAATCCCACCCCCAAACAGCCTTACAAAACATTACCCAAGGGCACCAGGTGACCTTGAGTAAAAAGTGGCTCAACTAACCTGAGTCTCCCCTACTAATGTGGTAATACGTAACAGTAACCCAAACAATATTGTCTCTTTCTCTGTTGATCCCGTTGTTCAGGTGTTCTTTCTGTATGGCAACATAACGGATGCAGTCAACCTAGCGTTCCTGTGTATGTTTATGGCTCACTATGTCCACAGAGGTCTCATCCATCCATTCATCATGAAGTACAGTAAGGCTCGGGTGCCCCTCTGGTAGGTTTTGGTTTGTATGACATACACGCATATAGTCTATAATGCAAGCCTTCACAAGCCTCCACACTAACTTTGTTTCTACTTGCCCTACTTGCAAGTAATATAATGTATTTTCTCATTTTACTTACCTGCAATAACCATCGAGGAAAGAAAACAAATTCTCCTTGTTTCTATTAAAAGATTACAGAGTTACATATTTCTTTTTGGAGTTGATCAAAAATGTTAGTTGACCATCTTTGAAATGTTACTAGTGCCCTAGATCATGTCAAGTCTAAGTAAGTTAGCAAGGTTAGATCATGGTCTGTTGTTTGATGAATTCCCTTAAAACCAGCAGGCAAATTGAGAGAGGGCAGTCATTTTAATATATCTGGTCTGTATTTCAGCAATTACATGCAGGGTTATCTTTTCCTTTCCCCTCTGGTACTTAGAAATGCCAGAAATTAACTTTGATCTTCTGGCCCCGGCAAGTAAAATTTGAGACTGTTCCATTTTTTGTGGTACAAAGCCAGAATTGAGAGGCCCCAACAAAGAGGAAACATTCCAAATTCTGGAATATTTGGTTGCATGCCTAGTCAGGTAAATATACTTGGGATCAATACAAATTGGAGACCAGACGCACAAGAGAATTGAACATGCCCATCGCATGCGGATTGACTGTATGTAATCAACGACTTGAGTGAGCGCTTAGAGATAATTATCCTTCTAATGTAAATTGAAACATTATTATTATTTATGGATATCACAATGGTGGCAATATGAATCCATAATGCTATTTATGTCTTATTTCATTCACTCACTCTTTTTTCTCCTGACTCAGGATAACTCTTGGAGGCGTATTCCCCAACATGATTTTCAGCTTCGTCAATGCCGATTGGACAGGGTCTGCCAAATACAGTGCCAATTACTACTAGTAAGAAATAATGTAATTTTCCTTCTGTCATCCCATCTAATGTATGAAATAGAATTAATAACATAAAATGTGGTAAAGGGGAATTACAGCCCAGATCTATTGTCTATAATGCTGTAACCGATCATCGGATCGGCATGCCGATCCCGATCCGATCATGGTTGATCGGCTCGTTTTTGCCGATTTCAGATCATGCAGAAAAAATCGGAAGATCGGAAAAAAAAAAAAAAAAAAAAAAAAAAAAAAAAAAAAAAAATTCTTTGGAAAATGATCCCAAAAAACATATTTCGGGAAAATAAATGAATACCAAACCAACATATATCCATATGAATAAGCCCAAGGTTATCTTGTATGTGTATGCTTTCATTTCAAACTGATTACCTCTCCTTTTACAAAATTACTTGCTGCGATTCTGAAAGGTTACGCCAAATTAATCACATGGGACTAAGCTCAGAATCGCCGCGAGTAATTTTGTAAAAGAAGAGGTAATCAGTTTGAAATGAAAGTATACCCATACAAGATTACCTTGGGCTTATTCATATGGATATATGTTGCTTTGGTATTCATTTATATTCCCAAAATATGTTTTTTGGGATCATTTTCCAAAAAAAAACAAACAATTTTTTATGTTTTTTTTTTTTTTTTACCGATCCGATCCGATTTTTTTTGATCCGATTTTCATCGATCGATTTTTGCCGATCCGATCAACAAGGTCAGTTACAGCACTAATTGTCTACCAGTGAAGAAGAATGAGATGGTCATTCCTACTAGTAAATGCTTAAAAATGTTTGTAGAAATTGTTATAATTGTAATGAATTACATTATTGTTGTTATTGCTTTCTCTTGCCAGTGGATGACACATTTCTTGGTAACATTATACATGTATGTTTGAAGACCAAATGAAATATATCTATCTATCTATCTATCTATCTATCTATCTATCTATCTATCTATCTATCTATCTATCTATCTATCTATCTATCTATCTATCTATCTTTAATCTTCATCAGAAAAAAAATCATCAGAATCGCACTAGAAACAAGAGAGTTATGACTATTCAAACATCATTTAGAAATGAGCAATCTTTTCAAAATTGCTGCTGATTTTAATAAAGGTGTAACCTGCCATAAGATTTGTAATGATCATTCACTTATTTCTCATTCAAGTTGCTTAAAACACATTCCTTCTGGTTGTTTTCTCAAACAAATATGAAGGAATATTAATGGGAAGGTTTGGACATGTACACCATGTACCTTGTAATTATAAGAAAATTTGATTTGTGCACAAAAAAAAGGGTTAGAAGTTAGAACTGATATTTATTCATTTTATATTTATTATTTTGAATAAATATTTTCAATATGTTCAAGCTCACAACATTGCATTGTAATTAGATAAGAAAATTTGATTTGTTAAAAAAAAGGTTAGAACAGTTATTAATGCCAAGTAACAGAGAAGTAGTAAGATCTGCACATTCGTTTTGTTTCTGTAATGTGTTTAACTATTGTTTATTCAGTGTAACATAACAGTTTTCATCTAACAAATTAAAATGTTTGTAATTTGCAAATTAACCCACCTTGAAGTGAATAATAAAATCTTGCATATTGTTTTTGTTTTCACAGTGATCTACGTTTTATTCTGGGTGTGTTGTTGTTTGTAGCTGGCTTCACAATCAACAGGTGGGCAGACTGGAAGCTACGTAATCTGCGATCATCAGGTATGATTGGATGTTCTATACATAATACATAACCGAGCATGGTGGTTTAGCGGTTTAAGAGTGTCGGCCTCATGCACGGGAGGTCCCCTGACGGGTCATACCAAAGACTTTAAAAATGGTACCTTCTGCCTTCTAGCCAGGCGCTTGGCATTTATAGAATGGAGAAGGGAAAGTTAAATATGCAGAGTTACCAGAGGACTAATCCCCCTTCTGTAGCTTTCACTTAATATAGTAGACATGTGGCCTAGGGCTAACAAATCAGAGATAGGCGCAGCCTTAAGTGCCAAATTAGAACTGGAAAGACTTCAACTTTAACATAATACATATGCACCCTTTTACATGTCGGCAAGGTTCTGAGTAAGAAATAAATAATTTAAAACATGAATTACCAACAAGTTCATTGCTTTGGTTTTTTTAAAGTCACATATTAGCATTTGCTCAATTGGATTAATCTTTTCAGGTGGTGGTGGCTACTACATCCCCTATGGTGGCCTCTTCGAGTTGGTGTCATGTCCCAACTACTTCGGGGAGCTGCTAGAGTGGATGGGTTGGGCCCTTGCAACATGGTCCTTCGCTGGACTGCTATGGTGGCTGTTCGGCTGTTCTACTTTTATTCCCCGTTCCAGAGATAACCACCAGTGGTAAGTAACCCAGCATCATCCACTACCCCTCCTTGTCTTCTTCCTCATCATCATCCATTTCCCCTCATCCTCTTCTACCTCCTTTTTAATTTATCTAATATTTTTAAAATGTTTGTATTTATTCCTCACACTTGGGATGGATTTGCCCGATCAGTCACAAGCTCTTTTTCAAAGGCCCCCTCTCCCACTGAATCAGTTTCATCCACAATTTGTCTTGTTCCACCTCTTCGTCCATCTCTTCCTTTTTCCTCTGGTCATCATCCCAATGTGTCTTCCCTCCTCCTGCAATTCCCCTATCCCCTCTTCTTCCTCCCCCTCTTCCTCCTCCACCTTCTCAGTTGGTTCTTATGTTCAATACTGTAAACTAATCAACAATGTACAATATAAACATAAAAGCTCCAAGTAATTTTGGTTAAATTTGACAAAATTGATGGATCATTCTAACATTCAACTTCATTTTTTCCCCATCTATTTCTTTATACTTTCAGGTACAAAAAGAAGTTTGACAGCTACCCAGCCAACAGGAAGGCTCTGATCCCTTTCATCTATTAACCCACTGCCTATGTGAACCTGGTTGGCCCTGTATGAACTCTATGAGGATTGCAACATCTAGTAGGGAACAAGTTAACCCGTGCCTTCGGGAACATGGTTGGCCCTGTAATGATCAATGGGAATTGCAAAATCTAATAGATTGAACAAGTCAACCCATAGCCTAGGAGAACCTGGTTGGCCCTGTAAATTGACTCTTCAGGGATTACAAAATCTAGTAGGGAACAGGTTAACCCATTGTCAATGGTAACTTGGTGGACCCTGTATTAACTCTATGGGGATTACAAAATCTAGTAGGGAACAGGTTAACCCATTACTAATGTGAACCTGGTCGGCCCTGTATGAACTCTATGGGGATTGCATAATCTAGTAGGGAACAGGGGCTATAGTCATAAAAGCCCGATAGCTTAGTTTCATGCTACATCAGGATGACGTGGCTAGGTACTCAACACTTGCTAAATAGTGTTGATTTAGTGGGTAACTAAGGCTAAATCAGCTAACCCTATTGGGGACAAGTAAACTGTTTGTTTCTCACTAAACTGTATAATTTGAAACAAGACTTACATGTAGTTTGGAACTATAAAGCTAGCAGGGTTTTATGAATATGGGTCCAGGTTTATAACCAGTGCCTACCGGAAGCTGGTGGACCCTGTATTAACTCTATTGGAATTGCTTCAATCTAGTAGGGAACCCATTGCATACATAAACCTTGTGGGCCCTGTGTTAACTCTATGGGAATTACAAAATCTAGTAGGGAACAGGTTAACCCATTGCATAATTAGATATATGTGTGCTAAATATATATGGAAAAGATGAATATTTCTTTTGTCTAGATTCAAATTAAATATATAATGTACACTGTTTTTTAGCTCATCCGGCCCGAAGGGCATGATGAGCTTATGCCATGCCGTGGCGTCCGGCGTCCGTCCGTCCGTCCGTCCGTCCGTCCGTCCGTCCGTCCGTCCACAGTTTTCAAAATGCTTCTTCTTCGTTATTTTTAAACTGATTTTGATTCTGATTGTTTCATAAGATAGGGCTAGGAGGGGGATTTAAAACTTCTACACAGAATCGTGAAATTCATTATCTATGGTAATTTATGCAAATTTATTTGAAATCACAAAAAATGCTTCTTCTCCTTCATTTCTCGACCGATTTTGATTTGGTTTGCTTTATCTGGTAGAGCTAACTTTTGTACACTAAACTTCTACACAGAATTTTGAAAATTTTCTCCATTCATTAATTATGGTAATTTTTAATTTTTTAATTTTTAAATTTTTGTATTTTTTAAATTTTTTTTATTTTATTTTTATTTTTTTATTTTTTTTGTATGTATTTATTTATTTATTTTAATTTTTAATTTTTTATTTATTTATTTTTTTCCCATGTCCCTTCCGGGGCGTCAAATTTATATATTTTTTCACTCTAATTTTTAATTTTTTATTTTTATGGCCCTTCCAAGGCATCAAATTTTTATTTTTTGACCAGTTGAAAAGTGTACCACATGAAATTTGCGATATTTGATGTTGCGAGATGGCGGATGAGCGCTACGTCATTGACGTTCTGGTTAAAGAGATACTTGAATAATGTGTTTATTTTTCTGGTAATTTTCTTAATTCTTTGCGAAAGTTCTTTTAATCTAGCTTTGAAAAAGTTTATTGTGATAATGATCAACATTAGCACTTTACAATAGTATAGGGGGATCTCATGCATTTAATATTTTCTATTTCATCTGTTAAGGATATTTTTATTTATAATATATCAATTGTTGATTATATCAGGTATAAATTATCTATGCCTTAATTATTTATGCAAGTCTTAACTAAAATAAATTTGTAATTTGTTGCTTCTTTGAGTTATACTATTGTCATATCAATTTGTTTTAAATTTATAAGTGTTGTATACTTAATGATAAATACTTGCAATACCCCTGCCTTGATATTTTGAATACCTCTAATTAAAACCAAAGAATTACACTAAGTAAAACAGTATTTATATTCAGTAGCACAAACTAGAAGTTTTATTTCTTATATATTTATATTGATGCATTATTGAATTGTTCACTTTTCAATAAAAACTTTCATACAAGATATTCATGATCCTCGCATTTGTAATTATATTTTCTTTCATGTAGTGCAAGAGCCTGCAAGTTCAGAACACAACACTGTTCATGTGAATTTGTACAAAATGTACAGTGAAACCTCATTATGACGAGCACTGGCTAAGTCCATTGAATGTACCTCGTTATAACAGATATATATCTTGTATCAGGGCTTCAAAACAATACAATACATAGAACCTGGACCTGTGAATTTACCTCACTATATCAGGTACCTCGTTATAAAGGAGCTCATTATACAGAGGTTCCATAATACTGATAACTTCTAACTCTAAAAGTGTGAATATACATAATATTTGTTGGCTAAATTCTCATCTTCAGTGACAAATCTTGCATTGATACAGTGGAAAATTAACTATATAACGAGGGGCTTGGGACCACAAAAATTGCCATGTTTTATTCCAGGTTCAAAAGGACATTAATTACCTGTACATAACTGGTTAGACCCTTTCACTGGAAAGTCAACCAACCTTTTGTCTGTATGTCACTAAACAAAAGGATAAATGCATCGATACAGTGGAACATCATTAAAACGAGGGGCAGGGACCATGATAATCACCTTGTTACATCTGGGTAATAAAACAAAGGAATATAAAGAGCTTGTACCAACAAAATAATCCTCCCCTCTCAAAGGGTGCAACCGCAAACCACACGTATTAAAAATAAACTTATTAATAATAATAATACTGGCCACTTTTATAGAGCGCAGCCATGTCTGCCACAATTTGACACTCCTGTCACTATAATAACACATGTAATACAGTAACTTATAGGTACAGTTCAAACCCACACAATGATATTGCATACTTTCTCAACTCCTCAGGGAGTATACTAGCCATATGCTGTCAATGGCGCAAGACTAATTAACACCCGAACATGGTCTAAGAGGGTGTTATTATTATATCAGAGCTCTCTGTAATGAGGTTCCACTGCGATGAGAGATGGGCAATCCGTTAGACAAAACTCCACAGGTGTGAGATGATTAAACCAGTTAATACCGGTAATGCCCTGTTGCTCCTGGACTAAAGATATACCTCTGAGGAAAATTCTGGCAATTGTACATGTACATGTATATACCTAGAAGCTCCGCCATGCGCATGTACAGTATATATGAACATTTAAAGGACATTTTGACTGCTTTAGTCACACATATAAGATGTAATTTGCAAAAATGTTTGTTCAATCCCGATACATTTATTCCATTGCACATACAAATATGTTGTTTAAAGTGCTCAACTGAATACATTTGAATAGTAAGTGTACAGTCAAACCTGTCTTATGGACCACCTATCTATAGCAGCACACCTGCCTATAGTGGCCATCAAAAGGTTTTTTGTTCGCTTGGTCTAAAACTCATTTGGTCTACTACCTGACGCCTTTAACTTAAATTTCCCCTACTCCAAACACGATCCCTAACCCAAAACCTAACCCTAACCCTAATCATAATCCCTAATTATTATCATAATGATAAGCCCTCGAATGTATAATTTTCTAGTAGACCAAATGGCTGTAGACCAATTGGCAAGTTACCATCAAAAGTGATACTCAGCAGAGAAAAGGAGCGATATGGAACATGTAATTAAAACAATGGCTGCATTTCTTGTTTGACATCATAGGTGGTCCCTATACACAAGTTTGACTGTATTTGCCGTAGCTTTGCATCTGAGCATGTATTGAAATGTATGAATGATTGTGATGCGTGAAAGCGGTCAAGTTTGCTTCAATAATTCTACAAAATGGCGCAGCTGGAAATACCACTGACACTCGGATACATACAAAAAAGTAAAAATGTCAATTTCAAATTTGCATATCTCGAGACAATTCATTGGGTTGTCTAGTATCGTCTCTAATTTTTCCAATGAGCCTTTATTGCGACTATGATCAGTTGCTTGTGGAACGCTGCCTTACATTAGGCCTTCCGACGGATGTACAAAAGGCCTGAAACACTAGATCTATGTATAATTGTTCCGGTGAGGCCTGCCATCACGACAGCCCCTGTAGTATCTTCTGCCTCTCCTCTGGGTTTGGAAGAGCTGGGGAGATGCCCTGTTTCCTCCTGTCCTTGGTTATCCTTCCCTGCATGGATGAGAAACAAAAGAAAATATAAATGGCTGTATTATAGTCCCTTCACAGTGATCTATTAACCCGTTGCTTTCGGGAACTGGTTGGGCCATGTACAAAGTGTATGGGGATTTCATAATCTCAAAGGGAACGGGCAACCTTTTTAATTCATTCCAAAAGTAATATTCAAGATTTTAATCAAATACCAATATAATTGTACGATTCTTTTGAATAATATGTGATATTTTGTTATTTTCATACAAAAAGAACAATGTTTACCTAGAATGAAAAAAGTGAAAATTGATGTCAGATTTGATCCCTGTTGAATGAAGTATCCGAATTCGGATTCTATCTAATTCTATAGAAGAGTGAGTATCTGAATTTGGATGCTCTTGGCTAAAATAAAAAAGTGTTCCAAAAAGCTTGTTAATTTATTTTAAAAATATCTCCATGATTACGGAGACATTTAAAAATCAAAACCTTTTTAATTATTCTGTTACCATAAGCCAAGTAACAAGGTACAAGAGAAGTGTGAAAGCTCCTAGTGATTTTGGTTTAATTTGACAAAGTTAATGGATCACTTTAAACTTTAAACACTTGATGCTCAGAGCATGCATTCAGATAACACTCCCTTAGTTAAAGAAAAATTAAGTCTAAACTGGAGTTTACTGGACTGATTGAATGATTCTTCTTTCAACCCTTCTCTATTACGCAAATAGGGTGGAAATCTAACAGGTTGTTGTCGTCATGGTTTGAGTCGTTGTGAACAAAATATCACAAGCGGACTCGGGTGGGGAGAAAAGAAAACATACATTTTTAGCAGAAAATAAACTGATATAATAATACAAGACAGAACAAATAAGTTTTAAAAAGTAGGTATTCATAATAAAAAGGAATTATAGTACATTTGTGACAGAATAAATAGGAATGTTTAATCAAACTGCTGTAATTGTGAACAAATGTAAATATTAAAATCTAACATTTCATCTCTAACAATAAACATTTTTTTGTTTGAATTTAAGAGAACAGACAATTTAAAAGTTGTAACACTGCTAAAAAATTGAATAGAAAAGGCCACAGTGCAGCCAGTCTATATTTGCTAATAAACAAAATTAAATGAATTTACGTTATTTCCGTATTCCACCAGCAACCATAGTTAAATAAGTGTTTCTGAAGATGTTTTTATCCAAAATGTAATTATTAAATCATCCATGAGTCTTAAACAGTCAAGCTCTATAACATAACCTTTTACAAGTCCTCAGACAATGATTTAGTACAAGATAATGTGTTTCAAATTATGAAAAGCTATTTTTCTGAACTTGCCGTTGGTGGGGCATACTAAAACTGTTCTCTTTCATATAAGACAACAATTTTTTTTTTTTTTTTTTTGGGGGGGGGGGGTTGGTTCCCTTGAACACCCCCCCCCCCCCCCATGGGCATAGATCCGTCATTGATACTTCCCCCTCCCCTCCCCACAATTGATGACCACAGAACAGCCCCAGTCTCCGCTGTTGTAGTGGAGCTTACCCAGAATGCTTTGCAGTTCTTGTAGTTTGCAAAGTATCCGTTGCACCTCTCCCTGTTGAAGTTATGGTCATGGAGGCACTGGTAGGATGCATTGGCCTCCTGGGAAACAAACAGAAGAAAATTATAAACCAATCATAAAGGCAAGTAATACACTTATCAATTGTATGACGCATCTCATGACCCCCTGGAATGGTGCATCATTCGTCATATGCGTCCTACCAGGACCATTTACAATACATTGTAGATGTGGTCCTACAGTATCAGTCAAAATAAAACTAACCAGTTTACTGCAGTAATTTCCAGTAATCCCTATTATGTGTACAAAATCAATAGGGATTACTGCACACAAACGTTAGGCCTAGTTTATTTTGACCAATACTATATGTGAGTCGGATTTCAGTATACCATGATGCACCCCTGTGTCAACATTTTGACGGACGAGTCAACTACAATGACGGTAAATACGATCACTTTCGTGACCCACCATCTCTTGATTTTGACGAACCATGACGGATAAACTGACTGACAATGACACATCCCTTTCGTCATGATGTGACGGATCAAGGCTTGCCTTGACGGTACCTGCGTCAAAAATATTGTGGTAAATGACCAAACCATGACGCACCATTCCCGGGGGTCATGAGGTGCGTCATACAATTGATAAGTGCATAATGAGTTTACGAAAGTTTGAACTTTGTTGAGAATTGTCTGTGCTGTTTGTAATTGCTGCCAATTGTAACATCATTTGCGAGCTGACGAGTGATTACAGTGTGAATTTTACATTAATTTTTCACAAATTAAAATTGTCTAAATTATCTTTTAAATAATGTTGTTATGGCGATGAGGTTGTAATTTTGTTTGTTAGAATATTTGTTTTCCTTCATAAAAAAACAAACAAAATAATTGATTTTAATTTAGCCAATTATTATAATTAATGAAATTTATATGAACTAAAGTAAGAGTAAGACAGTATAGCAAGGGGTTGCAATACCGAACGGGTTGTATTACCGTACATGCAAATTCCAATAGGAAAAACGTTCGAATTTTGAAAGTAGAATTTGAAAGTCGGCATTAACGGAGGATAATAAATGGATGTTTAGCAAACATTTTCCACCATTTCCCGAAGAAAATAAGCGCCCTGAGGCGTTATACGCGCGTTTTGCCGCGCACCAGTGGCAGCGCGCATGTCAATGACATTCCCATGCAAAACATTCACGTTTGGTGCGTCCGGTTAATACAACCCGGTTTGTGCGCTACAAAAAATAGGTAAACAGTGTCTCAGTAACACTGTCACTGGTTAGCTAGTTAGGTAATTTTTGACAGGTCATGATCAGGATCAATCAAAGTAGATCGACAAATCTATCGCTTTCATGGCCCTTTTGACATTATTATTGTTATTTTCACTGTATGCCGACAGTGAAAATAACAATAATAATGTCAAAAAGGCCATGAAAGCGATAGATTTGTCGATCTACAATCAAAGATGATGTTCACTAAAATCTAAATAATTTACACAATTTTCAGAAAGGCAGCTCTCATTTACTAAATTGCTTAAAAAAAAAAAATGTGTTGTCACTGTTTATTAGCCATGCAGTCCCTCCCCCCTCAAAGTCAAAGATGCATGCATCATTGTCATTGACATTGATCATTCCCATTTCCATGCAGCATGCAGTGAATTGAAAATGAAATGAAATTGAATTGAGTGAAGAAAACAAAATCTACTCACTGCCAGACAAGGATTTTTGTCTTCATCCGTCCATTTCTTTTGCTTTGTGAAAGGCTGCTTCCTTGCTACTGCTGTGTCTTTGGTTTCTTCTTTATCCGTCATATCAATATCTGTTGCAATTCATAATATTAGTTACAAAAATGATTATTATACAATGTTGAAAGTTGACCAACATGAAATTGAACACTTCGGACTGAGCTCTCGCGATCTAGGGCAGCTGGTGTACAGTTTTCCCACGGCATGCCCTGCAGAGTTTGTTTGGGTTCATCCATGAATATAGTGGGGAGGTACATTAAGAGGTACTCAAATTAGACAAAATGTGTAAACTTATTACGCAGTATTCTCAATTTATATTTCTTTTATCTATAATCATTAAACATAAAGTGAAGCGTAGTATCGTTTAATGTTGTTTTTTTGCTAGAAAACCTGCTAAAATTCTGAATTTTCTTCACTGAAATTTTTGGATTCCCCCAAATTCCCGGTACCCAATTTGCAACATTGCCGAAGCTGTCAACATGGCTGACAGAAATGTGAAAATTACAGATGACGAGAATGATCATTGAAACTGTGTTTTTCATTTAGCAGGTGCCAGGAAGCATTACAAGCAAAGGGGTTAAGAGAATCCTTGGGCCAAGGTGGGTAAAATATCGTTTATGACGTTCGTTTTGACTGTGCCTTTTCATAAACCTTAATTTTATGTAATTTCTATATGGTGGCCCACCCTATTTTCACTGTCACTCACAGTGTGAATACGTGTGTGTTACACTTGCACTCACTTTCGCCGAGTGCAGCTGCATAATATGCGCATCGCTGCATGCTGTTCAGCCGGACCGCCCAGTTCCCACAGCCACCATCCAGTGGAATCACGCCTGCGTTGCGATGTACACTAGCGAATGGGAAACTGTATGGCCAAGTATGCCCAAGTATGCCCAAAAGTCACACTGCCGTATAGCAATAGTGACTTCACTAACCCCCGTTTTTTTTTGTAGGACTGTATATGACGTTAAATTAATCACTGTGTGTTTTTTTATTTTCTCACCTAACTTTGCAGATCGTGCTAGATGACAGGTTTAAAATCCTCCATTTGGAGGCGTCACGTTGCCCCTAGTCTAGCTAAATTGAAATGGGCTACAATTTTGTTCGTTGGTCCTGAACTGCACGTCAATCCAGCATCACCGCACACGTAATAATGGCGTTCACCGTGTAGCTAGCGCAAATTGTATTACGTCATCAATCATACGAACTTGTTTTGGTCGGAAGCAAGGCTCATCATCAACTGTTAAAACTGCAAAGTAACAATGTATAATTTAATTTAATGTGTGTACGTTTTTTCATAAAAAATAAATATATTCCATCGTATTTTATTTAATTCTATTCAAAAATCAGTCGTTACAATTTTTAAATCCATATTCTTTAAAAGTTTGAAAAACAACAATTCGCAAGCAAAATACGGTAGTTTCATCTCAAGCGCACTCTCAGTGGCATACACTTTATTTCCGATTTGACAGGCATACAATAATGTGCGTAAGTAATTTACAACGTATCAATTCATGGCTGGACGAAGACTACCTAACGAAAGGTCATTTCAGCAACACACTTTTCACGGTACTTCCGTCGCAAGCGTGTGCGATGATCAGCGCTCGACGCGACTGCATGGCAAATGAACGTGAAATATTGGCTGATTCATAGCAAGAAAAGTGGGTAAGTATCAAAAACACATCTTTCAATGATTTAATTTCACCTTATAGATTACAAATGTCATGTCATAAGTGGAATGAATGAACGGGGAGAAACCCTACCTTACGTTTTGATGTAGGTGGGGATGTGGGTACCTGTATAGGTACCCACATGTAATGGGGATGAGTGGAATGGCATACACTGATTTGCTGTGGCTGCCTAGACTAGTGCCTACCCTTTAATATCATTATGTAATTGTGCGTGTGTGGCTACCTCATAAATGACTGCAATTGCGGTTGCAAATAAATGGATATGGTGTGAAAGTGATGATGGTTGAATAAGGAAAATCCAAATAAATTATAACGTTACAATTGAATAGGCGTAGCCGAAAAAGGCGTAGGGGCATAGCCGTAGACGGGCGTAGTCATGTCGACGTCGACTTCGACGTTGTAGTGGCAGGGGAACCTGGCCAATGAGAGACGCAATTCAGCGTCAATGCGCCATGCCATTGGCATTGCTATTGTACACGCATGCCCGCTAGAAATGTGCAATGGCCAGGTTCATATACAGCGCGATGTTACGATTACGAGTCTTTGTTCACTTTAATCACATTAGCATTAGCGCGACAGAAACATTCATGATTCAAGTTCAGGCTTTTGGCCTTCGCCGTTGTGTCCAAAAATGTTCGGTAGAGGGAAGTTTTTAACGCGATGCCAAATTTTGTGATGGCAGGCGTTGGTGTATGTGTGGAGACATACCAGTGGAAAGGGTGAAAATAGTTTTATTCTAGTGTAATAATTCATACTATTTTATGAGAGTCAATAGAGGGCCTGAGCTTTCGATCCTAGCAGAATCTTCTTCAGAGGCAATATGAAAATAACATGTAGACTATCAAGTATCATATAAAGACACATGCAGAGCTGCCAAGAAGTACGGATTTTCCGTATTTAGTATGTTTTTTAAATGTAAATACGGAAGTACGAATTGTAAAAAATAAATACGGAAAAAAAAAAAACAACTTTTATATGAACGCACTCGTAAAGGGTATTTTTGCTGCGCGATTTGGCTTGGCAAAAAATATGATTTTTTTTTTTTTTTAGGATAGTAAGTGTGATTTGTTTTTCTTTAGAGGTTGGCAGCTCTGCAACAATGCATATTTAGTGGCATGCTCATTCATTCTGTATGTTACTTATACTAAAAGAAAATGTAAAGTTTCTCAACATATCTTTGTTGCGCGAAAAAATACTGATTTCCTTGGAAAAATACTGATTTTCGGGTGTGAGAATACTGAAATGCTCAAAAGGAACATGGCACCTGTGCACATGAGCCCTGTTGCAGAAAGAGATACAATTGATTGTAAATTTGTAAGTCAGATCAACTGTTCTAAATACACAAATCTTATCGGTTGAAACGCTCGTATTGTCTCTTACAATTAATTGTAACTTGCAATTAATTGTAACTTGCAATTAATTGTAACTTGCAATTAATTGTAACTTGCAATTAATTGTAACTTGCAATTAATTGTAACTTGCAATTAATTGTAACTTGCAATTAATTGTAACTTGCAATTAATTGTAACTTGCAATTAATTGTAACTTGCAATTAATTGTAACTTGCAATTAATTGTAACTTGCAATTAATTGAAACTTGCAATTAATTGAAACTTGCAATTAATTGTAACGTGCAATTAATTGTAACGTGCAATTAATTGTAACTTGCAATTAATTGTAACTTGCAATTAATTGTAACTTGCAATTAATTGTAACTTACAATCGATTGTATAGATCTCTTTGTGCAATGGACCCATACAGGTGGTTATAGCTGGAGATGGATGTGGAGAATGACAGAACAATTAAAACAACAGTGAGGCAGTGGGAGACAGTCCTGACTGTATGGGCAATCAAACTTGGCTGTGACTGGGGAATGTAAGATGGGTATGTGCCGCTTACAAGAACCCCGTTTTCACACCCGATTGCCGCTCTCAAGAAACCCGATTTTCAAAAATTGCCGCTCCATAGACCCCCGGAATGACTTGACTAGGTAGTTGAGTAGCGCCACGTCCATTATTCTTCTTCTAGTCCACCATTTGAGGGTTTCCGTAGGTCTTTGGTAGCTCCAAGTCCATGTATTTTGTAGTTTTAGTCTGCTCCTTAGGCCCCTTAACTCCCGTTTCAGGGTTTTTTAGCTCCAAAGACCCTTATATTTTGTGCTTGTAGTCGGTTCTTAAGACCCCCATTTCAGAGTTCCGTGAGGCACACCCCGTCAGAAAATGATTTGAGTGCCCCCCCCCCCCCCCCCCCCCCGAGTTGTACACAAAGAGAAGATATAACAAGGGACAAAGAACACCTGTAGGGATGTGTGGACAAAAGATGAATGGATGGCAAATATCAAAGAGGTAGCATGCAAAGAACAGTCAAACCTGAAACAAAAGTGGCCATGTAGACAGGTGACCTCTAGGCTAGATCTACAGGTTCCACAACACTGTTATTCTCTGCAGGGGAACACTTTTGGTAGCCACTATAGGCAGATTGTCTGCTATCTATAGACAGGTGGCTGCTAAGACAGGTTTGACTGTACCATGGAGGCAATAGACCATGAAGAAAGGGGAGGGAGGAGGCACAAAACAATGGATCAAAAGAGTGATGTTGGGACCATTGGAACGGAAGGGAGGATGTGAAGATAACGCTAGTTATTTTGCCTTCTTGGATGTTGAGACTGTACACAAGGTTGAATGGTGCAGGGACATCTCATCTAACTCCCTGCTAGAGCAAAGTGTATGTCTTAGTAATTTGGGGGAGAATGGCTCTTTTATCATTTTTTAGCAGAAAATAATTTGTTCTCCTTTGAAATAATTAGGAAGCTTTCATTTGAACTCTTTTGAAAAGTAAATCTCACTATTATTCCCAAATCAAATTCCTAATTGGGCAAGTCTGCTGTTTTTTTCCCCTGGTGACCTGCATGCCCACCTGAGCATAAGTTCATGTGGCCTAATTGATCTTCATCATGATAATCTTATTTCATATTCATAAAACCCCTGCTAGCTTAGTTTCATGCCAAGTCCATTTAAATGATGTGGCTAAGCATTTAACACATGATACTGTACATCTATCAGGATTTAAATAGTAGCAAATGATAACCCAGGAAAAAAATTGCTTGAATGTTCTTTACTAAACTGTATGATTTGAAATAGATTTAGCATGGAACTAAGCTAGCACTGATGGTTTTATGAAAATGGGCCTTGATATTTGTATGAGGCCTGCCACAGAGATGCCAAGTAGTACGTTTATTTAAGGATGATTTAATCATCAATATTCAAAATAAGATTCTGAATGATGTGTGAAAGTTTAATAGAAAAAGAAAGCAGTTTATATACCGTATTTGTCGGTGTATTACTCGCTCCGATGTATTAACCGCACCCCCAACTTTGGCCATTTTTCCATGAAAAAAAAAAAAAATTTGATAGTATAATTCTTGATTTTTAGTCTTTAGATGGTCAGCATTTTCTTAGGAAAGGTACCAAAAATAGCTTATCTATCAGAGAAGTTTTGCCTATGAATTTTGTTTTATTTACTGAAGCCTCCGAAGTAAATAAAGAAAATTATCAGGCCTTCTTCACAGCAGAAGAATCTATAACTTCTGTTGAATTTGCCACACGGATCACTACACATGGGACTACATAAAACGTTAGACAACAAAACAAAGATTTCACCAATAAAACAATCAGAACGGAGATTTAAAAAAAACTGTACCTTAATGTTATTCCTTCTTTCTAGTTCAAATTATGTTGAATCTACTCTTGAAAACTGTTTCAGGGGATAAGAAATTACGATCGTTACTTGCGAGTGCATTGTACTGATATATACGATCACGATGTTGTCATGTCAGCTCACATGTTTTGAAGGGTGGATTATTATTTGAGTATTAGCACTCAATAGTTTAGCATAATTTTGATGACATATTGAGTGCTACAGTGTACAACGTACAACGGGGCGGCGGCTTGGGGTCGCGTCGGGAAAGAGAATTCCCGCCTGAGCTAGCTGCTCGGCCAGTCGCGCGGGTGCATGTTAGGATTCGTACTAAGATCGTGAATCTTCCAAGCCGCTTTCGCAGCAACAACGAGCAATATTTAGGAAGAGGTAAAAGAGAAACAAAAGACACTGCATGACTTGTTTTGGGGGGAATATGCTTGTATTTTCCATGCATCGTATGAGTATGAATGCCTTGCTGAGGTGGACTTTGGTCACTTGTGAATCTTATCTCCGTGCATTAACCGCATCGTAATTAAAGGGGTAGTTTAGTTTTGGTACTGCTGAACTTTAGTAACCAAACCTGGACAGTAACCTTATAAACTAATAGTTATAACTCCGCCATGCTCGAAAGGTATACAAAATTACAAACGACTAAGTAAAAAGCACGTTATCATTAAAAAAGAGCCATTTAAACACAAGAGGGCGCTTCTAAAAAGGCATTGGTTTCAACAATTTTCCATACAAAACTATGCATGTGATGTTATATTGAAATAATCATTAAATAGAGAGATCATCAACAAATGATAAAAAAACGATTTTGAAAATTTTTGAAAAAGTGCAAGCATTTTTTAAATTTTTTGAAAAAAACGTTTAATTATTTGGGCCCCAAATAATTATAAGATCAGATATATTTTTGATATTTCAGCCGTTTCTGGGTCGATTTTGACCAAATAAAGATTATTCTGCCATTAAAATTGCATGTTCTCTCAAATTCGACACTCAGTTTTTCATTACCTCACAAAAAAATTGTGATGTGCAGCGCCCTCTCTACCAAAACTAAACTACCCCTTTAAGGCCCGGCGCTGGCTAGGCAATTTGCGTGTACAGTTTTCCTATCTCCGTGTATTGACCGCTCCCCCCATTTTGGAGCTTTTTTTTGGAGAAAAAAGGTGCGGTTAATACACCGACAAATACGGTAGTGAAAATTGATATAAGATTTTATCCTCGATGGTTCGTACAGAGTATCCAAATTTGAATACAATGAAGATGGAAATATCCAAATACTTTTGACTAAAATTGAAAAGTGTTTTTTTTTTTTTCGGAGCCCGTTCAGAAAAAAACGAAACCGGGACCCGATGGTGACGGTCGTGAACCGGTGTGATTGACCGAACCAACTCGGCCTTAATCATTATTGAATAAATTTTAAAGATATTTACTCTCTGGCCTGTGGTAAGTCCTTCCTGATATCAGGCATGACACATTCCCCCCAAATTTTGATGATTTGTGGGTGAAAATCATGATTTTACCCGACTCATTGAATTTTGTATTGAGTTCTATGTAAACGGAATTTGCAGTTTTTCACATGTACCATTGACAGTCAGGGTGACATATTTAGAGGCCTTTCCCGCATCGTTGGAGGCAATGTACAAAGTCTATGGCAAAACGGAATTTCTGTTTTTCAGGCAGGTAAAAACGGAATTTCCGTTTTTCAGGCAGGTAAAAACGGAATTCCAGATTTTCTGAAACGGAAAAGGCCTTTTTTTTAAACGGAAAATCAGTGTCCCTATATCACCATAATTAGGGTGACATTTTAATAAATCAAAACCCATTTTTATCTTCTGAACATTAATTACCATTGAGCCTATCAACAAGGTACAAGAGAAGTGTAAAACCTCCAAGTTATTTTGATTGTATTTTAAAAAGTTAGTGGATCACTATTAGATCATTTTTGGATTTTCCTTGTTTTGGGTCAGAAAAAATGGGTAAGTTTTATTTTACTTGCCCTAAAAAATAGCATTGCAATATACCTACATGTGTGTTGTTTGCATTGCCAATTTTGTGCATATTAATTATTTTTGAATAAACCTATGATCCCTTCTGCCCTTTAATATGATCAAATTTAAAAAACAAATTGTCCTGAAAAACACGACAGCGCATTAATATACATCTAGATGAGCGTGATCAATTGAAATGGATACGTCATCAAAGAGAAAGTTTGAATTGAATATGGACTTAATGACATTGATTTTTGCAGCATATGCAACATGTGTGTCTGATTCATTGCCACTTATACCACCTATTCTATGTCAGTGATCAATAACATGCCGGGCACCTGATCGCTTCTGCCGCAATCGTTTGGCAAGAAGCCAAATTGTCCTTTGAAAGATTGGCAGCTGCGGCTGGAAAGGAGGCTAGGCGAAAAAAAAAAATCTGGAATCGATGCAGCGCATCGACACAGAAATATGAATGTATTGATTTTTTATGTGCCGCTTGAGTTCAGCTGAAGGTAAATTGGTTATTCGCACTGGATTGCAAATGTATAGCAGAGGCAAAAAGCAAGGGTGTGTTCAATTTGACGAGTTGAAACTCGGCGCAGAAATGCCAAAGATGGCAAATCCTAAAGTAACCCCCTTGAATTAGCCTTGCAGCCAGCCTGTTTGCATTCATGTCACGTAAATTGAATCATTTCATGGGGCTAGTAGAAAAATATTTTTTTGCACTGATTGAATAAAATAATACACTGTGTTTCTTTGTTGATCGGTCAGTCGGTTGTCGATCAATCCTTGATTGATTGATCAATTGTTTATTTGATTGATTGATTGATGGATGGATGGATGGATGGATGGATGGATGGATGGATGGATGGATGGATGGATGGATGGATGGATGGATGGATGGATGGATGGATGGATGGATGGATGGATGGATGGATGGATGGATGGATGGATGGATGGATGGATGGATGGATGGATGGATGGATGGATGGATGGATGGATGGATGGATGGATGGATGGATGGATGGATGGATGGATGGATGGATGGATGGATGGATCAATTGAGACATTGGTTGTTAAATTAATCAATTGCTTGGTTATCAATGTATTGATTACATTATTTTATTGAGATTGCAGTTTTCCGAGCATGTTTCAGAAACATTGAATAGATGAACAGAATTAATTAGATAAATTGATTTGAAAAATCTAAAAATCAATAAATGCTCAAAATTAGTACCTGTAGGCCTGCTGGCCCTAGGCCACTAAATATTAGCTTCGGGCCACCAAATATATACAATAATTGTTAAATGTTTTTCTGTGTTTGGGTCCACTAGATTCAGGTATTGGGCCTCTAAACAATTGAAAAATCTACTTTTAACTTGCCTGACTGGGCCACAAGGCACAAGGCACAACAATTTATTTTTTAAATTCACACAAACTGAAACAGCTTGTCTCAAGTAATTTAGGCTGCTAAATATAAAAATGTAACTACAGAGGGCAGAATACTCTAAACCTACAACTCTTGTTCAGCTGTATTCACGAAAAGATTAGATCGCAAGGTATACAAAAAAACTATAACATGCAAACTAAAATTTGTCTGGGGTCAGATAAACAGAAGGCTAAGCAAACATGAATTAGTACACTTGCCCATGTATGGGAAAGTATTCTACATTTTGTAAATTAACTTGTCCGTTTCTGAAATATGGGTCCTTTGGGAGAATTTACATGCAATAAGTTTATGTCCAAATGTGCTAAACTGCAAAATTTGCAACAATTGTGATTTACTGAATGCTGATCTAGAAAATTGAAAGATATTGTTTTTTCATGTATTTTCCCCAGGAATATTTTGGGTTAGTTCTATGAAAAAGATGAGCAATAGAATGATCCACTTTCCCATTGGGTAAGCAAGACAATAATTAAAGGGGAATTCCACCCAAGAAATGTGATGTCTGCTAGACAATGAGGTGAATATGAAGAATCATGATCGAAAATCTGAGCCAAAATGGTAGAGCAATAAAAAAGTTATGACAGGATGAACTTTGCTCCGATTTTTAGTATCGTTCGCAATTGCTATCGATCGTGACGTCACTTGCGAGCTGCAGCCATTTTGACTTCTACATGGAAATTTTACAATATTTAAATTTTCTTCATAACAAAGCAAATTTATGAGCCTACAAATTCCAATGAGGTTGGCCCATCGATATTCTTCTATGAATTTGTGAAAACAAGCAGAGATAAATTAATTTTTAGCTGTGAAAATGAGAAATAAGTGTATTTTCATGTACATTACTAAAGCCATGGCGAGTTGCTCGTGAATGACGTTGCATTTGGCGGCAATTTTGAAACGATCGCTCATTGCTACATGATGTTCAAATAGGTATAACTCCCGTGTTTCCTGTCCGATTTTGATCAAATTTTCACCAAGTATTCCTCTTGTTCTGCTTATTCAAATAACTAATAGTTTTATCAGGCCCGGAATACCCCTTTAAACATAGCTTGTATTTAAAATACATAGATTGCAACTAGATTTTCTAACTATCAGTGACAGAAAATCTTTTACCTACCTGTCTACATGGAAGGGTGATTGGTCATGATCTACAAATATAGATCTTCTAAGACTAATTATCTAGTATTACAATTTTCAATAATTATCAATGTCAAAATTTGCAAAAATGTTAAATTAAAGGGCAATGAAACTATGGCTTTCGGTTATTATTATCGTTTAGAGGGTGAACAGACATTTGATTTGATACATAACTTGGCAATTTTGGCCTCCTGGATCCCATGAAATCCTTATGTGAACATACCCACATTTTACTAATTCTTACGGCCGCAAAAGATTATGGGAGCAGCCATGTTCTTGTAATTACCCGACATGCTTTGCAAACTCTGACGTATGTGCTTAGGGCCGAACAAAAAGCTTTTCACTGATTTCAAAGCATCTACAAGTATTCAGACAATGGTTTGAATTGGTGCTATTGAAATGCATTAGTGCATATCATTGACCGTAGTCCGCACAAACCTAATAATGGCGGCCTCCAGTGTTTGCGTGAATAGTGGTATACCGATAGAGTTTTCACATATTTCTTCCTAAGCAGAAATCTGGGTCGGAGTAATGTTACATATAATAAACAGGCATATTACGATGTATAAAGTAGGATAAACTCTATTCTTGAGTTGCATTGCCCTTTAAAAACTACTTTATATGTTACACAAATAGACAAGTAGTTTGGACAAGTTTGGACAATTTTGAATTATCAGAACATTTATGTCATAATTTGCTAAAATGGCGACGTTTATTTATTTGTTTTTCTGAGTGGATGAAACTTTAGAAGGCATGATGTGCTAGTTGTAACAAAATATTGGTACATACATGTATGTAGTGATGTGGGTCAGTTAAAAACTACTTTATGTTACATATTTTGATTGGCAATATGTTGGTCACTGCAATTTTTAATTATCAATACATTTATGTCAACATTTTCTAAAATGTTGGCGTTTATTTGTTTTCTTCTCAGGAGTGGATGAAACTTGATGTGCTAGTTGTAACAAAATATTGTGTATGTGGGGATGTGGGTCAGTTAAAAACTACTTTATATGTTACACAAGTAGACAAGAAGTTTACGCAGTATGTTTTGATTGGCAATATATTTGGTCGTTGCTGTTCGTGTTTTTAGAGTAAATTGTAATGTAGACCCCGAAGGCAACTGCATCTCTTAACATTCATCCGTAATTTGCGCTTGGGTTTAGAATATTAATCGCCGCCGGCCTGGTTTCTTACAAAGCGGCTACTGGGACAGGGGCCATACAAGCCTCCGATAAAGCCCCATTGATGACGCGTGACCGCATTCTGGCATTTTTATTGGTCATCGTCTATGATGTGAAATTACATGCAGATTTGTTTTCATTGCCAGAGTTTTCCATGTAAAAAGAAGTTTAAAAGAGAGATATATATGGGGTTGGAAAAGGGCATAATTTTTCATTTTTTAAAACTATGTACAGCTTGTTGAAGTTAGTTTATTTGTATGTGTAGTTATTGATAGAAAAAGACCAAGGGCAGTGAAAAAACTGTAAATTAAAATTTGACAAAAAAGGCTAAGTTTAATTCAGAAGCGAAAGAGAGTAATGAAAAAGTGGAAGGAGACTTGACGAAGAGGGCATTATAGTGCAATTTCTTTTCCCCATGAATTTTTGACCGGTATATAAATTTGTGAATGACAGTGTTGCTTGCGTTCTACATTTTATTGTCAGAGAGGATTAAATTTAATATTACCCACTCAAAACTTTACGGACAGATCAGAACTTTTTTTCTGGGGGGCCGGGGGCTCACATTGTTTGAAACCTTCTACCACCTGACTATCATCATCACTCAAAAGTCGTCTCTACCTCAAATTGCCAGTCGGTCGGATTGCGTTGGCACGAACTGTGACTAAATCCATAATTATCCCTTTATTGGTTGATCCAGGCTTTGACAATCATACTGATACGCTGCACAGATAGCGACTACATGCAAAGCCCAGATTATCCCCTGAGTGGTCTATCCAGGCACATAATTGGGCTAACATTTTGGAAATCAAAGTGGTAATTGTGTGCTGATGCGGATCATATCAAATACGAACCCTTTCGATGCTTGCCAGTTCCTCCGTGCTAGTGTAATGTACCAGCAAAGGAAGTGCAATAAAAACTGTATATCGACCACCTTATGGAAACAAAACATGTGGCCATTATAGACAGGTGACCTCTACATGTATGTACACAGGTTCCATAACAGGGATCACTTTTGGTGGGACTACAGTATAGCAAGCCTACATATATATAACTTTTTTTTTCTGAATTGACCCGTTCAGTCAAATAAAATCATACATTTATGTTAATATTTTACTTACCCCAATATAACATTATTTTGCCCTCTTACTTCTCGAGAGTACATGTATGTTGAAATTACATTGCTCTCTTGTAGTTGAACAATTATTTAGTTCCCCGATCCGCTGATCGGGCAAGCAAACTAGAGGATTTATGAAATTTTACTTGGGCGATATAATTAATTTTTTTACAAGTACTAGTGACTGTAGGCAGTTTGGCTGCTATAGACAGGTGGCCTCTAACACTGGTGTGACTGTATGTCATATTGTTTTGTATTACAGTCCTAAAGAAATCTAATGAGGAAAAAGAATCTATGCATTCAAAAGAAAAATATTCCAATGAATTAGAAGAATGAGAGAGAAAGAAAAATGTAATTTCAAGTAAAAAATGAACAAGCTTACAAATGGGCAAAATGGACAAAATTGTCACAGTAATCCCATAAATCCTTCAAATATTGATATTTCTAGTATTTAGATACTTGCAGTAGCCACATAAATGTAAATATTGGCAGGATTCAAATGGACATGGGGTGAATTTTTGTTAACACTGTGATGCTTTGCTTTTAAAAACTAAAGAATTGCCCAAATGTCAAACATGTCCCAAGTCCTTTAATTGTTCTTGATTGTTCCGTGCAGTCATGTTCTAACTCTAATTGAAGCTGTGCAAGATTCCAACACATGTTCTGTCCACATCAATGTCTTCATAATTATGATTGAGACGAAAAAAAAGTAGAAACGACTCTTTCCAAAGTTGACATTTTCCCGAGAAATTACCCCCTCCTCCTCCTCACCGATCCAGGTCAAAATCTGTGACTCACTTTGTTTCGTTCCTTTCTCTAACTTCTTTTTGGTTCACTTTTTTGTTTAACTTTATGGAGCAGTTGAAGGACATTTATAATGTCAAAAGTTATATATTTTGAGAATAATCTTGACATTGCTAATGCTGGAGAGTTGTGTTATTTTGAAGGCCCTGCCACACAAGCTCCCACACGTCAACTGTCAGAAAGCAAAAGTGGCTCAAAGTTTGCTCATGTCTGTTTTCCCTTCATCTTCATCGCTTCTTTTCTTTTCGGGTGTAAGTTTTTTTTAGGCAATATATACAGTGTATATATATTTTCTTACACTGATACTCTGTATTGGTGGCAGCATTCGTACAGCCAATGGCTTTCTAACCTGTCTCCACATTCTCATTTTTATTTTGCTGTATACATTCTAAATGAGTTTTTAGTTTGTTCCAATGTTATTTGTAATCTTTGTTTTGTATTTTACATTCATTTAAAAAAAAAAAATGATGAATGAAAGTAATGATCAATTTAAATTTCAAACGATTAATTGTAAAAAAAAATAAAATTATAATTCATAAATTTGTGAATTTCAATGTTGAATTTCAATGTTTAATGTGTACTTCACACCTGATGGTCTTGTCTTGGAATTCATCTTAAACATTTTTGTTTGTAAAGATACACGTACACATGGTTGAAAGGTTGATGAATGCTGATGAAGTGGTGAACCTCGTACGAATGCTCATCATGAAATACTAGTAAACAGTCTTTTTAGACAATTGATTATTGTTTGTACAATAGGGAGCTAAATTGCAAATTTATGCTGACCCTTATTCATACAAACATAAAAATACAAGTAAAATGTGAAAAACGTTATTATGAAAAGTGTATTCCGAAAACTTTTATCTGTTATCAAACTGGTTAACTCCTTGATTGCCAAGCTTGCATTTTTGTGAGTTACAATACTGTACACACAAATGCAGCATTAAAATCCCTGGCACGTTAAGAGTTAATTTAGATTTATTTCTCATCAATGTGATTGTGTCAATTTTTTCATTATGGAAAGTGACTTAAATTGTATTAATACACATTTATTTCTCTAAACAATGTATAAATCATTACGTTTCACTAAGTTACATGTAGCCGTGATCTCCACCACGGTGGAAATCAACTCAACCATTTTAATAGCTTTCGTCAACATTCCATGCCCTGTTAACTGCCCCCCGAGACCTAGTGGTATTATAGAGATAATCTCATCCGGTTACACGCAGTAAACCGATAAGAACGGTGTAAACGGTGATAAAATTCTACTAGAGGCACGAATCTCTCAACCTCTCCTCAGGCCTGAGGAGCGGATATTTTCTAACTTGGGTGAAACGTAATGAATACTCAAAGTTATCTTGCGTTATTATGATAAGTTGATATTCTCCAAGGTTATATAAATAATGTTGTTAAAGCTATCTCCAGTATATGACACTCACTTTTCTTGCATTATTATGGAAACTTGTGTTATTCTCCTTAAAATGCATCATTTAATTATGAATTTATTTCTCTCTTGCTTTTTTTTCATTTGCAGGTCCAAGTCCCCCACTGCCCAGTCCCTCCAGCCATGGGCAAAGAGCCTCTCTGTAAGTCACATTTACATTTTTATTCTTGTAAACTGAACTGTGAGAACAGTTTTAACCTGTCTCCCCCTTTATAATAAACCAGCCCTAATAGAGTGGTGAAGTGTGATCTATGTCATAAATGATGTCATAAACATTTTTTTTAGAATTTTCAAATTTGGACTTCATTTTCTGAAAGAAGATAACAAATAATGTCCAAATACCCTGCCAAATACCGAAAATCAAAGGAATAGGTTACGTATTGGCCGAGATATGCCCATCCGAATGATTTTTTTGGTCAATAGGCAATCAGTGTTATAGTGCACTGGTTCCTAAATTTAGGAACCAGTGCATTATAACACTGATTGCCTATAAACCTATCAACCTATAAACCTATAAACCTATAAACCTATAAACCATGCTAGAAATTAACTGTTTTGCCTTGTGGCCCAGTCGGGCAAGTAACAAATATGATTGTAAAATTCTATAATTGGCCCAAAACCTGAATTTGGTGGCCCCCCCCCCCCCCCCAAAAAAAAACAGAATTAAACATTTTGTTATATTTGGTTTCACATTGGGGCCAGTGGAATTAAGCATCAATTAAATTTGTTAGCCTGATGCTAATTATTGTGGCCCAGGCCAGTGTGCCTTTGCTTGTTTTGAGCATTGCTATAAACTTTTTTGTCTATGTTTTCATTGAACATTTTCCAATGAGTCATTGAATTAACTCTGCAAAAATAGTTGCGTTCCTTGTTTTGTTTTGTAAATTATTTTTTGTAGCTTTCATCTTAAGACATAACAAGAGAAACACATGGCCTCCACTTCGATATGATTTGATTTTGTTTAGCAAATGGAAAAGAAAACATGTGCGCATTTCCGGGTGAACATTCGTAAAGCTAAACTTGTTCTCATATCATGCCAGAAAAAGTTATTTGATAACGCGGTTATCGACGTCCGAGGGGAAACTCGTGGGCCAACGAAGGAGAAATAATTAATAGACATCAAGAACATAGTGCAAATTTGAATCGTCAATATTGCAAGAGATAAAAACACTTCAGTTTACCAGGGATAGAAATTGAATAATCCGTGAAAACTACAAAATTGTTCTCATATATATCATTCCAGAAAGTCGGTTATCGACGTCCAAGTATAAACTAGTGGGCCACCGTAAAGACAAATAAGAGGTAGTATTTAGCTGTAAATAGACATCACGTGATATGAACCATTGATTATTGCAAGATTTTAAAAACAGTGCCCGCCGCTATATTAGGTGATCATGAATCCAATATCAAAGCCAGCCATACCCATCGAGCGACCACGGTGGTCTAGTGGTTATGATGTCTGTCTTGTAATCAGGAGGTTGTGGGTTTGATTCCACTAGAGTCCTCTTGTGAATGTTTGTCACAGCATCTCCATCATGAGCTGCACATCTAGTGTTCAACCTACAGTATGTCTTTTAAGAGCAAAAATACAAATATCTTGTATAACATACTCAAGGAAAAAAAATTCAATCATTTCAATTATTAAAAGTAGTGCCCGCTGCTGTTATCAGGAGCTCCGGGGTTCCATCCCCACCTGATCTACGTGTGATTTTGTTTTTCACAGCGACTCTTTCATGAACTGAGCATCTAGTGTTCAACCTACATGTATGTCTTTGGAAGGCAAAAATACAATATGTTGTATAATATACCCAAAGAAAAGAAATTCAATAATTTTAATTATTAAAAGCAGTGTATGCTGCTGTATTGGGTAATCAAGAACCTATAAACAAAGCCCTAACCATTGAGTGATCTAAGCAGTCTAGTGGTCATGGATTAGTGGTGTTGGTGAGTCACGGGTACCCGGGTCCCGCCGAAAAATGTCGAGTCCCGGGCGCAAAAATCAATACTCGATGCCCCAAAATAAAGCAAAAGTCCCCTCTTTGAACTTGTCACCGGGCATTCGCATACACTTGGTCGTCCAGTCCCCTGGCAGACATCAAGTAGTGACCTGGTAGCTACCGCATAAAAGAAAGCAGCTGTCGAAGCTCAATTTATCTGGATCTAACCTGAACTAGAACTTCAACTCAATCTATATTCTCTACTTACGTGACTGCAACAAAGTGCAAAGAAATTGGGAACAATAAAGACAAAATGCACGCAAAAACAAAGAAAGAACAGCGCCAGTTCAGATTTGCATCGGATCGATTGTTGCATGCACTGCACCCTGTATATAGACGGTGTTTCGCTGCTGCGCTTGCACATGAAGTTGAACTACATAATACGAATGGAAAATGAAATTGTATCGGAGTCATCGATTCATTGCATGTACACAATGATAATTGGCAAGTTGTAAACAAATGACGCTAGTTGGCAGAAAATAGCAAAAAATAGAGGCGCTATGCCTATGACTATCAAATTCGCCAAGGTGTGTTGAAGAAACGATCGGCCACCGAGGTCATTTATGTCCTATTTTCGTCAGAAATTTTGCAATTGAGGTAAATTTGAACAGTATGTTACCATAATTCCGTAAAAATCATGTCAGAAATGCTAAAACTGTAATTGATTTATGAAATTGCTGTATTTTAGAAGATGATTTATTGTCATAAATGCGCTGCATTTTTGTCAGTACTTTTGAGTGAACATGTTTTCCCAGCTAGGCCCAGCGGCGTGACATGCAGATCGCGAAATCAACACATTAACTGGATAAATTTTGGGTACCCGGGACTCGCCCGAAAAATTATCACATGTCCCGGGAGTGTTTACCACTAGTCATGATGCCTGTCTTGTAATCAGGAGGTTGTGGGTTCAATCCCCACCTGAGTCCACTTTTGTTTATTTATTTCAAAATGTACCCAACAAAAAGCAATTCAATAATTTAAATTCAAAGCAGTGCCCACTGCTATATTGGGCGATCAGGAACATTTACTTGATCACAAATGTTATCCACACACATGTTCAAAGGCTTGAAGTATTGAGTATTCCTAGGTGCCAAATTTGTTTTCAAGCCACAAACATTTGAAAGGGCATCGAGTTGGCAGTGATCACATTTTACTGAGATATATGCATCACAGTTTTGTAAATTTCGGAAATAATACCGGCTAATTGTAGAATGAATACTTCCACTCTTGGCTCCCAAAATTCTTCTGCACTCCCATCCCAGCTATGGTCTACTTGCTGTTTGAATTTGTACATTATCATATGATATTGAAAGATTGACTCCTAATCAGTGACAAAAATACACCTGTGGGGGCTCAGGCCAATTTAGACCACGGAATACCAAAAAGAGCCCCCCCCCCCCCCCACCCACAAATTATAGAAGAGCACCCGTAAATTTTCATAGAGTTAAATGCAAAAAAAAATGTTACAGAGCTCAATGTGAGCTTGAAAATTAGTCCCTGTAAAATTAATGTAATGTTTTAATAATTTACCAAGCCATTGTATACATTTTGTAAAGTGTTGAAATCAACTTACAATAAATGGAATCACACAACCAAGCTTTTTAAGGAACAAAATAAAACAAATATTGAGTTTATGCCCACATGATGCTACAGGAAAATAAATTTCAGGTATATCGATACTCGATAGGCAACAATGCGTTTTTTTAATATTATGTACACATTAACCTGTTGCTTACGGGAACCGGGTGGGCTATGTACAAAGTCTATGGGGATTTCAGAATCTCGTAGTGAACCGGTTAATGGCATCATGCTTGATGATCGAGGTACATACTTATGTATGATTTCTCAACACTTGACAGGTCTTTTGGATACTACATACATGTGCAATACGCGCCTTCGCAGTTCTTCCATCGCATTGCATGATGGGACAGTAAGATAATACGGAAGTTCGCTCAATGTTGCCTGCTAGTATTTTTTTGTGTATTTTCTCTATGCACACAGCACTTCTGAGAATGTCACCCGAAACTAATCGAAGAAATTTGCTAATGAATATCAACCTCATGAATTTGCAGTGCAAATTATACAAATTATACTAACATTTTGTTAGAAATATGATCGTTTCTGTCACATTTTTAATGCAACAAACCACATTCTGTGAGGAGGGAATCCTGAGATTTCATGTTTGATATTGTTGAGGTTGTCACCAAGCCAATCGAATACACTAACCTTTTAGAGTTTGGGTACTTGTCTTTTGGGATAATCATTTGTTCCAGCTTGTCAATATTTTAACAGAGCGGATCCTCTTTTTTTTCTGGTTTGACCTGCTTTTCCCCTTGCTCATCATACGGTGCGTTAGCTAGATTCAGCGTATCTATGCATTTAGAAAGGTGTTCACATAGATCTATAGATTAAAATGTAAAGTAGGCTTTGCCGGGAATCGTACTCCAAACCTCTGGATTGTTAGACCAATGGTCTAGCCACTATTTTTGTTCAGGTTTGACCTGCTTTTCCCCTTGCTCATCATACGGTGCGTTTAAATAGGTAAGCTGTTTGTTTGCTAGATTCTGAGTTTCTATGCATTTAGAAACGTGTTATACATGATACATAGATTGAAACATAAAGCAGGTTTTGTCAGGAATCATACTTCATGTCAGGAATCGTACTCCAGACCTCTAGATTGTTAGACCAATGGTCTAACCACTATTTTCCCCCTGGTTTGATCCCGCTTTTTCCCTTGCTCATCATATGGTGTGTTTTTAATAGGTTTGTTCGCTCGATTCAGAGTTTCTATGCATTTAGAAATGTGTGTATACATACATCTGTAAATTCAAACGTAAAGTGGGCTTTGCCGGGAATCAAACTCCAGACCCGAATGGTCTATTAAACCACTGTGAAACAAAGATAATTTGATGACGCCATTTTTGTTTTTAAAGGTGCTAGTCTTCTTGACTCCTTCTAAGACCTCCAGTTCAATTTATTGCAGGTCTATTCCAGTGAAAACAAAAATACACAGAGGCTCAGGACGATTTAGCCCCCAAAATGCCGCCAAGAGCCCCTGAAAAATCATAAAAGAGCCCCTGAAAATAAACAAAGAGCCCTGAAAATCATATAAAAGAACCCTTTTAAAATGTGCATTTAAAATTTTATGCAAAACAAATTTTATAGTGCTGTTTTCATGTAGGTGAGCTTTAAAAATAAAAAATAGACCCGAAAAATATATTTTATTTTTTCCCCTGGTCTTTTCATTTCCATCTTCTTTACTGCCATTGGCAACATTCATTGCAAAATTGCACAATTGTTGGTACCTTCTAAAAAAAAATCCTTCATATTGACAGGCAATAATAACAATTGCATGCATTTGATGTGAGAAGACAATAATTAGGTAAGAACTATTATTTCAGACCTTTCCAGGAAGTCCTACATTTGTAAATCAATTCTTCATGAAAAAGGTGATTTTTGTATTATTGCCTGTCAATATGAAAAATAGGTTTCATCTCATAATAATGCTTTATTCAATTTACACTTTGCATTATTAGTCCCTTTACTTGTTTTTCTAAAATGAAAATCAGGGATTCTGGATAAAACCTCAGATTGTATTTTGCTACATTGTAGTTTTGCTTCCCTTCAGTATAAGTTCCACTTATAGCTAGCTTAGTTTTGAAAAGGGAAGAAGAAAATAATCATTTTTACTGCAGCTCTATTGTTTAAAAGTTATTTGTTCCAACAAAATTTTGTCTAAACCATTCATGAGTCAAAAGTCTTCAATAATTTTTTCTACTATTCACTTTGCCTAGATATGTGTGCCAGGTCATCTTATGGCCAAATTAGCTATTATGGACTTTGTCTCTGTTTAAAAAAAATAGACAAAATGACAATTCAAAGTGTGTATTTAAGCCAAATTTATGATTAGACAAATAATGATTAGACAAAATATGTTTAGACAAAACGGTGCTTCTAGACAAAATGATGTTCAGACTGCATGGATAGTAAATGAACTTGGTGTAGACTGCATGGGATTAGACAAATTAGAATAGACTATTAAACAAGCTGTACTTAGACAAGTGTATACAACTCTAAAAACAGGAACAAGAATTTGAAATAATAAAAGTAATAACTTGTATGTTCCGAGTTTGGATGCAGTGTTTTGATGCCCTTTCTCCACTAACGACTAATACATTGTACATTGCCTTGGGAATATCTGTAAAGTGTGCATTAGCTATGACAGGGCTCAACACTAGCACTTGCCTATATTGCTCGAGGGCAAAACAAATTGATGTCGGGCAAGTAAAATTCATAAATGGTCTAGTTTGGTTGCCTGATCGTTCAACTACAAGAGAAAATATTATTTGTTATTTGAACCTCTTCTCATCTAGAAAAAAAAGAGAGAAATTTGCCAAGAAGAAGGGCTACTACCTAGCACAATTCATTTGTCTTTATTTTCACATTGTTTTCTCGGGGCAAGTAAATTTCCTGTTCGGGCAAGTAACATTTTAAAATGATGATTTCACTTGCCCAAACGGGCAGGTAGAAAATAAAGTTAGTGTGGAGGCTTGGCTATGATTTGCGAAAACAATAACATCATAATGAAGAGACTACATTTACTTTCAGAGCATAAATATTTGTAGATTTTATTCACAATTTTTATTAAGAATTTGGACGTAATGTTTTGATGCCCTTTCTACACCCACCCACGACTCTCTCCGTCTCCACCCATTGCCTTGGGTGTATCTGAACGTGTGCATTAGCTATGATTTGCAAATCATGTTATAATGAACAGTAACTGTTGGGCAAAAAAACATTAATATTTAGACTGCATAATTTACTTCGAGAGCACACATATTTTGTAGATTTGATCCACAATTCTAATATCAAGAATATTGACGTAATGTTTTGATGCCCTTTCTCCTCTCAAAACTTACATCGACTTGGGAATATATTTGCATACATTGTGTGCATTAGCTAGATGAATTGCAAATCATGTGTACAGTTTTACTGTCAGGCAAAAAACTTATAATCTTGTATTACAGGGCTCGACACTCGCACTGGCCAGCTGGCCCGGGGCCGGTGAAATTTAACTTCGGGCCAGCAAAAATGTATAAAAGTCATGTTTTGGAGGCCCAATCTGGCAAGCAGATTTTTTAACCCAACATTGACAAAATTAGAAAAAAAAAAAATCATGTTTTCTTCCATGTCCTGCTTCATCTATAATCACAGGTTTGATCAGGAAAGAGTGATATTTATAAAGTACAAAGTTTATTCATGTATCTTTTTTTTTTTTTTTTTTTCCACAGTGGAATCCCAAGCCATGGAGGGAACCATAGAGGGGAAACACTCCAGTGCCCAGGACATTAATTACGGTAGGTGAAATATTTGAATTTGTTGCCCCCCCCCCCCCCCCCCCCCCCCCCCCCCCCCCCAAAATCTAACAACAGGCTATTAATCAGACAACTATTTTGGCAGTGGAAAAAGTTCAGTTTTACAATTGTATTGACATTTAAAAAATAAGCTTTCCGTTCAGGTGGCCAAAATTATGAAATAGACTCCAATCATAGATAGATAGATAGATAGATATAAATGGTATTGGGTTTATGATTCACAGTCTTACAACTGAATTGCACATGAATTACAAAATTAAAATATTATATATATTGTACAAAATAATAATACATTATACAAAAAAGATATTTAAAAAATTTCTTGTTATTGCTGCGTAATACCATACATTATGATACAATAACACTATATCTAAAATAGAGAATGTATGATCAATCAAATTCTACTGCAAATAAATGTAAAACATAGACTTGTGTGGTGTAGATCCTCATTCGTAGGTGGCCAATACAAAATTTTTTAGTGGCCAAATTAAATTCCTTGTGGCCATTGGCACTTTGACCAATGCTAAGGGCAAGCCCTGTACTAAGCGCAAGTGTAAACGTTTGCAGGCTTCCACACTTACTTTCTTGTTTTACTTGCCCAAACAGAAAATTTACTTGCCCCCCAACAAACTATGTGAACAATAATAATGATTGTGCTTGGCATAATAATTTCTCTCTTGTTTCTTCAAGGCAAAATTGATCATTATTTCCCTCAACAAATTGGCAATTCCTAATGTTATTCTTCCTTTTTTTAATGACATCATGATAGTTGGACAATATTTAGTTATTAAAATCTAAAAAAATTATTAAGTGGTTTGCTGTGATGTGACAATGCCAATTTAAAGATTTTCCTAAATCTCTGGACAACTAGTCCTGAATTGGGTAAATCAGTGATATTGAGTCAAAAATGATTATAAAATATTTAACTTCTGAATGGCGTAAATCAATGATTTTGAGGCAAAAATTGTTCTGAAATATTTTACTTGTAACCAGTTTGGCATTGGTGGAAGGTTTTATTGCCAAGCTCAAGTTGAAAAGTTTGTAGCCCAATTAGCGCCGTAAGCATCAAGCACTTGTCAGGTCGAGTGCTGGCTGCTCGTACACATGTTTTAATGGGGGAGCATGTTGTGCGATGCGTCACGGCCAATGCCATGTCACACAGTATCTACTCATTAGCAATGAGAAGGGTCCTGTTAGTCTTGGGTCTCCAGACCTCTTCAAGCAGTAATAGTAATAGGACATTAAAGAAGAAAGAATCCTTTTCAGTGGTGCCTTTAATACCATGGCCCTTATTTATTAATCTTTTCAAAGTGCTAATGGGTCTATGGAAGCATTTTTTGCAATGCGTCACGGCCAATGTCATGTCAAACAGCATTCACTCATTAGCAATTGAGAAGGATCATGTTAGTCTTGGGTTTACAGACACCGTCAATAAGTTAATAAGAAGAAAGCCTCCTTTTCTCTGGTCCATGGCTTGTCTGTAATACCATGGGCCGTATTTATTACAGCTCATCCATGAGGTTATGGGAGCATGTTTTGCAATGCGTCACGGCCAATGTCATGTCACACAACATTCACTCATTAGCAATTGAGAAGGATCATGTTAGTCTTGGGTATCCAGACACCAGCGAAAAAATTAATATTTTTATTTCGGGGGCTACTTTTCCAACTTTTGAGGGCTACAAATTTCCGGGCTATTTTTCGAAATTCAGGGGCTACTAATAAGCTATAATGCTGTAAGTGATCATTTTATAAGCATTTGATCACAATCCAAACAGAAAAATCCCGAAAATCAAAAAAAAAAAAAAAAAAAACTTTTTTTTTTTCGGTGGCGAAATTTTTTTTTTCGGGGGCGAATTTGGGCATTTCGGGGGCGAATTCGCCCGCCGCCCCCGTGTATTTTTTTCGCTGCCAGACACTGTCAATAAGTTAATAAGAAGAAAGCCTCCTTTCTATGGTCCATGGCTTGTCTGTAATACCATGGGCCATATTTATTACAGCTCATCCATGAGGTTATGGGAGCATGTTTTGTGATGCGTCACGGCCAATGCCATGTCACACAGTATCTACTCATTAGCAATGAGAAGGGTCCTGTTAGTCTTGGGTCTCCAGACCTCTTCAAGCAGTAATAGTAATAGTAATAGGATATTAAAAAAGAAAGAATCAGTTTCAGTGGTCCAAAGCTTGCCCTTATTACCATGGCCCACATTTATTAATCTTTTCAATGTGCTTATGGGTCTATGGAAGCATTTTTTGCGATGCGTCACGACCAATGTCATGTCACACAGTATCTACTCATTAGCAATGAGAAGGGTCCTGTTAGTCTTGGTCTGCAGACCTTGTCAAGTAACGATTCTCACAAAGTTCTGTATTTGCAGGTGTCATAACTTAAAAGGATTTTCCTGACAGAATAACCCCCCCCCCCCCAACAGGGAGCATGTTTTGTGACGAGTCACGAGCAATGTCATGTCACACCACATCCACTCATTAGCAATGATAAGGGTCCTGTTAGTCTTAGGTTTCTAGACCTTGTCAATAAGTTAATAAGAAGAAAGCCTCCTTTTCTCTGGTCCATGGCTTGTCTGTAATACCATGGGCCGTATTTATTACAGCTCATCCATGAGGTTATGGGAGCATGTTTTGCAATGCGTCACGGCCAATGCCATGTCACACAACATTCACTCGTTAGCAATGAGAAGGGTCCTGTTAGTCTTGCGTCTCCAGACCTTGTCAAGCAATGATTCTCTCTATCGCCACAGGCCAACAAGCCAACAATTTGGTCTAAACATAAGCAACAATATGGTCTTCAGAGCTTCTTTTAATGACCACTATTTTGTTTTAAGCGATTCCCCCTACACTATGCATACATTGCACCTTGTTTTGATTGGAAAACACAAACCTGAATAAAGCCAATTTAATAAATAATTTGGCATGTTTTTTATTTAGGCAATTAACTCCTTGAGTGCCAAGCTCACATTTTTGTGAGTTACAATACACACAAATGCCATAGAGCATTAAAATCCCTGGCACTCAAAAGTGTTAATTTATTTGCATTCATGATAAGAAATATATTATTATGCACAAAAAAGAAGGGACTATTCAGTACCCAGAAAAGGGAAAGCAAAATTATGGAAAGTTCTATTCTCAACCGTTATCAATAGTAAACATGTATCATGCACATCTAGTGGTTTCTGGCAAAGGATTCATCTTCTAGCTCCTCCCCCCTTACTCATCCATGTGTTATTACATAGCATGTATCATGCACATCTTGTGGTTTCTGGCAAAGGATGCATCTTCTAGCTCCTCCCCTTACTCATGCATGTGTTATTACATAGCATGTATCATGCACATCTAGTGGTTTCTGGCAAAGGATTCATCTTCTAGCTCCTCCCCTTACTCATGCATGTGTTATTACATAGCATGTATCATGCACATCTAGTGGTTTCTGGCAAAGGATGCATCTTCTAGCTCCTCCCCTTACTCATCCATGTGTTATTACATAGCATGTATCATGCACATCTAGTGGTTTCTGGCAAAGGATTCATCTTCTAGCTCCTCCCCTTACTCATCCATGTGTTATTACATAGCATGTATCATGCACATCTTGTGGTTTCTGGCAAAGGATTCATCTTCTAGCCCCTCCCCTTACTCATCCATGTGTTATTACATAGCATGTATCATGCACATCTAGTGGTTTCTGGCAAAGGATGCATCTTCTAGCCCCTCCCCTTACTCATCCATGTGTTATTACATAGCATGTATCATGCACATCTAGTGGTTTCTGGCAAAGGATGCATCTTCTAGCCCCTCCCCTTACTCATCCATGTGTTATTACATAGCATGTATCATGCACATCTAGTGGTTTCTGGCAAAGGATTCATCTTCTAGCTCCTCCCCTTACTCATGCATGTGTTATTACATAGCATGTATCATGCACATCTAGTGGTTTCTGGCAAAGGATTCATCTTCTAGCTCCTCCCCTTACTCATGCATGTGTTATTACATAGCATGTATCATGCACATCTAGTGGTTTCTGGCAAAGGATTCATCTTCTAGCTCCTCCCCTTACTCATGCATGTGTTATTACATAGCATGTATCATGCACATCTAGTGGTTTCTGGCAAAGGATTCATCTTCTAGCTCCTCCCCTTACTCATGCATGTGTTATTACATAGCATGTATCATGCACATCTTGTGGTTTCTGGCAAAGGATTCATCTTCTAGCTCCTCCCCTTACTCATGCATGTGTTATTACATAGCATGTATCATGCACATCTAGTGGTTTCTGGCAAAGGATTCATCTTCTAGCTCCTCCCCTTACTCATGCATGTGTTATTACATAGCATGTATCATGCACATCTAGTGGTTTCTGGCAAAGGATTCATCTTCTAGCTCCTCCCCTTACTCATGCATGTGTTATTACATAGCATGTATCATGCACATCTAGTGGTTTCTGGCAAAGGATTCATCTTCTAGCTCCTCCCCTTACTCATGCATGTGTTATTACATAGCATGTATCATGCACATCTTGTGGTTTCTGGCAAAGGATTCATCTTCTAGCTCCTCCCCTTACTCATCCATGTGTTATTACATAGCATGTACCATGCACATCTAGTGGTTTCTGGCAAAGGATTCATCTTCTAGCTCCTCCCCTTACTCATCCATGTGTTATTACATAGCATGTATCATGCACATCTAGTGGTTTCTGGCAAAGGATGCATCTTCTAGCTCCTCCCCTTACTCATCCATGTGTTATTACATAGCATGTATCATGCACATCTAGTGGTTTCTGGCAAAGGATTCATCTTCTAGCTCCTCCCCTTACTCATGCATGTGTTATTACATAGCATGTACCATGCACATCTAGTGGTTTCTGGCAAAGGATGCATCTTCTAGCTCCTCCCCTTACTCATGCATGTGTTATTACATAGCATGTATCATGCACATCTAGTGGTTTCTGGCAAAGGATTCATCTTCTAGCTCCTCCCCTTACTCATGCATGTGTTATTACATAGCATGTATCATGCACATCTAGTGGTTTCTGGCAAAGGATTCATCTTCTAGCTCCTCCCCTTACTCATGCATGTGTTATTACATAGCATGTATCATGCACATCTTGTGGTTTCTGGCAAAGGATGCATCTTCTAGCTCCTCCCCTTACTCATGCATGTGTTATTACATAGCATGTACCATGCACATCTTGTGGTTTCTGGCAAAGGATTCATCTTCTAGCTCCTCCCCTTACTCATGCATGTGTTATTACATAGCATGTACCATGCACATCTAGTGGTTTCTGGCAAAGGATGCATCTTCTAGCTCCTCCCCTTACTCATCCATGTGTTATTACATAGCATGTATCATGCACATCTAGTGGTTTCTGGCAAAGGATTCATCTTCTAGCTCCTCCCCTTACTCATGCATGTGTTATTACATAGCATGTATCATGCACATCTTGTGGTTTCTGGCAAAGGATGCATCTTCTAGCTCCTCCCCTTACTCATGCATGTGTTATTACATAGCATGTACCATGCACATCTTGTGGTTTCTGGCAAAGGATTCATCTTCTAGCTCCTCCCCTTACTCATGCATGTGTTATTACATAGCATGTACCATGCACATCTAGTGGTTTCTGGCAAAGGATGCATCTTCTAGCTCCTCCCCTTACTCATGCATGTGTTATTACATAGCATGTACCATGCACATCTTGTGGTTTCTGGCAAAGGATGCATCTTCTAGCTCCTCCCCTTACTCATGCATGTGTTATTACATAGCATGTATCATGCACATCTTGTGGTTTCTGGCAAAGGATGCATCTTCTAGCCCCTCCCCTTACTCATGCATGTGTTATTACATAGCATGTACCATGCACATCTTGTGGTTTCTGGCAAAGGATGCATCTTCTAGCTCCTCCCCTTACTCATCCATGTGTTATTACATAGCATGTACCATGCACATCTAGTGGTTTCTGGCAAAGGATTCATCTTCTAGCTCCTCCCCTTACTCATGCATGTGTTATTACATAGCATGTATCATGCACATCTTGTGGTTTCTGGCAAAGGATGCATCTTCTAGCTCCTCCCCTTACTCATCCATGTGTTATTACATAGCATGTATCATGCACATCTTGTGGTTTCTGGCAAAGGATTCATCTTCTAGCTCCTCCCCTTACTCATCCATGTGTTATTACATAGCATGTATCATGCACATCTAGTGGTTTCTGGCAAAGGATGCATCTTCTAGCTCCTCCTCTTACTCATCCATGTGTTATTACATAGCATGTATCATGCACATCTAGTGGTTTCTGGCAAAGGATTCATCTTCTAGCTCCTCCCCTTACTCATGCATGTGTTATTACATAGCATGTACCATGCACATCTAGTGGTTTCTGGCAAAGGATTCATCTTCTAGCTCCTCCCCTTACTCATCCATGTGTTATTACATAGCATGTACCATGCACATCTAGTGGTTTCTGGCAAAGGATTCATCTTCTAGCTCCTCCCCTTACTCATCCATGTGTTATTACATAGCATGTATCATGCACATCTAGTGGTTTCTGGCAAAGGAGTCATCTTCTAGCTCCTCCCCTTACTCATGCATGTGTTATTACATAGCATGTACCATGCACATCTAGTGGTTTCTGGCAAAGGATTCATCTTCTAGCTCCTCCCCTTACTCATCCATGTGTTATTACATAGCATGTATCATGCACATCTAGTGGTTTCTGGCAAAGGAGTCATCTTCTAGCTCCTCCCCTTACTCATGCATGTGTTATTACATAGCATGTATCATGCACATCTAGTGGTTTCTGGCAAAGGATGCATCTTCTAGCTCCTCCCCTTACTCATGCATGTGTTATTACATAGCATGTATCATGCACATCTAGTGGTTTCTGGCAAAGGATGCATCTTCTAGCCCCTCCCCCCTTACTCATCCATGTGTTATTACATAGCATGTATCATGCACATCTAGTGGTTTCTGGCAAAGGATGCATCTTCTAGCTCCTCCCCTTACTCATGCATGTGTTATTACATAGCATGTATCATGCACATCTAGTGGTTTCTGGCAAAGGATGCATCTTCTAGCTCCTCCCCTTACTCATGCATGTGTTATTACATAGCATGTATCATGCACATCTAGTGGTTTCTGGCAAAGGATGCATCTTCTAGCCCCTCCCCCCTTACTCATCCATGTGTTATTACATAGCATGTATCATGCACATCTAGTGGTTTCTGGCAAAGGATTCATCTTCTAGCTCCTCCCCTTACTCATGCATGTGTTATTACATAGCATGTACCATGCACATCTAGTGGTTTCTGGCAAAGGATTCATCTTCTAGCTCCTCCCCTTACTCATGCATGTGTTATTACATAGCATGTACCATGCACATCTAGTGGTTTCTGGCAAAGGATGCATCTTCTAGCTCCTCCCCTTACTCATGCATGTGTTATTACATAGCATGTACCATGCACATCTAGTGGTTTCTGGCAAAGGATGCATCTTCTAGCTCCTCCCCTTACTCATGCATGTGTTATTACATAGCATGTACCATGCACATCTAGTGGTTTCTGGCAAAGGATGCATCTTCTAGCTCCTCCCCTTACTCATCCATGTGTTATTACATAGCATGTATCATGCACATCTAGTGGTTTCTGGCAAAGGATTCATCTTCTAGCTCCTCCCCTTACTCATGCATGTGTTATTACATAGCATGTATCATGCACATCTAGTGGTTTCTGGCAAAGGATTCATCTTCTAGCTCCTCCCCTTACTCATGCATGTGTTATTACATAGCATGTATCATGCACATCTAGTGGTTTCTGGCAAAGGAGTCATCTTCTAGCTCCTCCCCTTACTCATGCATGTGTTATTACATAGCATGTACCATGCACATCTAGTGGTTTCTGGCAAAGGATGCATCTTCTAGCTCCTCCCCTTACTCATCCATGTGTTATTACATAGCATGTATCATGCACATCTTGTGGTTTCTGGCAAAGGATGCATCTTCTAGCTCCTCCCCTTACTCATGCATGTGTTATTACATAGCATGTACCATGCACATCTTGTGGTTTCTGGCAAAGGATGCATCTTCTAGCTCCTCCCCTTACTCATGCATGTGTTATTACATAGCATGTATCATGCACATCTTGTGGTTTCTGGCAAAGGATGCATCTTCTAGCTCCTCCCCTTACTCATCCATGTGTTATTACATAGCATGTACCATGCACATCTTGTGGTTTCTGGCAAAGGATGCATCTTCTAGCTCCTCCCCTTACTCATCCATGTGTTATTACATAGCATGTACCATGCACATCTTGTGGTTTCTGGCAAAGGATGCATCTTCTAGCTCCTCCCCTTACTCATCCATGTGTTATTACATAGCATGTATCATGCACATCTAGTGGTTTCTGGCAAAGGATTCATCTTCTAGCTCCTCCCCTTACTCATGCATGTGTTATTACATAGCATGTACCATGCACATCTAGTGGTTTCTGGCAAAGGATTCATCTTCTAGCTCCTCCCCTTACTCATCCATGTGTTATTACATAGCATGTACCATGCACATCTTGTGGTTTCTGGCAAAGGATGCATCTTCTAGCTCCTCCCCTTACTCATGCATGTGTTATTACATAGCATGTATCATGCACATCTTGTGGTTTCTGGCAAAGGATGCATCTTCTAGCTCCTCCCCTTACTCATCCATGTGTTATTACATAGCATGTACCATGCACATCTTGTGGTTTCTGGCAAAGGATGCATCTTCTAGCTCCTCCCCTTACTCATCCATGTGTTATTACATAGCATGTACCATGCACATCTAGTGGTTTCTGGCAAAGGATGCATCTTCTAGCTCCTCCCCTTACTCATCCATGTGTTATTACATAGCATGTATCATGCACATCTAGTGGTTTCTGGCAAAGGATGCATCTTCTAGCTCCTCCCCTTACTCATCCATGTGTTATTACATAGCATGTACCATGCACATCTAGTGGTTTCTGGCAAAGGATTCATCTTCTAGCTCCTCCCCCCTTACTCATCCATGTGTTATTACATAACAAACCCTGGTGCTCATCAACCAATCAAGCGAGAGAAAGCAGTTTTGGCCAATCGGCTTGCTTGTCCTATAGTCATAGATGCATATTTATTATGTTACTGTCTTTACTTGGACTTACTGGAACTTATTTGTGACAGTATGTATCTTGAAAAGAAGAATGGATTAACTTTGAACAGTTTTGAGGAAATATTCAGCGTTTTTTTCATTTGAACATGGCATAATCCTAGTTTAAACAGCTTATTTCATACTTTTTATATACATACTTGTATTTTATGACATTCATTTTGGAGTGTTAGTTTTTTTTTTTTTTGGTCGGGTTTTGTTTTCTTTTATATATATTTGTTGTTTTGTTGTATTGATTTATCATTGAATGTATTTCTTTGGGGGGAAAAATAGGGTAAATGTTGTTATAACTCTCAGTTCTGTTTTGTTATTATTGTGCTTTACATACGTGATAACGTCGGACCCCAAGGATCCAGATAACCCGAAAAACCCTGGTAACGGGACCGACTGCGGTAAAACTATCGTTTGCGCTCCCAATTTTCCACTTAGCATCCCAAGGAAATTGAATGCTACTGTCAAACTGCGACATCCGGTCCCGACTTCCCGTTTGCCTACAGAGATTTTTACTCATTTTTTATTTATTTTTTTTTGCTTTTTCAATTTATAAGAAAAAGAATGTTTTGCCTGGGAGTGAGAGAGACATACATTTTAACCCGTTGCCTACGGGAACCTGGTGGGTCATGGTTTACAGGGTAGGAAATATATGGGGGCTGAGGGCGATTTTGCCCCCTAATTTTCAAAATAGCCCCCTGAAATCAGTAGACATAGCCACTAAAATTGCCATATAGGGTATTATGTGAAATTTTTTTGGATATCCATCAGATTGGAAAAGTAGCCCCCTAAAATTTAAAATTAATTCCTGCATGGTTTAGCTCTATGGGAATTGCAACATCAAGATGGGAACAGGTTAATACTTGTACATGGATGTTCTTAGGGGGAATCCAGTTTCGATTTTTTCCCCTGAATTCTTTATCATCCGATCATCTTTGTTGCTCTTTGAACAGAAGCATTGCAATGACATTTTTGTTTGCTTTTTGTCTTCCTTGCAATCTCGATACTTATCAATTGAATTAACATTGACATTGACATTTACCCAAGAGTAACGTTGTTAAATATTTTATTAGAGATCTATAGATCATGTAGTTATAAAGAATTTATTGTTAAATTCTGGTACTCTCATACATGAAACATGCGTGTGTAACACATAATCATTCACAAACAACTGTACATGTACACATTCACACAAACATATACACCAGTACATACATGTATGTAATGCCAACATACACTATATTCGCACATAAACAAACACACAGACGGACATATTTTAGGTACATATAACATACACACAGTGACACACACTTACACACCCCCGCACACACCTGCACAAACACACAGACATATACCAAAAACAAACACGTGCATATCAGATACCAAGATTTAAAGGGCAGATACGCAAGTACATTGTAAGATGGAAGGGACAAGGGAAGACAAATTGGAAGTATTAGTTACAGCGTTTGTCTAATTGGATTAAGAATTAAAGGATGCGCGCTGACAGAAGCCAGTCCAGTGCGGTCTGAGTGGTCTGAGATCGGAGCCAGACCAGAAGGCGACCCTAAACTGACCAGAAGTTGAGCCTAATGCGAGGAAACAGCTATGATTTGTTGATTACATAATGACATTATGAGGGGGAGTTTTCACATGTGCAAAGTAAACGTGTTTACAATCATGATTTAAAAGAGTTGTGGATTTTTAAATTCAAATTTACATTGAAAATTGATTGTAAACTTTACTGTTTATCGCATACACTTTGTCATTTACGTTATAGCAGCTGCAATAATATATTATAGCTTTCTTTTCAAATTTTTGATATAATACTAAGAGCGTGTTATCAAATTCTAGATGATTTTGAACTGATAATTCTAACAGCAAATTTTTGTTCATCTGAAAGTTGCTGAACATTTTTTTTCAAGTAACAATGTAGGCGTGGCTACACATCATTCACTTTTTTTCAAGTGGGCCATAAATCTTTCTTTCTCTACTTGGAATTTTACAATCTCTTCCTTCACTCAAAGATCTTAAAGGGATCTAGTAATTATATGTTGATGTATGTATAATGAAAAACCTAACACAAGAGTTGATGCAGTGTGTAATTTATGTGATCTGTTTTTATGTACAGTCCACTTTAGGGATCGTGTGAAAATTCCATGTTAATTAAATGTTTTAATGCTAAATGTGTTATTTGCAAAACTCATTATAAGTTTATTCACAGGTGGAATGATCCCCAGAATTTGTTTAAATACATGTATCTATAGGTGTTACCTAAAGGTAATTCTGTATATCTTGTAATGTTTGAAAATGCCATACATGGTATCAATCATGGATGAATCATGTATCACTTATCCAACTTGACTTATCAGTTCACCAATCTATATCTTTTACACATGTGTATGTAAATCATTCATGTGTGAACGTTTTACATCAAACATACAGTTTAGCTTGAAATAATTTTTGTTACTGTTCTTATTAAAGTGGTTATTGCCTTTGGAAGAAAATTATGTTTGATTTATTTCTTCATTCATTAATACTGGACTCTGGAAAAAATACAAATTGAAACCATGGATAGTACTAGTACTATCCATGTTGAAACTAAATTCTCTACATATTCTGTGATATTCCCACTCCCTTCTCCGGTTCCATTCTCTCTCCTTTTCTCTGTCCGCATCTCTCTATCCTTGTCTCTCTTACTCTATCCCCCTCTTGTATTACTCTTTTCTATCTTCATCTTTATTACATGTATCTCAGTCTATCTCAGGTTTACTCACTCTCCCCCTCTCCCCCTCACACTCCATTTAGAAGTAAGGACTGTATCTGTCTGCCTTTCTCTCTTTTTCTATGTCTTTCTCTGTTTACTGTCTCTCTTTAACCCTCTCTTTCTCCCTGTCTCTCCCTCATCTGTCTTCCCCTCTGTTACTCTGACTATCTTCTTCTAAGTTACAATTTCTCTTTTATTCTTCCCATTTCTCTCTACTTTTCTCTTTTTATCCCTCCCCCTCTCTTACGCACTCCTCTCTCTTGCTCTGCCTGTGTTCCTCTTTCATCATCTCTCTATTGTTTACTCTCTTCTTTTCTCTGTTTATCCCTCCCCCTCTCTTACTGTCCTCTGTCTGTCTTCCTCTTTTATTATTTCTCTCTCATTTACTCTTTTCTTTTCTTTGTTTATCCCTCTCAATCTTTTACTCTGTCCTCTCTCTTGCTCTGCCTGTCTTCCTCTTCTATCATCTCCCTCTCTCTCGTTTACTCTTTTCTTTTCTCTGTTTATCCCTCTCAATCTCTTACTCTGTCCTCCTCTCACTTCCGCTGCCTGTCTTCCTCTTCTATCACCTCTCTCTTGTTTACTCTTGTCTTTTCTTTGTTTATCCCTCTCAATCTCTTACTCTGTCCTTCTCTCTCTCTTACTCAGTCTGTCTTCCTCCTACTCTGCCTTTCTTCCTCTTGCTCTATCTGCCTTCCTCTTTTATTATTTCTCTCGTTTACTCTCTCACTTTCTTAGTGTTTCCCCTTCATTTCCTGTTCATACATGTGTCATGCCTTCTCATCTTTCTCCCCATTACTCATGCCTCTCACGTTTAGGGTCACCATCCAACCCCGAAGAAACACCACTTTTCATGCGGCCCTTTTCATATTCAGAGTCAAAACTTGCTTTAACCCATCCCTTTGAGATTCTAGAATTCCCATAGACTTTGTACATGATGGCACTAGGTTCCAGGAAGCAACAGGTTAAAAAGTGTGTCTGATTGTGAAGGTGTTGTGGCCTGATCAAATGTGTCTGCTTGACTCCAAATTTATCATTGAACCCCAAATTTTTCAACCCAAAGTAGACTATCGTGATAATAATAATAATGATAATGATGATAATGATTACAAAATCTGAAAATAGGTATTGAAAAAGATGGTAACCAAATTTGCCACAAATCTTCTAACTTGCTGAAAAGAATTGCACATGACCTTCTACATAGCTTTAATAAACCGTTTTAAATTTGTGCAGTTGAGAGGTATGAAAAGGGTATATGCATTTCTTTCTCTTCACCTTGTACCTGTACGTCCCATAGCAGCAGCCTTCCTATTCTACCTAACTCGTGTAATGTAATTTTATCAACAAAATTGTGAGAAAAACACATAATTTGAAAAATGAATACGAACAAAATTTGAGGAAACAAGACTCAGAAGAAACAAAATGATACTAACTTGTGCAAGGAACATCATTACCTCCGCGAAAGTTCCTGTGGGACGCGGCCCAACTAGGGTGACAAATTTTCCGACTCATAAAAAAATAAAACTTGCTGGAAGTTTCAGGTGAAAATGTCGGTTCGGAAATGACGAACCCAAGAGGATCGTGAAGTATCGTAAACTAACAAGATATGTACATGTTTGTAATATGCCTATAAATTTAATACGATTTATAATGCAAGGGCATATAATGTACACGTGTGTATCATAATCATCAACTATTGATAAAGATGCCATTTCTGTTGAACTGAATTATCCAATTTGTGTGCTTCGATGACATTTCAATGTCGAAATAAATTACCTTTAAAAAAGAATTGTTTTTAGTCAAGGAAATTCTAATATACAGTATATGCCACATTATTGGGGCTTTTTACTTACTGTACTACTACATTTTTTAGAAAACACTTAGATGGTTTATTATCCCCTTTCCTCTTTTATCTGAATATAATTTCAAACATAAGGAAACTGACCAGAAATGTATTACACAAATTTATGAAAATAAGCAAAGAAAATAGGGCTTCCCCTTGATTTAATGTTTGAAAAGTTGCACGTTTGTGCTTATTTATTAAAACATTTCCTTGTGCTGGAATTGGAAACTTTTCTGTTTTCTACAGTTTAGTTACATTGCTGACACTTTAAACAGTAGTTCAACATAATCAATAGAATAATGATTAAAGCAATGCATTCCTGAAACGTTTTATAATAGCAATTTCTTGGCTGATTTTCATAATACTGTCAAACCTATCTTAGTGGCCATGTGTCTTTAGCAGCTAACCTGCCTATAATGGCCATTAAAAGTAATCTCCTGTGCACAGAGAATAACCTGAGAGGTGGGAGGACCTCTCTGAAATAATCCATCAAGGACTCATCAAGGATGGCCCACATATTTGTGGTTTGGTAGTCCCTACATTTCAGCAAGAAGATCACAAGTTATATGAAGTGTACAATGAGATATGGCATATATTTCCCTATTTTTGTAGCCATTTTTTGTTACTCTACCTGCTTTCATTATTTTTTTACTGATTTGCATGTTTGCGTAGATCGCTAACATTTAGGAAAATCCTTAAATTGGCAACACATTGTCATATTTTCAAAACAGATTTTGTTGTTCAAATAGGCAACTTTGCGGCAAAATTACTTCATATTTGTCTCAAATTCTTATAACTAAATATTTTCCACCTATTTTCATGCCATTAAAAGGGAAAACAAAATTAGGAGTTGCCAATTTGTTGAGGGAAATAATGACAAATTTTGCCTTGAAATAGCTCTCGTCCTTGATGGGATAACAGTGTTATAATATCTGTCAGTAGAGTGGTAAACTGTCTAAAGTGGCCACTTTACTTGTTTCCGTTTGACTTGTTTCCCTTTAACCCGTTCCCTACGAGTTTATGAAATCTCCATAGACTTTGTACACAACCCACTCGGTTCCCGTGGTCAAGGGGTTAATAGCTGGTCACCGAACACAGGTTTGAATGTATTTATGTTTGGTCAAGTCTCCTATGTTTGAATGTGCTACTCCTGCAAATAAGGTTGAGAAGATTTGTATAGCTTGTACAACCAAGCCTATCCAACTTTTGTCTGTACTGGCCCATTAAGGCAAGTCAAATCATGAATTTTAATTTGACTTGCCCCAATATAAAACATACTTCCCCACTTTCTTCTAGATTCATGAGATTTACATACATTGTACATACATGTATGAAATTACATCAATTGGTTTCTCATAGTTATACAATAAACTAGTTGCCCAATCGGTCAAGCAAACTAGACCTTTTACAATTTTGTACTTACCTGTCATCAAATTTTACTAGCCCTAGGCAATTGGGGAAGTGCTTAGTGCTAGTTGATGTATACATGTACACGTATACTGTACAAATATGCTACATAAAATGTGCATCGCAAAATAGGCTCCATACAAACTTTACAAATTGTGTGTTTTTTGTGTGTGTACACTACACTATACATGCAGACATTTATTTCTCCTGATTAAATGAATGAAAGGGCTACCTCCTGAGCCAGCGATGATGATTCATGTTTGAAGCCGTTAGTGACCGTGATCTAATAGTCTCTCCTATCAGCCAGGTGTGACGTCACCCTCAGTCAGTTCATTTTGCTCTGCCTCGGTTAGCATTTAAGAACGTGGGAAAGTCAGGAAGGCACACCTGTACAAGTTTACAAATGTATAGACCTGTGCACACACAGTGACACATACATCAATGCTATACATTAAAAAAGTAAAAACAAGATTGTCAACTTCTAGTGGCCCAAAACCTAAACCTGGTGGCCCCCCCCCCCCAAAAAAAAACATAACACATTCTGTAACATTTGTTTGCCCGAATGTTCCAATAGAATTTAAGATCAATGACATTTGGTGGCCCAAAGCTAACTTTTAGTGGCCCCGGGCAAACAGGCGTATGCTAAATTTGAGCACGCTCTTCCAATCTTGCCACAACACATCCACGACTTCAATAGAAAACAAGACAAATAGTTAATTTGCTGTGCCTCCATGGCATGAACACACAGACAGTTAGAAACACACCTGGGGCAAGTAAAATAGAGATTTATCAAATTTTATGGCCCTAATTCATAATTGAGTTGCCCCAAGCAAAGCAAAAAAACAAACAAAATAGTCTCTTAATTTGGGTTGCCCATTCAGGCAAGTACGCACACACGTATGTACACATGTTGCATAATTTACATTACTATTATCAAAGAGGTCCAGTGCTGTACATTTTACATACATTTATAATGTAGAAAACACTCAGAATAACATGATTTACACCCATATGCTCATAATAATCAGAGTGCATACTTGTAAGAGCATGCTTCATACTTGTATGTATACGTGTATACATGTAGTTTTTCTTATATCACGATGAATGCTTCCGAACCTAATACATCATAATCTTGCAATGTAAATGTTTTTTAACCATTCCTATGCAGTTAAAATAGGTGGTAGCCTCAAGCATCTATAGTAGAAATATAATTACTTTTGAATATAGACATATTAACCTGTTCTAATTATTAAGACTGATTGATTTGCTATAAAATGTATTCCCCATAGACCCTAGCCAGAGTATTTTGGGACCAGTCCTGAATGGGTTAATTGGCATTTATGTGTAGTGTAGTCTTCAAACTTTAATTTGTAGACATAATAAAATGTTAGGTACAATTACAACATACCGATACTTACAAGCAACATTTAATTACAACATAATCGCAAAGTAGTTTTTCAATAGGCGTGGACTGGAAAGGTCATGATTGATCATAAGTGTTAATTGATTATTAGCGATAGCATCAAGTATTTGTTTAGTATGTTTTCCCTCAACGTACATGTACAAAGACGTACAATATCCACTGACATGTTCAGAATTAATCATACACCATAATTGTCTTAATGCTGTAGGCATACATATAGGCTGCAAAAAAATGGTCAGGAATTAAAGTTAAATATTTATTGAGTTCACATACTTATGTTTTCTATCAATATATGAATTAGACTGAATACTATTTATGCCTGCATTACAACTGTTAAGTCTACACATACATACATTTGTACTCATTATTGGAATTGAGGAGGTCATAAAATGTGCATCAATTGATAAGTTGACCAGTCCATATCTTTTTAACGATAGGGAAATTTGAAAAACCGAAACCTGTCCCATGATTTTATTGTTAATACGAATACAACAAGGTATGAGGGAACCGCTGGAATTCCGATTGGATTTTGAGGATTTGGACAATGTTACTAAGTCCCTTTAATAGATAGTCACTCAAAACATACATGTTTGACTGTATACTTAAATGTACCAATTAGTTTGCTTTTATTACTTTGTATGTTTAAGTAAAATGCTAAATACATCGCAGACACATCTTGCCTGCAGAATTCAGCATGGCAGTAATTCTGGCTTGCTGTCTGCATTTATAATATGCACAGACTGTGAAGGTTATAAATCAAATTGCTCTTTCAGAACATATTAATGTTCATCCATACCAAACATCATAATTTCCTCTTTACAATACGAGTACTATCTTCTTTCTGTAGCAGTGAAAACAAATATGTCGGGGCTCGGGGCGAATTTGCCCCAGAAATGCAAATAAGAGCCCCTGAAAATCATAAAAGAGCCCCCATAAATTTGCAAAGAGTTCAATGCAAAACAAACTTCAAAGCTTGAAAAGTAGCCCCCGAGAAATAAAAATTATTTCCCTGTTCCGTAGCAATACAAACATTGGCTTATTTATGAGTAAAACTTTGTCAAGGGTAGACCTGTTAGGGGGGGGGGGGGGGGGAGGGTGGGGGGGAGGGGGGACTGAGGTCTCTTGCCCAATGGTAATTTGTATCCTGTCTTTCATTCGATAACATATTATAACAAATAGATAAATGGCCTGGAATGGCCAGTACTTGAAACAAAGTTACATGTACTCATAAATGTATCAGAAAGAGATACAATCGATTGTAAGTTGATACAATCATTATTGTAAGTCAGAAAATGTGCGCGTTTCAACCAATCCGATTTGCGCATTTAGAACAAATGATCTGACTTGCAATCGATTGTAACTTACAATCGATTGTATCTCTTTCTGTGACAGGGCCCTTAATTTGTGTGCTTAAAGTGATCCATTAACTTTGTCAAATTCAACCCATATCACTTATTAATTTTCCACATTTCACTTGTAGTTTGTAGAGCTGTTGTTTGGCTAAAAAGAGAGAAATGAAATGGCTTTTGATTTTTTCAAATGTCTCCTTAATTATGGAGATAGTTATGGTTGAATTGAAAAGCGTTCCAGGAACGCTATTTTATCGCAGTCAAAGTGAATGAGCAGTAAATGATGGCATTAGACATCAATTTTGACTTTGACGAGGTAAACAGTTTTATTTGTCTATGAAATGAAAACACATCATTCTGCATCAATTGGTGATTGAAGTCTCCAATATCACTTTGGGAAATATATTATGAAGTTAATGAATCACTTTATGTGTGAAATTATACATTGTATTCATGTTTGTGTGAAAACAGAGAAATGCTTATCCCGTTCTCTTCGAGATTCTGAAATCCCCAAAGACTTTGTACATGTAGCCCACCAGGTTCCCATAAGCAATGGGTTAAAGGAGTGCGATACTCTTTTTAGCATCATAAAGTTGTACACAATACTAGGAACTCTGGGTTTGTCAGTTGGCAAACTAACTCATGATTTATTCTCCTCTATTCTATGTTACAAGTATTAATATATCATGATCACTGTTGTGGTCATTTTATATGCAGTCACGCTTACTTATTCCTAACAATCATGTCTGGCAGTAAAAAGTTGAACAAATAATTTAGGTCATGGTTAAATGCGATTACGATTCAAAGCGCCTACGTTATATAGAAATATTATTGATATAAGTTGTATTCAAAATTTATTTTGAGGTTTTTTTTTTACAGACGTGTGTTCTTTGAACACTGTATCATTGAAGTACATGTACAATATATGCAGCTACTGCTAGTGCTGAATATATATGCTTTGTATTATCCATTGAAGTTAGATATATAGAACTAGGTTGGAGTTATATTTCGCTATTCAAAGGCTACATGATGGTTATACATTTTGAAATATCTTTGGAAGTGTAGATTTGACAGACTTGTGTACGTACTTCATGAATAGATTTTTAAAGATTTGAATTTTGCGATTAAAAGTTATCCAAAGGAGATTTTAAATGCTGATTACAGGTAAGTCTATGAACTTATTTTTAAAAATTTAGAAATGGTTGTATGGGATTAAAAGAATAAACATGAAAGATCATCGTACGTTGGGATGCAACTCCAGGGATCTCCATTATTGAACTAATCATTAATATTTTCTATTATCAAGGAGATTCCATGTTTTTGATGTAAAATTTATGACAGTCTAAAATACTTGCATTCTTAGTTTTGAATATATTTTATTCTAAGGCTACACATGGCTTTCCATAATAGATAAGTCCAACTTGAGTAATGTGAAACACCCCCCCGAACTACTAAATACCTTTGATTTAATTATCATTTTGAACATATTGGCAATATGGTGTTGACTGCACGGCAAGATTGGTAGAGATCGAGATGGCTCTTTCCAATCACGGGATCCCAAGTTCAAATTGGTTTTGTCCTTCTATACACTGTCAGTGTGCCTTATGCTTGTGATAATGCATTGCTCCCAAGGGAGCAGAAAGTGCACATCACATGCGGACTGAATGCAGATGTGTCCTTTGTCCGATGATCAGTCGTATTAGTCGTTTTGTAAATCGAGTTATTATTCTTATTGGAATCGATTTTAAAGGGTACCACCACCCAAAAATAATATTCTCATAAATGAAAAGTAACATCTTTAGTAGTCCATTCCATCAACAAGTTCAGAAAAATATGTTTCCAGACAAAAATATGTAATTGGAAAACGCATCACCATTCTAAAGCATGCGTTCACTACGAAGACTACCTTTGTCCAGAGCGAACGGATCGTCCGGGATTCTATTGTCTCCAAACGTACGCGTGAATATAATTGGCGCACTCGCAAATGTTTGGCCCGTACAGAACCATGAAGTAATAATGGTTCCGTAAGTGGTGGTAATTAATTGCATTGTTTATGAATTACACAACCCTTTGCAAAATGTTGAATCTATTTGATATCGCAAAGCGGTACCAAAACATATAATTATGTGTTGTCCTTTGCCTGGTGGTTCCCTTTAATGAATTAATTTTTGATGAGCGGAAAATAATTCATCAGAGAACAGGGATATTCAAATACTTCTATTCAAAATGCGATATAATTTTTGTTTTACTTTTCAAAATCTAATTTGTAAAATGTTCAACTTGTGCATCATGTACCCAATACTCTAGACACAAACTGATTAAAGTAATTTCAAAGAGAGAGGAAACTGACAAGAAGTATATAATTTACACATTTTCTTTGCTAATATTTCATTTTAAGTAATTAAAAAAAGAATTAAAATTGTTAATACATGGCTCATGAAAATGCCTGTGTAAAAACAAATGCATACTGAAGTAGCTTAGTACTATTAAGTACATCATAGCAGGCGTTTATTAATTTTACCTTTACCTTTAATCAATTCCAAAGCTAATTATGTAGGTGACTTTAGTACATAGGCATTGGGACCAATTACAAAGTGATTAGCAATGACCTGTACTTGCAAGTAATTTGCTAATTACAATGGATGCAATTATGGTGAGTTCATTTAATGTATGTCATTATGGACCAAATTAGAATGGTCTGCATACAAAAAATTCAATTTGTTGATTCTAATTTATATTTAGAAAGTTACCTTGGTAGATACGAATGAAAGGCATATTTTAAATGAGTATTGGTAGAGGGACAAGGCTACCTTGTGGATATTTTTCCGGGCAATCAATATATTTTGTGATGAGCAATACAAAAACAACTTTGTGGGGTGTTAAAATTGTGCTCAACACTCAGAAAATATTATTGCCAAATTTGTGTTGTATACCTACTGAATGTTAACTTAAAACTACATAAGATTATTTAGAACGATTTGATGTAGATAATGATTCATCCAGACGAAGTTAATAATATCTTGTTATAAATCAAGAAGCTGGAAACTTCTGGCTTCCTCTGGCTACTTACTCTCTTGTTATTTTGAATGATGTACATGTTCATAATGTATGTACTTTGTGGTATTGACCCATTGAAAGTGACACAGTTATATGAAAGTGTAAACTGAGAGAAACAAATAGAGAAGACATTTTGAAAATGGCTAGAGATAGACAATAACTCTCTCTAGGAGAATAAACTAAACCGTACACATTCAAATTGCAAAAAATCCTTATAACAGGTATTTAAATGATTGGATTTGACACTAGGAAGGCTAAACTTCTACAGTAAACATAAAGTTTGCGAAAAATTGCAGAAGAAGCCTTAAAACAGGATTTAAAATTATTATGGTGGGTAAAAATACACAACAGCGGCTTGTGAAGGATGGCTGTGTCGCTTCTCTGAATGACGGCCCGGTTTGGACGTCTTTACACCGATGTCGCCGAGTCGTCAATGAGCCCTCGAGTCTATCTACATTGACAGTGTGATGATCCACTCTGCCTGTCCCTCCAGCCTGTCATCCCACGACATTCACTGTCCTTATTAAACTTTGGTCTGGGCACAAAGACCCCCCCTCCCCCTGGATTGACACCCCCTCCCGCATAAGTCTACCATCCCCTCCCATATCACCACAGCATTGACTCACTTGGGGTATCCCCCTTCTCTGTATCTTGTCAACATGACCGCACCAGTTACTGTCCTTATTTAACTTTAGTTGCGGCATAAAGATCCCCCTCCCCTAGTGTGTCACCCACTACCCTTTAAGTCTACCATCCCCTCCCATATAACAACAGTATTGACTCACTTGGGGTATCCCCCTTCCCTATGTACCTTTGGTTGGGGCATAGAGATCCACCTACCCTCCCTCTAGTCTTGTTACCCCTCCCCCCCTCCCCCCCCCCCCCCCCACCTTTAAAACGTCTACAATCCCTTCCCTTATAAACACTCCATTTGAGATAGCCCCCTTCCCCAAATCGAACTGACATGAACACAACAATACCCTAAAATTAAAGTTTGGTTGGGGCATATATAAAGATCCCCCCAAATATATCTAACCATCACCATGGCTGTGAGGTTTACTCTCTCCACAGGCACCCCCCTCCCCAAACATGACCATGCACAGGCTGTCAGCTAGCTTTTATAGAATCCCCACCCCCACCCCCACCCACATCTCTAATTAAACTCACAACCACCACTGCCACTATCATCATCATGATCATCGTGACATGACAGCAACAAACAGCTTGCTCCAAGTGTCAGCTACATTTACATGCCGGCATGCAACAGTTTGAGTTTGCCGGTGTTATGACAGGTCTTGGGGGCTAACCTCGTTATCATTTTTTGTGTAGTCGAGTCGATCGCATACATGTATCACCTCTCATCTCCATTGACTCTGACTGGCTAGCCGGCACTCTCGTATTGTTATTGTGAGCCCTGAGTGACTGAGTGAGTCTCCTCGTTCGTGTTGTGCCACGTCGTGTCGTATCGTATCGTAGTAAATCCAAGGAGTGCGTGGGAAATCTGGCCCCGTTGCCTCTGCGATAGATACTGATAAGGGGGAGAGAGAGGAGCCGAGAGTTGCGGTCAGGACAGAAGAGGAAGAAAAAGGGAGAGAGGAAGGGATCGTGAGAATTTTACCCCCGTTAGGGACACACTTTCGCCTCTGCCCGATCAGTGGCCGTGAAAAGGGGGGCATCGAATCGATGACCAACTCGTTTCCGTGGCGTTAGAACCCGACCGTGACCGACGCGATGCTACTGAATGGTATGTTAATTAAATTTTATCTTTCAGATCGTCATCTAGTTTCTGCTGGGATCTCGACTAGAAAGTGTGACTGTTTTCTGTTTATAATTACCATTATTACAATCGTTGATTTCTTCAACACGCAGAGAGTGAGTTTGTTGATTGCATGCATGTGTATGTACTGTAATGCACTTTTAATGCGATTTCTATCTACACATGTTCACATGTGGTACTTGTGTGTTGTAATTGCACCTTAGCTATTTCATCTACGTTTAAATGTTCACGTGAGATAAAGTGTGTTGTAATTGCACAGAATGCCTGTGTGTACTTTATTTTGGGAGTGCTCATGGTGATTTATACACCTGTCTGCAGAGTTTGAGTGGTCTACTCAAGATGTACATGTATATTGCTAAAGATTTATAACAGGATTGCATGCTGGCTACATTAGAAGTAATGTCAAGTTCAACTTGATAGTATTTCTTTGTAGGCTCACAACTTTATAATGGCAACCACAATTGACAAGTTGATATAAGAAGAGCTTGCTATGATACAACCATAACTACCCATATTGTACAAAGTTGTTTAAACATTAAATAGTGTCGTTTTTTAACAATTTATTATGATTATAATTTGTATAATTGCACATAAAACATATGTGCAAAATTTGGTAATAAAATCATGCTATCACAATTCATTATGATTGAAATATATACAAAGTCATTAAAATGATCAGGTTATGAAGGATAACTTTATAAATCATTTAAATTTTTATTACAGGTCAATTTGAAATCAACGTTAAATATGAAGGACTTACACTGTCACTGTACCCATTCATGATTTTGACAAATAATGTATTTTTCTTGTTTAGATTAGATCTAAGGTCGTGGCATCAAAAGTTATTTATGTAAATTATAAATTTGGTATAAATAAAAAATGTATATATATATATGTAATGTTTAGATTCACAGCAGCTTAAGAATCTGGACAATTACATTATATGAAATGTTATATCTACATGTAGGCGAAGGCTAAGGGTCTGCAGTCTTATTTCATTGAATAGCTTAAACAAATCAATAATTGATCTTTGTTAGTTTAAAATTGAGGTCAGTGTGTCAAAAGTTGTTTGTGTTAACAAAATTGTGAAGTATCAATCCAATCTAGGCATTATTGCCTAAGAATCCAGACAATTAAACTGCGCATATGAAACATAATTTTTATTTACAGGAGAAGGTCAAATTTAGTTTTAACAGATCAATACACATTCTTTATTGGTTTAGAGTTTAGGTCAGGGTGTTGAAAGTCATTCATTTAAAATAAATTTGGTATAAAAATCCAATTTGTTTTGTTTATTCAACAAAGACATAACAGCCTAAGAACTCGTGCAATACAACTGGGCATATCATTTAATCTTTTGTAGGTGACGGTCAAAGTTCATTAAATAGGCCTATCCATATTGATTGCATATTTTAACAAATCAATACACATTCTTTATTAGTCAAATTTTTTAGGTCAGAGGGTCAACACACGTACAATTTAGTTGCTTGATTTTGATTTGTTAGTCCACATAATATATTTTTGTTAATTCAATAGAGACATTGTTTTGCCTAAAAGTCCAGACAAATTCACTGTGCAGAGGAAATTTATTTGCTGTTTTTTTTTTATCACTACTTTTTTTCTCTCTACTTTTTTTCTTTCTACTTTTCGAGGATGACAAGTTGTCATGCATTATTCATAGCAGTTTTTGAAATAAGGTCACCGCATATTATTCATGGTTGTTGTTGTTGTCTTTTTAGTGTATTTTATTCATTCTGTAGTGATGTGAAGTGAGATTTCATTATTTCCGGGTCGTCACTGGTTTGGTAATAGGCATTGATTTTGGCCTAGAGCGGCATGGAATTGTATATCGTTTGACCACTTCATACATTACTATTGAATGTAGTCCACTTAGGTTATATTCACAATTTATTGTTTTGTTTTGATTTATTGAGTGAGGGACAAATATAGAAATATATTCTTGGCTTTCTTGCATTGTGAAATATTGAGAAATATTCAAAACCATCAATTGGAAGACCATATATTTGAATTCACAAATTCTAGGTTTTTGCAAGTGTTGATTTAACCCATCTGGTACAACAACTATTTCAAATTCATGGCACAATCAATCATTATTTCCCTTACCAAATTAGCGACTCCTTATTTTTTGCTCCTTTTTAATGACATCAAAATAGGTGGGAAATATTTAGTTATATTGAAATTTAAGAAATGATTTCCAAGTCGACACTGGTCATTGATTATGACCTAGAGGGGCATAGAATTGTATATTGCTTGACCACTCCATACGTTACTATTGAATGTATTCTATTCAAACTATATTATGTTTTGACTTATTGAGTGAGGGATACATATAGAAGTATCTGCTGGCATTGAGAAATATTGAGAACCATTGACAGATGAAATCATATTAGTCTGACATTTCTTTTGAGTAAAACAACTGAGAATGAGAAATATTCAGGGATGAAAAAGCCTGAATTCAGGCCCAGTTCACCTAGAACTCCAGGGGGGTGTTTCACAAAGATCCTAAGTTGAACTTAACTCTTAGTTGGACTTAAAAAGTATGGTAAGCCATTTGTAGCCTTGGAATAAAATATATTCAAAAGCAAAAATGCAAGTATAATAGACTTTTCAGGAATTTTACATGAAGAACTTGAAATCTCCTTGATAATGGGAAAATATTGATTTGAAACAAAATGCTTTTAAAAAGGACTTTTATAATTTGTTTCAAAGAAACTAATGGCTTTCCATACTTTTTAAGTTCAACTTAGGATCTTTGTGAAACACCCCCCAGGCTCATTTAGAATCAGATTCATTTTATTGTCATATTTTAAAATGTTCACACATCACTCTCTGGACAGATCAGATCATAGAAATGAACATTTTGATTAATAATAGTGATAGTAATATCCAGCATTTATAGAGCGCCATCTACATGTATCTAGGTAACCTATTCCAAGGCTCATAATTATTATTATTACCCATGGTCATCAGGTACATTTCAAACCCTCACAATGATATTGCATACTTTCTCAACTCCCCGGGGAGCATACTAGCCGTGTTGCCACTGATGATGGCGCAAAGGCTGATTAACACCCGACCATGGTACCTATTTGTATAATAATAATAATAATAATAATAAAGCGGTCTTGTAATATGCCAATTCCACCTTTTTCAAGGTGCTCAGGGCGCAGTAAACTCATCTTTACACACAAAAAAAGAAGAAAAAAAAGAAAAAAAAAGAAGGGACAACAAAAACAAAGAACATAAACATATAAACACATACTGAATCTACTGGATATTAATGAAATGCAACTTGAAAGAGGTGTGATTTCAAACTTGTCTTAAAAGACTCTAAAGACGTAATATTTCTAATGTGCTGGGGTAACTCATTCCAGAGTGAAGGACCAGCATGTGCAAAAGCCCTGTCCCCCCATGATTTTTTGCTTGGTGGGATAGAAAGTAAGCCAGATTGAGAGGATCGGAGGGGTCGTATAGGATTGTAAGGTTGTATCAAAAAAGTATTGTAGCTAGGGGCAGAACCATGTATACAGTGAAATGTTAACAACAAAATCTTAAATTTAACGCGTTGATCGATTGGTAGCCAGTGAAGTGTTTGTAGTACAGGGGTGATGTGAGTGAATTTCTTTGTGAGTGTGACGATGCGGGCTGCTGGGTAAAGACCATGGTACCTATACACCTGGGTAAAGAGCAGCAATTGTGGATTAATTGATTAACCCTTTGTCAGTTTCTGTCAAATATCAACATTGGGAAAGTTACCAGAAGCATCAATATCGGCCAAACTAATTGATCAATATTGTTATTGTTGATAACAGTATAAAAAAAGGTCTTATGTGGTAAAATCCTACCCTAAGTATCGTTAAATGTAGAAATATTAGTTGAAAGTTCCATATGCAACGCTGGGATTGAGCCGAAAGTTCACAACTCATTTGCTAGTCTTAGCCGGCTATACTGTATATCCCTGTGGCTATACACACTCGTTCGCATGTGTCACGCACGTGACTGCATATTTATTATTCCGAAATTGTAATTGCTCAAATAGTAAATTTTAAAGCAGGTTTTTTTGGTCAAAATCTTTACATTATTGGATCAGTTATAATTAACCCTGTAGTAAGTTGGTTTTATTTGGAAAACCGGTTAACCGACGGCAAAAACCATCCGATATCTGTCCGTTTTTTCGATTGGAATCAGCAGGGCAGTGCCATGTTAGTCTACAAACCACTGTCAAGATGAAAGCCTTCAGAGATTCTCATCACAAATGATTCTTCTAAATTTGGCTCTACCAGGTCTAATCTATTCATTAATCCTCTTACCATTTGTTTATTTGTTTTGTTTATTTGTGATACATGTAAAATACCTTTACTTTAGCAATAGATTGGCAGGGTTCAACGTGCCATTTTCTGACCGAAACCGGGAAAATGAAAACTTTTTGCCGATGCCGGTCGGTTAACCGTCGTCCTACAGGGCTAGTTATAATATATTCTCTGACATGGTAGATGATTAATGAAAGGATTTATTTGTTTATATGTTGGCAATTTCCCAATGCTGTTGTTTAGCTTCAAACTTGTACAAATTCCTATCTGATGGTGACCCACCTTCACCTTTTTTGTTGCATTCTTTCATCTTTTTGCTATTCACATTGTCTCCTCTTTGCCATAAAATGTTCTTGTCATTGGGCAGTGTGTGTGACGGTGTATAGATAAGCATAATACATCATTTTCCCATATTTGTATGAAATGTGAACAAAAATCAGAATAAACAAATCCAAATCTCCATTGCGGTTTAAGCAAGCGATTTTCAAAGTGGTATGTATTGCAAGAGTGTTTTTCTCCGAAGTTCTCATTTGTTTGCGCACAATAACTATTCAGGTTGTGCAAGTACTGTGAACAATAAATAATCAAAGCAAAATGATAGCAAATTCTAGTACAAACAATGTTATTCATGATTGGGCATTGATATTCAGACCTCTATTGAATATATCATAACTTTGTGTGGACCTGTTTGTGTTAAAGAGGACCACCGGGCATTATAAAACCAATGCTTAGTTGTTTTGGGACTATAATTGAATATCAATCATACTCTCATGGGGTCTGATATGTTTTTGTAATTTGAGAACAATGCAATTAATTACTACGACCTACGGTACCACAGCTATTTAGTGGTTCGTGCGCGCGACTTTTGTTTGCTCAATCAATACGCGTACGTTATATGGTAGTATGTGCGATTTATCGCATAGCCCATGCGATATCGTTTCGGGCATGCATGCAATATGCCCGCGCGCGCTCGCATTTTGTACACATAAAAAAAAAAAAAAAAACAAAAAAAACATGATGCCCAGGCGCTATATAGCCACAGCACATTGAAGTACGTTAGTGGTCAATGCCACCACACCATGCATGTAGGTTACTCTGCATGCATGCAATAATAGTACAGTGCTTGTATAGCGCTACGTGTATACGTGATACTAGATGTTATTTCTGAACGCCAAGTTGATATTTTATTCGCTGCACACAAGAGATTTTTTAGATTTTCTCTGCTTGCTGCGATATATCGCAGTTGCGATCGTTAAGAGGATCGTTAAGTGATATCGTTATCGGAACTGCGCTGACAGTATGATTGACAGGTGATATTAAAAAATGATTCCCTGGCGATGTAGAAATACTTTCAGGATCACAGACTTGTTTTGTATGTTCATTTGGGATATGTCTTTGATGTAAGAGAGCTAAATCTCTTTCTGGTGGTACCCTTTAAGAGAGCATGTACATGTTCTTTTCAAATGCTATTTTGTCCATGTTAAAACACAACACCAACAACTGCAGTGCTTCAAATTAGCACGGGCCCGCTGGCCTGGGGCCACGAAAACTTCACTTTGGGCCACTAAAATTAATTTATGCTAAATTTCACTGGCCCATCTGGGCAACCAACTATAAGAGATTTGTAAGTGTTTTTCTATGTTTGGGGCTACCTGATCAGATTTTGGTCCACTTGGAAAATCTTATTTTTACTTGCCAGACTGGGCCACAAGGCAAACAAGGTAATTTCTAGAATATCATGTATATAATATGACAATTATCTTGCAACTCATAGGCCAATGCAACTCTAGAATAGAGTTTTTCCTACCCAATACATCATAATATGCTTGTTTATTTCACATAATATTACCCCGACTCAGATTTCTGCTTTGGAAGAAATACGTGCAAACACTATCGGGTAGACCACTATTCACGCGAACGCTGGAGGCCGCCATTAATTGTTAGGTCTGTGCGGACTACTGAGATCCATCAATGAAACCCATTGTTTGAATACTTGTAGAAGCTTTGATGAGTCTGCAAATCAGTGAAAAGATTTTTTTTTGTTCGGCCATCCGCACAGTCTTCAGAATTTGCAAAGCATGTCGGGTAGTTACACGAACATGGCTGCTCCCATCTTCTTTTGCCACCGTAACAATTAGTAAAAATTTGGGTATGTTCACAGAAGGATTTCATGGGATCCAGTTGGCCAAAAATGCCAAGTCATGTATCAAATTAAATGTCTGTTCACCCTCTAAATGATAATAGTAGCTGAAAGCCATAGTTTCATTGTCCTTTAACAAATTTTGCTTGGAAAATGTTGGCTTGCGAAAGGAGGACAGTTGATTAAATCGGGCAACAGGGATGACTTATCTGTGGAAGTCTAGTCATTGCATGGATTCCATGAGTAAGTTCGACCTGACCTAATTCAGTTACAATATCTGCCTAGCCTAGAACTGAGAAACTGCATCCTTATTTGGGTCAATAATTATTCCTATTAGTACACCTGCTGTATTGTTACGTACACACTACATTGGAAATATATGTTGTAAACTGGTTTATATTAACCCATTCTAACTGATTTTGCTATAACATGCATTCTCCATAGACTCAAGCCCGAGTACATGTATCTTTGGGACCAGTCCTGAATGGGTTCACTTATTATGCTCTAAGATGTATGTTTATTGTTATAAAACATCTCAAACATGACTTTGTCATTATTTTGAATGGACATTTAAGAAAATGATTGTAAGGTTGATACATGTACATGTAGTATTAACCTTTTGTCATCAATGTCCTTTTTATTATTATTGACAAAATAAAGTGCTTAGAATACGTGGGTACGTTATTGTAAAATTACAACAATTTCACATATTAATCATCATACTGAAACATGTTTGCTTCTGGGGTATTTGCCCTTGTACTGCATTTTATGTAAGTTTGATGGTTTGCTGAAGTACGGAAAGCTTCTAAAATAAATTATAGCAAATTTTGATTTAAAATAAAACAATGAGCCCTTAAGAAATCTGTAATTGCATGCTTACATACAATATATTATAAATGCGATAAAACAAAAAAAGGCAAATGTTCATGTACGATGAATCACAGCTTGAGAATCCTGCAAAATTGTGCAATAAATTATAAATCATAAATCTTATTGAAGTAGGCTAGATTGGCAAGGTCAGTCAATGCATGCGTTGGCACACCACGCACTCTGCAACGCGAGACAGCGTATTAGTGCGTAATTAGCCGGCAAACGGCACCGCGAAATTGAACATGATGGAGACAGGATGTTGAGTGTATCGTGGGAGTCGAACAGGAGACCGCGTAGTGTCAGAAAGCGCGAGCATTCGCCTAAAGCGGGGTGACAGTGCGGAGGAAACGAGTGGGAGTCGTGGGGGAGAAAAGTCGCAACAATTGCTTTTAGGGGTGCGGAAACGATGAGTGTTCCCCCGGGAACCCTGGAATATTTTGTGTCTCTTGGATCGGCCCCATTCATTAGAACATTATTTTGATATGCCCTTGTCCTTGAAAAAATATTGCTATGTTATTGACCTCCAGTCTAAGGCTGGAATTCACAAAGTTGGAGCTTGACAACCTTACGTAGCACGTAGTGCTCGAAATTAGCACAGGCCAACTGGGCCGGGGCCACTACAAATTTGCTTCAGGCCACCAAATTTTGATTGAAATATTCCACTGGTCTGAATGGGCAACCAAATATAACATCATTTTGCATATTTTTTATTTGTTCTGGGCCACCAGATTCAGGTCTCGTGCCACTGGAATTTGAGAAATTATGTTTTTACTTGCCCGACTGGGCCACAAGGCAAACAAATTTCTAGCATTGCCATGGAAAACCATGATTTAAATTTATAATACATGTAATGATGTCATTTGGAACCATGGAATAAGACCACAGTTTTATGGAAGGCTAGTAACTTTTGATCTTGAGAGAATTTATTTCAAGATCAAATAAATGCGGAGAAATATGAATTACATCATTAATTCACAATTAATAATAATAATAATAATATAACTTATTAGTATAGAGCCTAATGCTGAACAGCTCCTAAGCGCTTTCAATTAATCAATATGTTTGTATTGTTTAATTTCCCAAAACTGTTGTTTAGCTTTAAATACTGAACTATTTGATTTAGTATGAACCCATGTATAATCTTCCTAAGATGTGAAGCTCCCAATAGGCACTGTGTTCACATATACCTTGAGAGATGAGGGAACTACTAAAAAAGTTGACACAATTTTGTGTTTTGTTGTATTATAAGTCTAATTTGTTGTATTATGAAACAAAATTTAGTGTGAACACATGTACATGTATAATCTACCTAAGATGTGAAGTTTCTAATGTGTTTACACAGAGTTTGGAGAGTTGAGGGAATTTGTTTTCCACATAAACAAGATGACGCAGCATATAGTTTGAAGATTAAGATAATGAAAACTTAAGAAAATATTTGACACTTATAATCATATCTTGATTTAAAGGAATCTAGTAACATTGTAAAAATCCTCTAAACTTATTTGGAGTTCTAGCAGTTCTCACATACCTCATTATATTTGTATTACCAAAAGAAGCATGGAACAGGTTTGGGTTTTCTGAATTTCCCTTTCGTTAAAAATATATTTACGATTGAACTGTTCAGATTTGTAACTATCCACTGGATAGTCATAATTATGTATAAAGTCTGCAATAAGTTAGGGAATATCACTTTGCATTTTTGCTCATTACTCAGCCATATACATGTAGCATCTATTTAAAGGGATAGCCCCTCTTTTGCAAGCCAAATTTCAAAAGTTGCGAGATTATTGTCTTATATGAAAGAAAATGTCATTTAATAGCATGCCTGAAAAAATTAGGGCTTGAAATCTCTTTTTCGTAGAGTTATAGAGCTAAAACTAATAAACCATCGTCCAACGGTTAATTGTGCACTATTTATATTCACCCAGTGAGGAAGTTCGCTCACGGATTCCACGGAGTACCACAATGCTATGCGTGACCCCTACGTGACCCGCGCTAGCTACGTGACCCGCGCATATATAACAATGGCATGACCGAATACTGTACACAATATCCAAACCTCGCTTAAACTGACTACATGTTATTATATATTCTTAATTTTTGAGATTTTTTTCCGTGACATATGTTTACAAATGTAGGCTTCACAATACCTTTACAAGAATAAGTACAATATTATTGTAATATTATGCTAAATCAGTTAAACTCTTTTATTGACCGATATATAGTCTGATGGAGGGACGCATTCGTTTTTCATTCATAGAATCCAAATTACAGGGCTGTTCGATCTGATTTTTTGTGTGTGTGTTACATTCATACTCATCCCTCAACTGGAAACTTTTCATACAATACTCAAGAGGACATATCAAATCACAATAATACACATTGTATCAACCATTCTTTACTTTTTTCACATGTCAACAAGGTTACTAGATCCCTTTAATATCCTTGATATGTAATGAGTAAGGCACCATTAAAATGCAATAGTTTGTTTGTATGGTACATTTATCTTAAAATGGCAAAAATTGCATTTATCAGTTTTTGCATATAATTCATTCTTCACATTTTAGTTTTGAAGGATAGATTTTTTGTGGATGTAAGAGAAAAGATGGAGACCTTCTAGCAAACCTTTTTTTCTTCTCTTCTTCTAGTTGATTATGCTGGTGTGAAGAATAATGTACGTGTCCTTGCACCATGACCTTCACGTATGCATGCTCATCATGTTCCTATCCATGCATTTTACACATTTTTTCCCCACGTCTCTTTGTGCCTTTTCTGACCTTTTCCTATTTTCTCTTCCCCTCTTTTACTTCCTTTTGGTTCACCTTTTCACTATTCTTACTAATGTTATTGTTTCTGTCTGTCTTTATATCTGCAGTGTATGTATGCTAATCACATTTCGTATCGATGCATTTTGCAAATTTTTCTCTCCTCATTCCTGTATTTTTTGGGTGTTTTATTCAAGTCTCCTGTTCGCCTTTTCTCTCTTTCCCAATCCCTACACGTATACATGCTAATCGTATTATCGTATTATCGATGCAATTTGTTTTCTTTATCCTCTTTTCTCTCCCTCCTTTTCCTTTCTTCATCTTATGTTCTCTCCCTATCTACACGTATGTATGCTAATCACATTCATGTAGTCGTATTGACGGATTTTGTTTTCTTTATTTTCGTCCTCTCCCCTTTCAACTCTGCGTTCTCTCTGTCGCTCTCCTTCTTTACACACGTGGGTGGCTCCATCACACTAACCTGTTGCTCGTGGCCTCATTGGGCCCAGTGACATATAAAATAACTACTGCTAAACAAAATTGTACTCCCTTTATTGATCAAAACGGTGATTATTGATGAGGATTGATATTAAGAAAATGCAAGATTTTCTTATTCTGTTATCAGTTTGGGAATCTAGTTGCCTGACCGGGTGATCAAAATATGAATTTGAGACATTTATTTTTGCTCAAAGTTACAATTTACTAGCTTTACTGGGTTATTTGCCTAAATTTTGTCCCCTAGTAAAATGGATTTGCCTGAATATGATTTGCCCTTTTTAAAAATACAGAATATGAAGTGCCCCTGGGAGGGGGGGGGGGGGGGGGGGGCTGCAGCACACTTCGCCTCTCTCTTTCACTTTGCCTATTACTTTCAATAAAATGCTTCTTTTATACAAAAACAAAGGGTTTACAGTATGTACATATGTTATTAAATGTGGTCATGTTTTTTACAGCTACATCCCACCTTTTTCAAACTGGAATGTTCTCCATATCAATAGTCTATCTACAGGTCCCTTTCCTTCTCTTTCTCTCTCTCTCTCTCTAATATCTTTCTGTTCATCCATCTCTTCCTGCCTGCCTTTGTAAAGTGTAACATTCTCCCATTTTCTCATGCTTTCAACTTCATCCCACCTTTTTTCAACTGAATGTTCTCATCCAAGTGTGTCTGTCTCTGTCTTTCCTTTTATCTGTCTTTCCTTTTCTCTGTCTTTCCTTTTATCTGTCTTTCCTTTTCTCTGTCTTTCCTTTTCTCTGTCTTTCCTTTTCTCTGTCTTTCCTCTCCTCTTGTCTTTCCCTTTCTCTGTCTTTCCTTTTCTCTGTCTTTCATTTCCTCTGTCTTTCCTTTCCTCTGTCTTTCCTTTTCTCTGTCTTTCATTTTCTCTGTCTTTCCTTTTCTCTGTCTTTCATTTTCTCTGTCTTTCCTTTTCTCTGTCTTTCCTTTTCTCTGTCCTTCATTTTCTCTGTCTTTCCTTTCCTCTGTCTTTCCTTTTCTCTGTCTTTCATTTTCTCTGTCTTTCCTTTTCTCTGTCTTTCATTTTCTCTGTCTTTCCTTTTCTCTGTCTTTCATTTTCTCTGTCTTTCCTTTTCTCTGTCTTTCATTTTCTCTGTCTTTCCTTTTCTCTGTCTTTCCTTTTCTCTGTCCTTCATTTTCTCTGTCTTTCCTTTCCTCTGTCTTTCTTTTTCTCTGTCTTTCATTTTCTCTGTCTTTCCTTTTCTCTGTCTTTCATTTTCTCTGTCTTTCCTTTTCTCTGTCTTTCATTTTCTCTGTCTTTCATTTTCTCTGTCTTTCCTTTTCTCTGTCCTTCATTTTCTCTGTCTTTCCTTTCCTCTGTCTTTCCTTTTCTCTGTCTTTCATTTTCTCTGTCTTTCATTTTCTCCGTCTTTCCTTTTCTCTGTCTTTCCTTTTCTCCGTCTTTCCTTTCCTCTCTTCTTTCTTTCTATCCATCTTTCTCTTCCTCCTGTTATTTGTCAACTTTCTTCATTGTCATTTTCTCATTCTTATCCTTAAATTCTCATTCTCATTATTTTCCAGCCCTTAATCTTTCCCTCTCTTTTCTTCTCTCTCTCTGTATGATTATCAATCATATTAGGTGCTATATAAATCGAGTATATTATTATTATTATTATTCTATCTTCCTCATATCTTTTATATATTCATTCTTCACTTCCTCTCCTTGTTTCCAATTCAAATGTTCTTCTTTCTTAGTCTGTCTGTATCTGTCCTTCTCTATCTCCTCTTTCTGTCTCTACTATCTTTCTATCCATTATCCACTTTGCTTTCCTCCAACTCCAATGTTTTCCTTCCCTAAGTTTGTCTCCTTCCTTCTCTCTATCCAGTTCTCTACTACTTTCAAACTAACCCTGTAGTAAGTCGGTTATTTGGAAAACCGGTTAACCGACGGCAAAAACCGGTTAACCGAACGGGTAACAGAAAAAAAAAATAAATAAAAAAATTCTGGTTAATTTAACCGAAACCGTGAAAATGAAAACGTTTTTGCCGATGCCGGTCGGTTAACTGTCGTTTAACCGTTTCACTACAGGCTTATTTCAAACCTGTGTGTGGTGACCACCTATAAGGTAATTTTGTAAACAAGAAACATGGCCACTGTAGACAGATGGGTTCTATCTAGACAGGTCCAATGACACTGTTTTTTTTCTGCGAGGGATCACTTTTTATAGTGGTCACTGTAGGCAGGTTGGCTGCTTTCTAGACAGGTGGCCACTGTGGTTTGACTATACTTCCTGTTCTCCTTTTCCACTGGTAAATATTCTCATTGTGTCCTTCCCTCTAGCTCTTCTCTCAAACTAAACTTTCCTCCAAGCCCTGTCTGACCCCTTTTCACCCTTTTTTTTGTTTCTCCTCTCGCCTTGCACCCTGTATTTCCCCCTATATTCTAGCATCATGCCTGACCCCCTTTCACCCTTTTTATATTCCTCCTTTTTATATTCCTCCTCTCACCATATACCAGATATTTCCCCCTATATTCTAGCATAGTGCCTGACCCCCTTTCACCCTTTTTATATTCCTCCTCTCACCATATACCAGATATTTCCCCCTATATTCTAGCATAGTGCCTGACCCCCTTTCACCCTTTTTATATTCCTCCTCTCACCATATACCAGATATTTCCCCCTATATTCTAGCATCATGCCTGACCCCCTTTCACCCTTTTTATATTCCTCCTCTCACTATATACCAGATATTTCCCCCTATATTCTAGCATCGTGCCTGACCCCCTTTCACCCTTTTTTATATTCCTCCTCTCACCATATACCAGATATTTCCCCCTATATTCCAGCATCGTGCCTGACCCCCTTTCACCCTTTTTTATATTCCTCCTCTCACCATATACCAGATATTTCCCCCTATATTCCAGCATCGTGCCTGACCCCCTTTCACCCTTTTTTATATTCCTCCTCTCACCATATACCAGATATTTCCCCCTATATTCTAGCATCGTGTCTGACCCCCTTTCACCCTTTTTATATTCCTCCTCTCATCATATGATGACACACGCGGTACCCCGGGGTACCGTTGTACCCCGGGGTACCGCATTGTGTAGCGCCATCTTGTGTCCACTCGAAGCACATCCGTATTGCGTTGTGTACGCAGTGCAGCGCGCGATTGCATGTACGCTATACCCTGGTAAAGCCCTAAAAAATTAATAAATAATTAAACAAAATGGCGATATTCGTTTGGTACCCCAGGGTACCATTTATGTCATATACCAGATATTCCCCCCTATATTCTAGCATCTTGCCTGACCCCCTTTCACCCCTTTTTATATTCCTCCTCTCACCATATACCAGATATTTCCCCCTATATTCTAGCATCGTGTCTGACCCCCTTTCACCCTTTTTTATGTTCCCTATCTCACCTTACACCCGATATTTTCCCCCCATCATTCCGGCATTCGTCTCACGTTTTGCCGTAAGATAGGTCAGGTTCACATATCAAATCTATGTCCCTGACTACTACATACATGCAAGTGTATTTACACAAATTCAGTGTCCTCGTTTGGCCATGGACGTAAATTGAATCCCAAATGTATTAATTTATCTCCTTTCATACTGTACATGTGTATGTACTACCTCCTTCTTTCTTCTTTTTTTCTTTTTTTTCCTCCTGTGATATCAGAGCAAACAAACAATATGGACATATGATGTGATTGGAAGTGTAGATTAAGGCCACTAAGGCCATTGGGTCGTCATGCCCTTCTCAGTCGTGGTGTATTTTCCTAAGGAACTCAATTTGCCCTTCCCATTACCGAGCCGATTGCGCAATGTTTATAAAATTAGTAGTATTTTGATGCTGCAAATTGTCCAAATTTATTGATGGATGAAAGCCTACCATTGCGGAAAAGGATGCTATTCTTGTCTTGATTTAATATTAAAGGATATTTAATAAACATACATTGATAATTTTCACTGCATAATCAAGGTATTTTGAATTTAATTCAACTGTTGAACCTTTTTTCTTCTAAGAAGACATGCCTTTGATATCTGTACATGCTACAATGTCTTCCCTTAGTGAATGGGTTTAGTACATTCGGCTGCTTTCAAGTGTAACGTCATTTTTGTGCACCAAGATTTGATGTAATATGGTGGTAGAGTATCTAAAAATGCTCTTGAAATCATTTTGTCTTGATAAAATTGTCCTTACAACCCCCAAAGGTAACTTTAATCTCATCAGTATAAGAACCTTATTGAGAATAGTCTGTACAACTGTAATATGTTTCAGATGGTAATGGAGTTAAATAATTTCATCTTCTTATCAGCTGGCTAAGTCATTTTGTCTACTTCTAAATTTACAGATACATGTGTTAAATATTAGATTTACCGATTTTCAAATTATTTGTTGACACGCAAAAAGGATTGAAGTCAACAGGTGGTAAGAGCCACCCAAAATTGTGTTAATTTTGTGAAGTTACTTCTTATCGAGGCCTTAGGTTTTTAAGAGATGGATGCCTTATTGTCTGTTTTGCTCTCTGTATTTTTTTTGTTTATCTTGGGGGTTCTGGGGATAGGAATATATTTATGTCTGTCTGTGCGTATGTATGTTTGTTTGTTTGTTTTTGAGTTGTTGTTTTTAAGAGTGGAAGTATGGATAGGAACTAAGGCTGTCGATTTCGGGTATATTTACTACCCGGGACTCGCGATAATTTTTCGGGCGAGTCCCGGGTACCCGAAATTTATCCATTTGTTGATTTCGCTATAGGAATGTCATGCTGCTGGGAAAACATGTTCATTCAAGTGACAAAAATGCAGCGCATTTATGACAATAAATCATCTTCTAAAATACAGCAAAGAGGGAAAAAGTAATGAAAAGAAAATGAGAGTGGGCAGATAACTCGGGCGTTCAAAAAGGGGACTTTTCGCTTTTTTTTCGGGATATCGAGTATCGATTTTTGCGCCCGGGAATCGACATTTTTCGGCGGGACCCGGGTACCCGGGACTCGTCAACAGCCTTAATAGGAACTTAAGTTGCATGAACTCCTTGATAAAAATGGGTCATGTTCCAGAAGTGTAGGTTGATTGTGGGGAAGGAAATGTCTTTTATGATTTTGATGGTTATTTTGTTCACCATTCAGCCCCCCATGTATTCATTTCACCGTTGGATTTGTTGCTAAATACGGCTGCAACAGGCTCTCGTTCCATCGATGATGCAATAATTGAAGAAGTTGTCAAGACAAAAGGACAGGAAGGCGTTTTTGTTCACTTTTTTGTGTGCGAAGTATGATCGGAAACAGGCCCAAGTGTGGCCTGCGCAAAATACATGAAGGCAGGAAACAGGCAAGGTTGCAATTAACCGGAAGGGATTTTTGTTTTATCACCCCCTTTCACACCACACTTCTTAACCCTGTTCCTTGCAGGGTGGGTTATCTATGTGGTTAATCGGGCACACAAAGTGCACAATTTCCACTCCGTATGGGAGCATTCCAGGCATGCACAGTGCTTAGGAATCACAATCCTATCCCCCTGAGTACCCATTAATTCACCTGAGTGAGTATATAGAGAGTAGCAATAGTGGATAAAATAATGGTCTTGCTGAAGGACTTATTTACTGGGCGTGCTTTGGTCTCTAACCCAGGCTCACCTGATTGGAAAGTGAGCTCTCTACCAATCTTGCCACACAGTGTGCACATTGTCCACTCCCTAAGGAGCATTCCAACTAGGTACATGATTGGAAAGAACATACTTTACCAATCATCTTGCCACACTGCGTCCATCTGTGATATTTCAATGTGAAAGGGATTTGTTTTGACCTGAAGATGTGCAGCTCTATTGTTATCTCTGTGTGACGTGTAGAGTATGGTCCACATCTGAGAGGGAGAAGAAATTTATATTATGTACACAAAGTTCACATTGTCCACTCCCTAAGGAGCGCTCCTACCAGGCACATGATTGGAAAGCACACACTGTACCAATTATCTTGCCACACTGCATCCATATTTGATCTTCCGATGTGAAAGGAGTTTGTTATGACCTGAAGATGTGCATGTTCCATTCTTATTTGTGTGACATGGAGAGTATGGTCCAAATTTGCACGTGAGAAGAAACATGTAAACTATTTAGTAATTTTTAGCCAAAGCTGTCACTGTTTAGTCATCTCTTTGACCTTGGATTAACATGTACGGGGTGTTATAAATAAACCTCATCTCCCCTTTTTTAATTGCAAATTGCAACAATGTTTGATGCACACTTACACACACACACTCATTGGCTAGTGCCATCTTCTCAATTGTGTACCGGGTAGATTTGTTTTTAAACAATTCTTGTAGTCATTTTTCACAAGTTTAGATTACTTTCATAGAATAAACACAATATGAATTATGCCACATAACAACACCAAACAAAATTGTACACTTTTCAGCTATCTTGTGTTGAACAGAGAAAATAGCATTCTATAAAAATCAAAATTCTCTAAAATTGTTTTTGCGCTGCAAAACAATACAACAACCCAAAGAACACTGAACAGTGTAGTCTCTCTTCAGAATTATTCCTGCATATTGCTGTGTTTATCTTTAATTCTTTCCTCGCAAGATTCAGTTTTCATATCATTTTTTTTCTCATCGCAACTTGCTATCTTTGTGCAGATCAGCTCAGAACCCCTACTCACTATTAATCTGAGTTGGCATACCTCCTTTCTTACAACTTGGGCAAAGACTAATCACATTTCGTGAATTGAGTTACAAGGAGAGGCCAGTTATAAACACTAAAACTTAAAGCCTATTTCCTCCCTTTTAAAAATCCTCGTAGAAGTTTGATACATTTGACACTAGGCTCCCGTATGTAGGGGGTTAAGTTGATCGTATGTCAGACGTGATTTCTTTTAAGAAGTTACGATGAGGAGCAAGCAAAACATGAATGTTTTACAAATTTGTCCGCATTATTTCATTTGATTTGCAGCCAGGGCGCATAACAGAATTGTCTAAAAGTTTTATGTGGTTAGGGAGAAAATTAGTGAGTCACAACGATAAAAATATATTCAAAGGCAAGAAGGACAAGAAAAAATCTTATACTTATAAAGTTTGTTTGAAGCTTG
>JBAMJV010002488.1:0-173772 GCA_037951105.1 Echinarachnius parma
GCTAGTTTACACAGACCTGAATGAATTATTTGAGCCACATGACTACCAGTACCATTTTTATTTCCCACAATAACAATTCCTATGACCAAGAGCATGATCATGACCCAGGACCAGACCTAGTTCCACTGATCTCTAAATATGCAATGTGCAAGCCTGTAGGTTGAATGAGTAAGGGGGCATGTGTGCACTGCTACATTCTTTTGAGTTGTATACTATTCTAGCACATTGACATCCATGGTAAATGTCGCTGCTCCGTAATCGGGCCCCTGGGCCCTGTAGTGTGAATCAAGTCTTGTTCTCAGTGCTACCCACTGGTTTATTAAGGGTGACATTTCTATCTCCCACAGAGTAAACATTGCATATGTCTGGCAGGAGCCCCAAATGAGGACAAATCCTTTGTTGGATTGTCAATTTAGTCCAAGGTTGGGTCTGATTGCCTTGCTAGTGCAAAATGAACATTTGATTTGGGAAAAGAGCTGCGATTTCCAATATTCTTGCACACGACATAGTAGTCATGCATATATTGTACCTTGTGTATGTGACTGTGTTAAGTATATTGAAATATCTCTGTTTGAAATGGGTCGATGAGAAACATTAACAATCAATTCTGACTAGAATCAAATATCAAGGGGATTCTAAATGTCATTGATTTTCATTGTTCTACTTCTAGATTACCAAGAATAAAGCAGCTATTATTGAATAAATTGCCAGGAAGTCACCCTTTTTTCCATAGTGGCCCAGTTAGAATGCTTTGAACTTGATAAATCTAATTGCGCAGCTTAAAAGGCTGATGCCAGCAACCTATAATATCTGCTGAAATTCCAAGTAATCCTCACTACTCAATTATTGATCTGTACGGTGTTCCAGACATCTAAATTTGTCAGCAGATGAACATTAAAATATAATTAAAAGCATGATTAGTTAATGTGCATTTGTACAATGTGCTTGTGTAATCACATTAAATTTGATGTACTGCCGTAATTAAACAAAATTAATATGTTAAAAGCTCATGGAAGATGTGAAAATTAATTACCATCCAGTTGAGTTGGGAATAATGTGTGTATTCACAGGGTACATGACAATTAGGCATGGAACATTATCTCTGAATTGACTCAGAATATTGCTAAGAACTGCAGTACATTAAGCTCATGGGTTAATTTTAATTTGGCATAGAATAGAGGTTGTAAGGATAGGACAACCCTGGTACATGGTAGACGCACAACATTATCTCTGTTGACTCAGACTGTCAATTGATACAATATTTTAAGCTTGGTGGTCAATTTTAATCTGGCACTGAATCTAGGTAATGGGAGGACCCTGGGGAATATGGATGATGTCTGTGCCTCATTAATTAGATTCCAAACTAAATACATCCAATATAATGACAAATGTAATCATCGTGGTAAAAGTTCACTGAGTATTAATCGTTCGTTGACTCACGATGTAGTTACGATATACAGCAACGTTTCGGCCGCTCTGCTGGCCTTTTTCAAGCTGAATGAAGGGGTGCGATGCGTGGACGCAAGTTTTATCGTTGTGTCGCCACAGTTGAGCTGGTTTGCTGTTTATCTATTCCTAACTACATTGTGAGTCAGCGAACATTTAATACTCAGTAAATACATCCATTTAAGAATATGAGATAATTCAAATACAAGACCTCAATTGACTGCCGATTCAAGATATTTGTACATTGAGGATTGAGAAAGAGTCTTTGTACTTTAGGGATCATCATGTTTGTAAGTTTGGAAAGCCTTGTAGAAAACAACTTTATTGCTCTTTTATTTTGATAAATATGCCCCAAATTAGAAGTGATTATTAACTACATGTGGGAGTGTCGTGGTAAATTGGTTCAGGACTTCCTCTTCTGTGGCACGTGTGTCCTTCAGCAAGACACATTATCCACATTTGCTGCTCTTTGATAAACCAGGTGTACAGTCAATGGGTACTTGGCAGGAATGTATTCCTTGAAACCCTTGAGTGCGCCATCAAGGTAATAATGTTCCAAGCACTTTGGGACTTTGGTGATAAAGTGCTATAATAAAAATGGACAATTATTAATACTTATCACTCTCACTCGACAACATCTACATTAGATGTGGATATATTGCATCATAATGGTTTTGATGTTTTATTAATGGATTTTATTCAATTATTAATGGGGAAGTAATTAATATTAGTAATAACAAATGAGGTTCAGACCTGCAATTGTCTGTTTTTGTTATTATGTGCGAGTGTGTGTGTGTGTTTGTTTGTGCGCTGTGCGTATGTGTATGTGTGCATGCATATGTGTACGATACATTGTGCCTGTGTGCATGGACTGTGTGTGTGTGTAAACTCATGCTCTAGATCTATGTCTGGGTGTGCATCAGGTGTGGCGAGTGCTTGCATGCATGAGAAACTGCATATTTTGAGGGCAGAGTTCAGTCTATTTTTATGTAAATTTTCTCTCTGTTTTCCTTCAAAATGTTGAATACATTTTTTATAGTGAAATTACAACCCCTAAAAAAAGTAAAAACACTTGTAAATCTCACTTGCAGATCTATTGAGATGAGATTGAAATACAAATGGGGGAGAAGGACCCTGGATGTATCAGAGCTTCTCAAATGCCAAATCAGGCAAATCTAAATATTCCCTTTTTATCCCATTGTCATGGCCATCTGTTCCCATGCTCATATTTTTACTTCTATGTACTGTCCCATAATCCACTCAGATGAGGTATCAAGGGGGGAGGTATCAGGAGGGGGGGGGGGGGGGTTGAGAGAGGGTAGGAGAAGAGATGGTGTAGTAAGGGAGGATGAAGCAAGAGATAGAAAGAAGGAGGAAAATGTCAAGTGGAGGTGTCGCATCTCAGCTGACTTAGGGGAAGGAGGGTAGGACGAGAGAAAGAGATCGGTAGGAGATGAGAGCGTGTAGGAGGGGGTGGAGAGAGAATCAGATGAGAGATAGAAAGAAGGAAGGAAATGTCATGTGGAGGTGTCGCATCTCAGCTGACTTGGGGGAGAAAAAAGAGGAGTGGGAAAAGAGAGGGTGGAGGATGAGGAGGTAGAAAACAAGGAAGGAATGTCAAGTGAAGGTGTCACATCTCAGCTGACTTAGGGGAGGGGGAGGGGGAGGGCGAAGTGAGAGAGTGTAGGTAGGGAAAGAGAAGGATATGAGAGGATGTGAGGAGAGATATGAATTAGAAGGGGGGGGGGGGGAGGGGGGGTTGACAGTCTTTCTTGAAAGTCAATTCGTGATATATCACTGCAAATTTTCATTTAAGCTGACATGTAGAGTTTGGAGGATCGGGTAAAAGGAGGGACGGGGAGGAGATTGGGGAAAGGGGTTGTGAGGGGGTATTAGGGGATGAGGAAGCAGGGAAGATGTAGGGGGTAAATCTTTATTCCTTCATGATACTTCTCTTACACTTCAAGATGTCCTGTGATGTATTTGTCTTCTCAGTTAAATTGGATAAGGGGGGATACGGACGGACGCAAGGGTGATTATGGTCCTTTTGTGACACTTGCACGGTGAAATGTCAATTTCAAAATGTCACATGATGTCACTGCTCGTGGGCCTCGAGTCTCAACTGACTGGATCAGTGGATCTCCCTGGAGAACACACAGTTGTTGACAACAAAATTTTAAGTCGATTAACCGACGAATGTCGTTGAAGGGCGTACTACATTATACATGAACTCCCAAATTGTGTCCACACTTAGCAGCAAAATTAGGGGATCCATGTGTATAGTGTACATAGTGAAAGATAGCATCTTGTTTGGCCATGCATCCACAAAGTATACAGGTAATGTAAACTGTATGAAACAACAAAATTAATAGATGTGCTGGTATTTGTTAATGAATAATTCTTTGAGTGCTGGTTACTGGTATAATGCTGTAAGTTGATCCGCCTCAAAGTGCATTAAAGTCCTGTCCAGAGAAATTTACGGGGGCTAAACTTCAAGCCCACCTGCATGAAAGTAGCGCTCAAAAATTTGTTTTGCAGTGATCCCTTTGCACATTTACAAGGCCTCTTTTATGATTTTCGGGGGCTCTTTGGGGGCATTTCAGGGGCTAAAATCGTTCTCAGCCCTTGTGTATCTTTTGGTCCTGCCCAATGCAGGAATTAATTTTTTTTTTTTTGTGGGGGCTACTTTTTCAATCTGATGGATAGCAAAAATATTTCACATAATACCCTATGGTAATTTTAGGGGCTACCTACTGATTTCAGGGGGCTATTTTGAAAATTAGGGGGCAAAATCGCCCTCCACCCCCGTATATATTCATACACTGTACATTTCCCATCATTTGAAAACAGTGCCAACTTGAACATCTGTACATTTGGTATACGGCATAGTAAACAAATCTCACATTTGAATAGTAATAATAATTTTATATATTTATATCGCGTGCACATCTGTCCATTTGAACGTGCGTTGTGCAAAATTGAATCTTCTCAATCATATTTAGACTGAATTTCTTTTAGATGTGTAGATGTGTACATTATTAACATTGTGGCTGAGAATCTGAGATGCATTAGTGTCAAGTACCATTAGTTACGTCGAGATGGTGGATGTAATGGTGCATTTAAAAAAAAGTGGCATGGCTTTCGGCCTTGAGATAAAATATTCCAGGCAACATTCTTGTCAACAATTTTTATTTGAGTACTTAAGACATTTTTGATTATAGATCAAGTACTGTCTTCTTACTGATTTTTCACTTGTATGAATTAATGAATTCATGACAGCTAGCTATGTCTCTAGTAGTTTTCAGACAATGTACCTCTCATGATCTTGGGTTAGATGAAATGTATGCAAATTTGGGTTGAAATAAGCACCATTGAAATTATTTGCTTATAAATATGTATGAACACACCACCAATAGGCAGTTGTTGTGTGAACACACACTAGGAAATCAGGGCTCTCCCTTTTAACTATTCTTTCTGGTGGCCAAAATTACACATCAGATCCAGTGGCAGATCTACGGGGGGGGGGGGGGGGGGGGTTTAGGGGGTTTAAAACCCCCCCCCCCCCTTGGGCTGCCAAGTGAAAATGTGATGTGGAAAACATCACTTAAGGGGGTTCAAAATAGCAAAAAAAATCGCTGTTTCGCGGCTTGTGGACGATGCTCTGCATCGTCATTGGGTCAAACCTCCCCCTAGCAAAAAGACATCACTTACAAGGATTCAAAATAGCAACAAAAAAAATCGCCGCTTTGCGGCTCGTGGACGATGCTCCGCATCGTCATTGGGTCAAACCCCCCCCCCCCCCCCCCCCCCCTTAGCAAAAAGCTAGATCTGCTCCTGAGATCTATAGACTACCATCATAAACTTATGTTTTAATCCTTATACATAATTGGTGACCAATACACAAGTTTCTAGCACTGGCAAATTGAATTTCTGGTTGACATTGGCACATCGACCACTGCTAAGAGCGAGCGAGCCCTGGAAACGCAGCTAGTGTGAATGCAGGTCCAAATGCAGCTAGTGTGAATGCAGGTCCTTAGTTTAAACCGTAAGTGGGCATCATTTGTCACAGTCAGTAGACACGACATTCTTAAACTTTACTACTCTGGCCTTGGCATCATCTCACCATCCGGTAGAAACGTGATTAGGGAAACACAACTTGTGTGAACAAACCTGCAGTGTACTTATGAAGGGCTAATAATTCAGGCCTTTTATCTTTGGTGTCAAGTACAATAGGACAGAAGAACAGTGGGGAAAGACTCATCTGGTCTTTGGAAGGAACGTGAAGATCAGTGGTGCATATATATATATGTGAACAGACTTTTTATGCACTCTTGTTTCGCTTTCAGGCATAAGTACATTTGTCACATAAATCAAGACAAGAGTGGAGTAATTTGATGCACCCGGAGATAGTGGGGAAGATGTAATCCCTTCTTCGTCCGCTTCACCTATCCCGTCCTACCTAATGTAAGGAACGTGAACTTGATGCCAATTATGCGAACACACTGTGATTATCGCAGTGTTTGTTAATGCAGGCCCCAAACATGCATGTCATTTGTCATGGTCAGTGCAGTAGAGATAGAACAGTGGGGAAGACAATTCCCAGTTTGTCCTTTAGCCTTGGCATTTGGCTTTATATTTGAAGCGGGTAGGAACGTAAAAAATGGTGCACATGAGAACAGACTCTCTATAGATAGTTATACAGCTTTGTTATTCCAGGCTGGTATATATTCAGTTTATTGTACATTTGTGACGGATAGTGCAGTGAATTCGGGGGAAACAAGATCCATGAAGTATGAACTCATTTAGCCGAGATTCTTGTGAATAGACCATTGCAATTATGAACACCTTGTCATTTGTTTCAAATGGTACAGCAAGTTAAAATGTGAACAGACCATTGTAATATATTTTGTTGTGTGGATCCATGCAGTTCCCTTGTGTACACAACACCTCAAGTGTCATTTGATTCAAATCGTGGAGATCGTTCAAATGTGAACAGACCCATGTAATTATATGCCGTCGTGTGGATCCAGGTCCCTTGTGTACATACACAACATATCTCACGGCCAGCATGTAGTGGAGAAGACATTCCTATTCACTCCTTGAGCCCCGTGTCGGCGTCACCACCTACTCGGCCTGTCATCCGGTACGAGAGTCTCGTGAAGACTAAGATCAAAAGTATGCAACGGAAAAGGGGAGAGTCTGATTAGTTGTGAGAAGTTGTCCTATGGAGTATGGACATGTTTAGTTGGTACATGTATGTATACATTATGATTAATGCGATGTAGATGTGGTACGTTGCATTCAGAACTGCATAATGTGAGGAGGACAGTGAAAGGACGTAGCATACTCCCATCCATTGGGTTTGTTACGTGGTGGACTGTCTGGATAACTTTCTCTTTTTGTGTGGTGAGCTTGTTTGGACGTTCAGCTAATTATTGATAAGTGCGCTTGTTAATCATCAATTTTTTGTTGTTGGCATATGATGCAAGGAAGGACATTTGTGATTCGGATATTATGGAATACTTCTGGAGTTTTAGCCAGTGATCTTCTAACAGTTAGTTTCAGGAAATGTATTTTTCTATCAATCATATCCACATGATTAGAGCAAACTTCAATCAATATCTGGGCCTTTTTCTTCATGCACAATTTTCATATGCTTTTAAAATTTCCCCATTATAGAATGAAGCCATGGGGGTTGGGCCATTTACATTATGGAGCTACAATAACTCGCATTTTGCTTGATTTCATGATACTGTTTCATAGATTTTTAGTTGAATTTGGATGCATTTCCTATACATATGAGAACTCTACAATGTTCTTCCAATAATCCTGAATTTCATTATATTAGTTTTCCTGCAAGGTTTTTGTCAGCAGTCCTTCTCCACAAAGTGACATTCCGTGATTCTCATTTATGTTCTGACATTTATGTTACATGTATGTAAATGGCATTCATGGCAATGATATACCGTATGTTTGCACGTCACCTTATACCCTTTTGGGAAAGCACCTTTTGAATATATACATCTGTTTTCAGCACGGCACGTCTTCGGCGGCATAGCAAGTCAGCTGTTTGTTGAATAGCGATCAGATGTACCAGGCTGACACCAAGTCGTCTGGAGCTTTTAAAGGGAAGAATTTCACCCTCTCTGAAGTCTGTTTAATTGTTTAAAGGGAATAGACACACTTTTTGATGTGAAATTGGCATCATTATTTTTTCAACAGCAGAACAATTAAAGGGTACCACCACCCAAAAATAATATTCTTATTATAGAAAGGTAACATCTTTAGTATTCCATTCCTTCAACAAGTTCACAAAAATATGTTTTCAGAAAAAATATATAATTGGAAAACGCATCACCATTCTCAACCATGCGTGCATGCGGTCTGAATTGCGTAGACTACATGTGCGCAGAGCCAGAGCGCTCTGTGCAGAGCGAACGAATCATCCGGGATTCTATTGACGTACGCGTGAAAGCATTGGCGCACTCGCAAATGCTTGGCCCATGTGGAACCAGGAAATAGCAGTGGTTCCATAAGTGGTGGAAATTAATTGCTTTGTTTATGAATCACACAACCTAAGTTGCAAAATGTTGGGTATCTATTTGATATCACAAAACGGTACCAAAACATATAATAATGTGTTGTCCTTTGCCTGGTGGTCCCCTTTAACAAGTCGGTTGTTTGGTGAATAGTGAGCAGAGTGTTCTTGGGTTGACACCACCTTGTTTGGCGCATTTAAAGGGGCGATTCTAATTTACAGATGTGCGGCTGCATCAAATTGTCTGCTTGATCATCTGGGTACTAAAGGATGAATAACTTTTCATAGAATGTTGGTTAAAAATGATGTCTCTTGGATCATTTAATAGGAATTACCAAATATAGATGACAAAAGTCTTGACTTTTGCAATGTAACAAGAAAGTATGTCTTGTTATCTTCCCAGGTGCTTTGATTAACTTGTCTGCTTGGATCAGATTTAAAGGGATGAACCACATTGTCCAAAGGTTGCTGTTTATTGTGTTTTCCTTGATATATTAAGGAAGGTATTTTTCTAGTTCTATATGAACTTGTGAGCAGCATTGACTGAAAACAGAGGTTTACTTCTGACCAGGGTTTGGGTTGTGGTCTTTGCATCTGCTTGGATTTATAAGTGAAAGTGGAGATTACATTATATTCTTCTATCTCTGCAACTTTGTGCAGCATTTTAAGGGGCAAGGTCTTATCTCCCTATGTGTGTGGCCATCTGTTCGGATTTATTTGCCTTGTTTGAAGGAATGTAAATAGAGCATATTTTATATGAGTAGCAACAGGGATATTGTGAGAAAAAATGTTAATCACAGTGGTAATATTCACTGAGTATGATTAATTGTTTGTTGACTCACGATGCTATTACGATGCTACAGAGCTATGTTACTTACAGGGACATTGTTGGCATTTATTTGATTAGGAGATGAATCAATGTTTGCCTTTGGATATCAGTTTTCTTTGAAATGAAATGGTTTTCCTGATTGATTATGTTACAGTGAAATTGCAGGCTGCATCTGGCAGAAGATGTATCGGATAATGTTACGCAGTCTAATATGTCACTGCGAAAAAAGTGGTAGGATAACAAATCTCATGAAACCAGAGAGAGAAACAACTTTGAATTGATTACAATTCATGCTGCAGGCATTCTTCAGCTACAGGGTGGTTAATAATGAATTAGTATTTCTAGAGACTTCACAATGAACATTGCAGTCTGCGGTGGAGGGGAAAATAAACGTCACAGTTCTGCTGGATTTTAAACGAGGGTATGTTGTATTGTAACTCTTTGGGGACTGTTTGATTTTGGGATTCTTATCTTCTTTAGATTCCAGCTGGTGATATCTTTAGCTCAGTCTTGATTGGGTTAAAGTGGTACAGCGGACAAAGCTACACTATTAGTTACACCCTGCTTGTTCACGCAATACGGGATATATCTACGTTCTGGTTCCATATTCCATGAGGCCGGAGGCCGAATGGAATATGGAACCAGAACGTAGATATATCCCGTATTGCGTGAGAACAAGCAGGGTGTGACGGATTTATCTCTTTAAGTGTATACATTTTAACACGATAATTTACATTAAAACAATAACAACAACAAGACGTAAACAGGTAATACGGGCTCATATTACCCGTTTGATCATTTTGACAAAGTAAATGAGGTAAATACGGGTTTGTCTCAAAGACAAATTGACCAATCAGATTACAGCAAAATGGCCCACTAAGAGATAAAGTACTAATATCATAGTGTCGATTTTAAAGACTATTTGAAGATCAAACCAATGTGACCCACTGCTTACTCAAGCTTCCACACTAACTTTTTTCTGTACTGGCCCATTTGGGCAAGTAAAATCATGAATTTTGACATTTTACTTGTCCCAACATAAAATTTACTTGCCCTTTTACTTCTAGATGAGATTTACACGTATGAAATTATATTGTTCTCACGTAGTTGAACAATTATTTTGCTTGCCCAGTTGGGCAAGCAAACAAGACAATTTATGACATTTTACCTGCCCGACACCAATTTTTACTTGCCCCGGGCAAGTGCTAGTGTCGAGCCCTGGTTTACTAACTACTAGTGATCATAGTGATGAAACTATTTTAGTGAACTCTTGATGTACCTTTGACATCTGTCTCTTGGTTTTAAGAAGAAACTGCTGTGAAATATGACTTGAAAGTGAAATATGACTTGAAAAAACTTCAAGCGATAATCCGTATAGATTATCATATCATCTTGCAAAATGATGCTTACAAATTTTGAGTGATGACTCTACACTATACTGCTTTTGTGGTGCCAAGTACTTCAATTGCAGCACATCCATCCCTTTTGGGTTTAAGGAAAAGCTCAGATTGTGACAGATTGTGAAATGTCACTCATAACTTTTATTGATGATCCTGAACTATTGCGATTTGTTGATGTCAATTACCTAAATAGCAGCACATCCCTTGTTTTTAACTTGGAGAAACTCATGTGAATTCATTAAACATTTACTGATGATTCCGAACTCTTGTGATTCTATAATACCAAGTATCTAAGTTGCAGCGCATCCCTTAGTTTAAAGGAGAAACTCATGTGAATTCATTCATAAACTTTTACCGATGATTCTGAACTCTTGCGACTCCGTGATGCCAAGTGCCTTTGCCGATCGAGCCTCGGTTGCATGGGAAACTGGTTGATGTGTGCTGCCTGTGGTACCATGGGAAGGGATGTGGATATCATATGGACAGGTAACATCTTCAGGGGATACATCTTAATATATTGATAGACTTTAACAGATAATTAAGTATATTGTTGGATGAGAGTGAGAAGGGCGTTAAGTCAATTTTTTGATAAATTAAGTTATGCAATACCCAGGGCTACACACTCACCTTTTTAGTCAGTGGCCCGGTCGGGCCAGTGAAATAGTTTCTTCCCCTATTCTGGTGGCCCGAAAGAAAATTTACTTGCCCCAAAATTGTATTTCACGAGTAAGCTTTTTACTATTCAAAATATCACTCTTCCCTGATCAAACCTGTGATTACGGATGAAGCACGACATAAAAGAAAACAAGATTTTTAAATTTTGTCAATGTTGGGTTGAAAATCTGCTTGCCCGATCGGGCCACCAAAATATGACTTTTATACATTTCGCTGGCCCCAAGTGCAATTTCACTGGCCCCGGCCAGCGGGCCAGTGCGAGTGTCGAGCCTTGCAATACCATTTTGCAGATCGGAGCCTCCATGTGATGCTTAATTTTTCAGATAATAAGTAAGTCTAATTTTTTTAATATTCACTAATTATATATAAGGAAGTTACACAGCTTTCAAACTTTATACATGATTATCTCTGAAGTACAAAAAAGTGACTTAACGCCCTTCTCTTGCTCATCCGATGATGTGATTAATTGAGTGTATATAGTTAATTATTTAATTTATCATTTTAATTTATCTTTTGCCTTCCTCCAGCTTCGCTCCCTTGGACACTTGTCCAGTGGCCGAAAGGTAGTGAAAAGCGCATATATGATTATTTTACTTTTTTCTTCATTTTATTACATTTTCTTCTATATCTTTATATCTATACTAAAATGTTTGTGCTTTTTGTTACTTTGTAGATGTGAATTTATTTGTTTCAGTTTTTTGGAAGAAAATAAGCACAAATCCTATAATTGGCTTTCAATTAATACAAATAAATATATGTTCAGTTGGTTGTTAGAATATTTAAAAATGATAAAATAATAATTATTACAATTTCTTGTTTTTGCAGTATATTCTAACCATATATGCTAGAGAATTATATTTTGAATATTTCAGCATGTTTTGAGGTTTAAATCCAATCCATTGAGGGTGTTATTTCTACTAACAAGTATGAAGTTGTTGAGAACACTTTTTGCATAATTTATTGCTGATGAAACTTGTTATTCAAAAAAAGAACACTTTATATCTGCATTATAACCCCATCAAATAATAGCACTTGTCTAATATATTCTTGATGGCAAAGTGGTAACCCCAAATTTAGATGTTTTTTAAAAAGAGGACTTGCCTTAAATTTTTAAATATTTTTCTTAAATTTGCTGTCTGTTATATCAACTTCTTATCAAAACAAAATAAAGCTTTTCATACTCCATTCTCAAGGCATTCTTCTTTCTTTTTATGGAAACAACTTACTACTTGTGCGCTTTCAGCCATCCATGAGAAAAATTGTATAAATTCTTAATGCTAATTTTACGCTTCAAAGAAAGTATTAGCCATGTTGGCTTAGCATGAATGCTTATTGCAGTGCTCTAGAGTTCTTTAAAGAAGGCAATTATGACGGACAACATATCAAAGTATTAACCAACAAAAGACAAAATTGCTATAATGCGAGTTCTCAGTTTTCAAGATGAAGGAACTTATAAATGAAATGAAATGTATTTCCAAATTCTAATCTCTGTATCAGTACAGTTTCTATTTTTTTCCTTTTTTTTTTTTAAAGAGAACTATTCTTTTGACCCGTATGGTTTGCAATTTTGCATGCAGACAGCACTTGGTTTATTTGCTGTATCAATTCTGCCTCATCATGCATGGTGCTCATTGGTCATGGATTTTTGTCATCATGGATATTTTTATCACTGCCGAACTTGTGGTTGAAAGCAAATATATGTTTGACAATGAAATTTGTACAAATTCATGGGAAATGTTGTTTTATGGAAAAATCAGCGTATATGATACAGTAGTACATTATATGATCAACGTCTACCTAGCTAGAGGTGCACAGTTCAGAGGCACATTATTACCATTGGTCATTACATGTAGGTACAGTTCATACCCACACAATTAGATTGTGCACTACCTCAACTCCCTGGGGAGCATACTAGCCCAAGCTGCTTTAATATATATAGGGCGCTACTCGTAAGCGTATTATCACTCTACCAATTACCCATTTATACTCCTGGGTAGAAAGCACTTCAAAGCAGCAAAGAAAAATACAGGTTTACCGTTGTATTTAAAATCATAAACAATGCAATTAATCATCCAAACCTAACAAAACCATCAGGGCATTTTGGTTCCATAAGCGCCAAACGTTTGCGAGTGGGATATCTGTACACGCTTGCATTTGGAGACAATAGAACCACAAAAACATCCTAGACAATAGGCTAGTCTTCTTCTTCAGACCCATGAACTCATACTTTAGTATGGTGATGAGTTTTCAAATTATATAATTTGTCTGGAAACCTACTTTTCTGAACTAGTTGGTGGAATAGACATAAAACTATTATCTTTCATTTATACAAATATATATTAGTTTTGGGTGCTGGTTGTTCTCTTTAATGCCTGGGCATCAATTCGGTTTCAAACTCATAGCGGGACCCCGTGATCAGAAGTCAAGCGTCCATCGATTCGTTCCACAACACCTCCATGTATGCGTATACATGATTTAATATTAATGATGGCCGGGGCCAATCTCACCCAATAGACGAATACACCAGTGTGCGTGTTGACTCGACTAACATGTATGTAAATACTGCATTATTCTCTGAGGCGATGGAGGGCTTCAAATATTCACTAATGCACTGTACATCTCCGGTAGTGTACAGATAAGTTTATAGTACTATTAAAGGTATCTAGTAGCATTGTCAAAATCCTCAAAATCCAATTGCAATTCTAGCGGCTCCACACTCACTTTTTTTGTCAGTGGCCCGGTTGGGCCAGTGAAATAATTTCTTCCCCTTTTCTGGTGGACGGAAAGAAAAATTTACTGGCCCGAAAATTATATTTCATGAGTTAACTTTTTACTATTAAAAAAATCACTCTTTCCTGATCAAATCTGTGATTATAGATGAAGCATAACATGGAAGAAAACAAGATTTGTCAAATTTTGGGTTGAAAATCTGCTTGCCCGATCGGGCCACCAAAATATGTCTTTTAAACATTTTTGCTGGCCTGAAGTGCAATTTCACTGGCCCCGGGCCAGCGGGCCAGTGCGAGTTTCGAGCCCTGCCTATTTGTGTTAGTATTAACAATAAATGCATGGGACAGGTTTCGATTTTTGAATTTCCCTTTCGTTAAAAAGATATTTACGATTGAAGTGTTCCGATGTTAAACTATCCACTGGATAGGCGTAACTGTGTACAAAGTCAGTGCAATGAGTTGGTGAATAATGCTTTGCATTTTTGCTCATTACTCGGCCATTTGTATAACGTCCATTTGAATATAGATTTTCACACAATACCCAGTGGACATATCAGATAACAACAATATGCACATGACAATAAAGTTACTAGATCTCTTTAAAAGTACTGCTTGACTTTGTTTGCTGTCATGTGCAAAAACATAATTAGTAAGATGGGCTGGTGTATTAGGTTATTTACCTGATACAAGGCACTCGCACTGGCCCGCTGGCCCGGGGCCAGTGAAATTGCACTTGGGGCCAGCAAAATGTATAAAAGTCATATTTTGGTGGCCCGATCGGGCAAGCAGATTTTCAACCCAACATTGACAAAATTTAAAAAAAAATCACAAAAGTAATCACAGGTTTGATTAGGAAAGGGTGATATTTTTTTATAGTAAAAAGCTTACTCGTGAAATACAATTTTGGGGCCAGTAAATTATCTTTTGGGCCACCAGAATAGGGGAAGAAACTATTCCACTGGCCCGACTGGGCCACTGACTAAAAAGGTGAGTGTGGAGCCCTGCCTAATAAGTGCAAACCCGTCTGAAAATTTTAATTGGAAACCAGGGTAGTTTTTGCCAAGATATGTGCGCAAAATGAAAATAAATAAAAATCAAAAAGAACACTGTCTTCAGAGATTCATCACATGAAAAGCCCAGCGCAGACAGAGCCGACTCGACCCGATCCGACTGGTTTAAATCAGGCTAGAGTTGGGCCCGGTCGGTTGGAGCAGATTTATCGTGTTGAATCGGCCCGAACTGGCATCTGACTGTCTCTCGACTGGCAAAATGTGTGTCGCGAGGCACTGAAAACTGAGCCGATCGGAAGGACAACCAGTCGAGTCGGCTCTGTCTGCGCCGGGCATAATGCTTTCAAAACAAGATCATATAGATATTGTCACACCTTTATAATTTTTTGTCAAAACTTTTGTATTACCAGGCCATTAGAAATCACTTCTGTATAGAGATAGTTTTGCAATTTGTCTTTTTAGAAGTTGATGTTACAAAGGACCTTTAATATGAGGCACAATAGGGGTTTTGATGCACATGTGTTTAAGGGTTCAATACAATGCCAAATAAACAAAAACCTGAATAGACGTTAAAGGGATCTAGAATCTTTGTTAACATGTGCAAAAAGTGATGAATGGTTCATAAAATGTGTACGTTTGTGATCTGATATGTCCACTGAGTAATGTGTGAAATTTTAACGTTAAATTGATGTAAATATGGCCGAGGAATTAGCGGAAATGCAAAGTGATATTCAATAACTCATTGCACTGACTTTGCACACAGTAATAACTTTCCAGTGGATATTTAAAAATCCTAAAACTGTAATCGTAAATATCTTTTTAATGAAGGGGACATTTGAGAAACCGAAACCTGTTCCATGCTTCTTTGTCAATATTGGGAATATGAATACAACAAGGTACATGTATGAATTAACCATTAGAGGTCTACATGCAAGTAAGATTTGTTTATTTGGACAATGTTACTAGATCCCTTTAATGACAGTCTGGACAATCTTGTATGATAAAGGAACACACCAGGGTGCATGTTGACTTTTCCACCATATTATATAAATATTGCATTATGCCATGGAGGCACTGGAGGGTTTCAGGTATTCACAAAATGCATTTCAATGCAGTGTAAGGATATTACTGGTCTCTAGTTTGGTGGGGCATAGCCCCCCCCCCCCCTAATAACATGAGGGGTTTCAGATATTCACAAAATGCATTTCAATGCAGTGTAAGGATATTATTTACTTCTAGTATTGGGGGGGGGGGGGGGCGTTGCCCCTCCCCCATAATTTGAAGAAAGAAAAACAAACAGTAAAAAACATAAGGGTAACATTTTTGAAAAAACAAAGAAATGCATAAGGTGTATTCACCAACTTGCTCAATTTATGGATCTGCAGGTAAAATAGATGTATACTTTCCATATTTTGCCATATATATGACTGGCTATAGCAAAACCCGGCACTTGTTGGTAATTCATGTTTTGAAGAAATGGGCATTTTAAGTTCACACAATGTGTGTATAAGACCAATCATATCTTTGCCAATTATTGACGAATTAGTTGGAACAAAGCATCAAATGAAAACTTGTGATCTTGAGGCTTTTGTAATGGTATGGATATGAAAATCTACATTTTGATTTTTACAGACAAGTGCCGGGTTTTGCTATAGCCGGTCACATATATTTGATATGAGACAAAGATGCTTCATTATCATTGTCTAGTAATTATTCTCATTACAACATACTTTGTATTAATAGCTCTGCCTCCCCCGCCAAGTTAAAAATGGCTACTCATTATCAATATTTTTGTTCATGAATAGATAGTTTTCTCACCTTTCAAAGTCCATTAAACAAACATGCATGCATGCACAATGTATACTTATTATCCCAAAGGTCATCAATTCCATTTGAGACAATAGAGATTGCCATTCGAACGACGTTGATGAAATTGTATCCCTGTTGTCTGGCGTGGAGATTGAATATTGTCCCTTTGACATTTCGGCAGAAAGCAACGCAAGATTTGAAAGTGTGTCAAGGTGTATTCTGGGCTCAAGGAAAGAATTAGTTTTTAATTTTAGGGGGCTACTTTTGCAATCTGATGGATATCACAAAACATTTCACATAATATCCTACGGTAATTTTAGGGGCTACCTACTCATTTCAGGGGGCTATTTTGAAAATAAGGGGGGAAAGTCGCCCTCAGCCCCCGTGTATTTCCGGAGTCTACTGTTTGTCTGCTGACCTGGGGCTAGTAAAATGTTACTTTTGGTCTCCAAATATTTATGAAAGATAGTGAGATCCCGAGTTTGAACCCTGTGTAGGCCCACTGCGTTTGTTCCTCAGCAAGACAATTAATCCACAATTGCTGTTCTCTACCCAGGTGTATAAATGGGTACCATGGTCAGGTGTTGATTAGCCTTAGCCTTAGTGGCAGCTCGGCTAGTATGCTCCCCGGGGAGTTGAGAAAGTATGCAGTATCATTGCGTGGGTTTGAAATGTACCTGATGACCATGGGTAATAATAATTAAATAATTATTTAAGCACAGTAGAGTATATATATTTATAGTAGCTGCGCTATACAAATGTTCATATTATTATTATTATTATTATAGTATAATTTTGCGGACAACAATGACAATGACAGAACGACAGAGAAGATCTTGTATTCTTCCTTGTCAAGGCTCATCTACACTCGCAATTTGATCTATAAATGGAGTGAGATTTTGAAAAGAAGACAGATTACAAATTACGCATATCATTAATGCGTTTCTAATTTTGTTTAGGCCACCAAAAGTTTGGAGAAAAATTATTTGTTGATACTGGTGGAGCCTATATTCATAGAAGCCTGCTAGCTTAGTTCCATACTAAATGCATTTCAAATCAAACCGTTTAGGGAGCAACAAACAATTACATAGTCTCCAACTAAGGGTAACTGTTTTATTAGTAGGTAAGGTCTACTAAGTTGAACCTAGTTATCAACTAAAAAGGTCATAGTGTTCACTCTGAGCCATGTCATCCAAAAATAGACTTAGCGTGGAACTAAGCTAACAGGGTTTTATGAATATGGGCCCTGGTGATTTATGATCAATTTTTTTCCAAGATAGTTTTTTCCAAAGTCCATGATTCGTGTTTCAAAGGTTGTTATGTTAATTAAAAGTGAACAATAGACTTTGGCTGTCAACAATGAAATTGCGTTGTATTGTTAGGCATTCTGAGCGCAGGTTCTTTGCCAGCTGTGAATATAGCATTGTATGTAAGTGTGAATGTTTTCGTATGGAACACCTTCGGGAGCATTGTTTTTCTCGGCAGGGGATCACTTTTGGTGGTTAGGCAGGTTGGCTGCTATGTATCTTTGGATGTGTGTTGAGTGTGGAGTTTGGATTTAGGCATAGTTTTTGCAATAAGTGTGTAATTTGGATTGGATGGTTACAGCAATACAAATCTTTACATTGTCCAGCAGAAGTGTGCTTAGATTTGATTCAGTTAGCACTTACACTTAGCAGTTACTTTTTATTCGTTGTCATGAAAGACTCAATTTGAGCAAATCTAGACTAATCCATTGTTGCAAGGTCTTAAGACATTCAGCAGTTTAAAAAAGGGAGAAGAATTGTTTTTAGTAGTAGTTACACACTAGTGTTTGGTCATGATTATTATTGTCAACTCTTTGTTGTGGAACACTGTCAAAGAGGAAGAAAAGAGGAAGCACGTCTTTGCAAATACATTCCATTCCACTGTGTGCCTTTTTCAAACTTAACCCGTACAGGACTGGTCCCGAAAATATTCAGGCTTGAGTCTATGGAGAATGCGTGTTATACCAAAATCAATTTGTCCTCAACGGGTTAAGGCAAATACATGAAGGTAGAATCTGGACATTGGTTTAAAGTGTGTGGGTGTGGGTGTGCATTTTGTCAAGTTAACTGTCAACAAGGTTAGAACGAATTGACTCGACTGCAACTACAGTTTCTATTCCAGAGAGGGCGATATTTATTTCCACGCTAAATGTCTGTAACACACTCGTGCACCGGTCCTATCTATGGCAAATTGGCTGCTATTCTACACACAAGAGGTATGCGGATGGTTGGAGTATGCATGGTTTTACCAAGTAACATTGAGCATGAATTCATTTGATTAACTCATTCAGGACTGGTCCCCCAAATAATGTACTCTGGCTTGGGTCTATGGGTCTATGGAGCATGTCTATTTTACCAAAATCAAATGGTCTTGAATGTGTTAGATCATCCCACGTTTTCATCAGCCCTAGGCCTACTGAAGCGCTTAGTTTTTTGTATCATGTTTATTTATGTTTATGTTATTTTTTGTGGTAAAAAATGTTTTTCTTTACTCAATTTGTTATATTTTAAGCCAGACTTCTGCTCTCTTCATCATCATGAATAGTTGAAAGTTTAATTTTCCACCCAAATTCAGAATTAATGATCTGGCCTTTCATCGGTTGGAGCACAAACACTTCATCGCTAAATAAGTCATGGTCTGCAAGCCATGCGAGATAGATTCATCTGGTGGGAGTCATTTGGAATTCATAAACAGTTTCTAAGAAAAAAAAATGAAGATTAGGATCCTGTCTGAAAAAAATTTATGAGATGCAATAAAACTGTATTAAACGCTCATTATAATTTTATTGGCAATCTCATTTTGTGTGCAATAAGCAAAGTCCATTAACTGTAGTCTCTTTAGAAATTTTAACAAAGTAATGACATTGACTCAAGTGCTTTTCCTATAACAGTAAACATAGTAATGGTTTTAGTATATTCATCTGTATTGGTATTTAATAAGAAGCAACATAGTAATGGTCATAAACAATTTGTTGGCTTGCCTGACCTTGTTTAAAAGAGCCATGAATCATTATCTGACCATTACCACACTTTTAGTTTTCTATCACCAATATATAAACAACTTCAATAAAGATTCAAAGCATATTTGTCTGTAATTGAAGAAAATATGACTATTATTTCTTGAGTCATTCTTCAAAAGTATCAGGAGTTGTTGAAAAGGTTGTGTACGACATGATTTTTGTCCCATTTCATCCATTCAGATTCAACAGATGACAACTGAGAAATATTATTTTTGTTCATTTATTTTTCATTTCAGCTTATGATTTAACAAACATACAATAAAAGTGGGGGAATCATAAAAAGCACTAATAAATGGCTTGTTGGAATGATTCTGTGATATTATTGAATCAAAGCATTACAAAAGTGAATTTAACGATTTTATTCTCAATTTTTCTTTCATCCATTTGTCCAGATGATGATCAGGAGAACCTTCCGCCAGACACTGACCGCAACGAGGTTCAGACGACGCTACGCCAACTGACCAGCAAACTAGAAGACCTCAACACGTGTAACGATCTGATCGTCAAGCACGGTGCTGCGCTTCAGCGATCGCTTTCCGAACTAGAAGTCACAGAAGACGCCGGGCAAGCGTCGGCGCGGTTGAAGGGAATCAGCGAGAGGGCAACACTGTTTAGAATCACTTCCAACGCCATGATTAACGTAAGATTTGTTTTTGTTATTTGTTTTGAATTGTAAATGTGTTGTTGAATTCTTATCACCATTGTTCTCCGAGCTAAAGGTCAATGGGTCACCGGGTAGACATTGGTCTGTAGGCATCGGCATGGTTGAATGGAATCAGTGAGAGAGCAACATGTTCAGGATAACTTCCAACGCCATGATTAACGTTAGATGTTCATTCTTTAATTATTTGTTTGGAATTTGTAAATAAGTTGTTAAATTCTTATCACCATTGTTCTCAGAGACAACTGTCAGTAGCATAGCAGGTAGGCATTGGCGCGTAGGCATGAGTGCAGTTATTAGTGGGAGGGCAACTCTGTTTAGAATCACTTCTAATGCCATGATTAACGTAAGATGTTAATTATTTAATTATTTCTTTAGAATTTGTAAATTTTATTTGTTGAATTCTTGTGCTTACAAACACTATTCTCTGAGCCAGAAGTCACAGGAGAGTATGGGTGGGCATCGGAAACAGTGCTGTTAATAATACTTCCCAATGCCATTTATTTGAAACTAAAAGTGATCTAAATGCATGTATTAACGTTATATCCTCAAACTTTGCAGCAGCACTAAAACTTGAGTTAATCAACCCAGTAGCCAAAGTATCATGCTGCCCTCTTTAGTTGTGATTTAGCACAGCCAATCTCTGGAAAAAAAATTCCTGAACAGAGAACGTGTGTGTGTGTGTGTGTGTGTGTGTGCGTGTGTGTGTGTGTGTGTGTTTGTGTATTTATGTGATGCATGCATGCAGCTATTGTATATATTCAGAGACAGAGACTATTGATTTTTCACTTGTTTTTATTCTAGATGTACAAGTTATATGTTTTTGATTGGGGTTATTTCTTTTTTTTTATAGCTACAGAGATGTATGTGTACAAACATTGTATTTGATAGAGTATTTTTTGTGTGTATCATTGTTATTGTGCTACTGTCTGTGTATATCACTGTGTTGGTATGTTTGCATACATGTGTGTATGTGCTTGTGTGTGTCTGTGTGTGTGCATGCGCCTTTGTATGTGTGTGTGCATTTGTCTGATTGCATGTACATGAGTATGTGTAATGATTGAAGCTGGATAATAATAATTGAAACTGTGATTTGTGATATTGTTCAAAACATGTTATTGTCATTTACCAATAAAAACATGCATGCCCAGCTGTACAACAAATTAAATTCCAAGAATAGACATAATTTTAGAATTATGTTGACAGCATCACAATTTCCTGCTTATTCTTATTATATATATGTTGCTTTAATGTTTACATAGCCCTTTAATCCATTATAGACTTCGCTTGAAACTAGTGGGTTTTTATGATTTCATACAGGCCCTGATGTACATAACCTCGTCGCAATAAGGCAGTATCTACTTTTTCAATTAGTTCTACGCAGATGTGTAACATAATACCATACGTGCCGAGATGTGTAATATACTTGTGTACGTGTATGAATAATGTGTCGGAGCTCTGTGTTTCATTACATCGTAGACTTGATTACATACAAGCCTCTGGGATGCCTAGAGCTGTCTACATTCATGCATTAATTAACGGAAAGTTCTACGTAAGGCAAGATTAGGTGTCGGGATGGGATGCGTTGATTGGAATGCGAGATTCGCTGGTCGTTTCTCTTAAAGGCATAAAAAAACGCACAAATTTTGTGTTGATAGTGGCCTGGGACATGTATTAAATTCTAGTATTTTTTGTTTTGTTAAAAATGAACGAATTGAGAATAGCATAAACTAGTATGAAGTGCAAACATTGCTTGTTGTTACACACACATCCATATCACCAGGCCTGCATATCACACAAACAGAATCACAGAATCACAGACTCAGAGACACACACACATACAAAATATTTATAACATTATGAATATCCAGAGCATTCATGTATTGAACCATACCATGCAGGGACAATTATGCATTCCAGCTCACCTCAGGGTTATTGAGGTACTTCAAGCACTCGTATAGTTTTCAAGGAGGTCTCAATTTTCTCATTTATCCACCCCTCTCGACCTCCCTAATATCCATTTTTTTCGGTTTTTCCAAACGCCACTCATTAACCCCTAAATGTCCATGGATGTTCTTCTCTTGCTCCCCGCTCAATTGGCCCTTTCCCCCTCTCCCCCGCCCCCATCCCATTATTTACTTCTTTTCCTTCTTTCTTCTCATCCCATTTGGTGTAATACCCTCAATTTTAATATTCTTTTCTCACCTCTCTTCTCCATCTTCTAGGTGCTCACCTGTTCACATTCACCCCCTTCTTTGCCCCATCGCAACCTGTCCTGTGTACCCCAAATCCTCATGTCCCTCCATCTTCTTATTCCTTTCATTAACCTCCCCTTGTGTAACACATTTTTCATCGCTTCCTTTCTTTATTTGTTTTCAATTTTAGTGCATGCATCCTCAATTTCCATCTCCTTTTTTAACTATCTGCCCTATCCCTGTGCTAAGCCCTTTACTGTACCTCTAATTCGATTTTCCCTCTCTTTTTATTATTTTACTACCGCATGTCTACCTCCCTTTTCCATTTTCTTTCTCCTTTCTTCCCTCTCAGTATGCTTCCCAAATGTCCATGTGTTCTTGCCTCTATCCCTTTGCTGCCCCCCTGGTGGACCCCCACTCTCTGTGTTCTTGCCTCTATCCCTTTGCTGCCCCCCTGGTGGACCCCCAATCTCTGTGTTCTTGCCTCTATCCCTTTGCCGCCCCCCTGGTGGACCCCCACTCTCTGTGTTCTTGCCTCTATCCCTTTGCCGCCCCCCTGGTGGACCCCCACTCTCTGTGTTCTTGCCTCTATCCCTTTGCTGCCCCCCTGGTGGACCCCCAGTCTCTGTGTTCTTGCCTCTATCCCTTTGCTGCCCCCTGGTGGACCCCCAGTCTCTGTGTTCTTGCCTCTATCCCTTTGCTGCCCCCCTGGTGGACCCCCAATCTCTGTGTTCTTGCCTCTATCCCTTTGCCGCCCCCCCTGGTGGACCCCCAATCTCTGTGTTCTTGCCTCTATCCCTTTGCCGCCCCCCTGGCGGACCCCCACTCTCTGTGTTCTTGCCTCTATCCCTTTGCTGCCCCCTGGTGGACCCCCACTCTCTGCGTTCTTGTCTTTCCATCCACACTTTGCGGTTCAAGAGAGATGAGATTCGGTTCAGATAAGATGGGAGATGGAGAGAGCCCGCAGAGGAATTTGGTTAGGCATAAGTTATTGATCAGGGGCTAGAATGAGTTCTGATGTGAATACATAACAAAGTGTATATTCATGTAATATAGAACTATATCTATACTTCTAGCTCATTGCTTGTGTAGTGTGTAGGCCCATTGCTCACTAGAGTCTGGTATACCATCTTATCTTAACTGGTACCCTACCAGGGAAAAATTAACTCTTATTTTTCAGGGGCTACTTAAAAAGCTTGCTTGCATGAAAACAGTACTCCAAAATTTGTTTTGCATTGAACTCTATGCAAATCTAAAGGGGCTCTTTTAATATTTAGGGGCTAATTCGCCCCGAGCCCCGGTCTATTTTTGTCACTGTTCCCTACTGGATTTTGCTATTCCTGTAGAGTTAATACAGTCGTGATCAATAGTCATGATTTCTTCCCTGTTTTCAATTTTTCATTCTTTTTGATTCAGTAATTATATGTGAAAACATAAAAATATGGAACTTCACATTTCTCTCATCAGTAATTAGACCCTGAATCCATAGTCTACCTCTTGAATAAAAGGGCTTTGAACAAACAGCCAGAGCTAAACAGAATAGATTCATGTATTATTTACATTTTTAATAGCAAAAAAAGTTTTCCATGATTTAAAAACATGTTGACTCGTTAGCGAAGATGAGTGTAAGTAAGCGCTTTTTGATATTTTGTGAACAAAATACACAGGGGCATGCATGGGGCGAATTTGCCCCTGAAATGCTAAAAAGAGCCCCTGAAAATCATAAAAGAGCCCCTGAAAATTGCATGGAGTTCATTGCAAATCAAATTTTTTAAATTTTATATTTCATGCAGGCAAGCTGGAAAAGTAGCCCCCCCCCCCCCCCCCCTAAAAAAAAAAAAACCTAGCCCTAACTCTAACCCGACTAGCTTGGAGCCGGGCCATCGAACGCGAGTGCTCAGTGGGCCACTCTTGGTAAGCAGGACCACTGCTTACGTTGATCTTCGTGTTAGGTTGCCCTCTATTAATCTGTAATCTACAGTAGATTGTAAAGAAGTGCATCCATTGTTCATCCATACAATGCGCATGGGGACATAAACAGGTCGCATAACTGACACAATTATACAGTACAGATTTAAAATGCTTCTTCCAGTAGTATTAATTGATTTAAAAAAACAAACATTTAAAACCCGTGGGGGAACAACAGTTTTCATATAAATAGGAGAAAAATTAAACATGTGAAATAATGCAAATTAATAAATTGATCCCCTGTGCCCTGTTTGTAGTTTTCTGTGTGCACAATAATCAATGCTGAATGAATTTGTTTTTATATAAGTAAAATAGTAAATACTAACCTGTATATTATAGCAATTAGCTACATGTAAAAATATCATACAATGCAGCATCTGAGCCAATCTGCACCAGTAAAGGTGAAGATTGGAAGAAAAAAAAAACATAGAGGGTTAAGGAGTATATTATGCGTGGTCATGTATCATAGTAAAGTATCAGGCTACTCTAGTCATATAATAATATTCTGTTATCTACGGTAGATAGTAAAGTAGTGTTTGAGATACAACCCTCAGGCAAAAATACACAATTTACATACATTTTCTTTACTGTTATGTGCATTTAACTATGAAATATTCATGAAATTATGCATACAAAAATATGCATGTTTAAATGTCTGTGTGTGTGATTATATATTATAGGCTACCAAGTAATCTAGAGAAGATTGCAAAAAGTGTGTCAATTGTTCATTTGGAGTAAGATCCCCGGGGGGAAATATAATTCTCAAAATGTACATTACGTGACTTGAGATTGCTTTGCATGTAGCCATTCAATGAGAAATGATACATTTGGTCCTTGCAGTAAAGAATACTTTGACCTTGCAATTTAGATAAGAAGATTGGTTCTTCAGCTACAATAACAAGTCCCCGTCTTTCATTTCCCTGAAGGCTGCCAATCTTTTGTCAGATAGTGAGCTACGGAGGTATCAGCTGCATTACCAAATAAAATTCCCTTTTTTGGATCTTTTCTCAGAAAAATACTATTTAAGTTGGTATTTTTAGATAGCTTTGTAAGCCCCACAAACACAAGCAAGTAATCTAAATGCTGTGTTGAAGAGATGATGTTTTCCTTTGCTAGTATCTCTGAAACTGCGCAATTGCAGATTTGCATGCTGTACATGTCTATTTTCAGATAGTACTTCTTAGTAGGCCCCCTGCCCCTAAATTCACCCTATCAAATGCAGCCTGCAATGCACAGAGACAATCAGTATGTAAGTTGTTCTGATCTCTATTATATCACCATGATCACTATGATTCTCTCTTTAGCTCACTCACACGCAAACAAACTCGCACACAATTTGACATGACCATACTTTTTAGGACAGCTATTAATGTGTCTCTATTGTGTATTACAAAATAAAGGTCTCCATTATTCAGGAACGTTTCATGGTATCTCTCGCTTTAACGACTATACAAGAACACAAACACACACACACTCACAAACACACACAAACAGACAAACACCATCTCTCTCTCTCTCTATCTATCCTGTCGCTAGGCCTTCTCTCAATTTTTTGAGATGGATTGGTTATCTGGAAAAGAACTGACAATCAGCTCAGCGCAAAATATGATTGTTTAAGGCCAAGGCCAAAGGGAGGATGAAATAAAGCGCAATAGATAAAACAAAACAAAATTGGCCTGTGAAGTGAGAAGCCTATTGAAGAGGGATAAAATGTCAAAGGGTGGAAACATGTTGCTTATAAATATTTGTAGACCTCTGTTCACAGACTTGATGAAACAATACACGGGGATTCAGGACAATTTACCCCTGAAATGCCAAAAAGAGCCCTCGAAATTCTTACAAGAGCCACTGTAAATTTGCGTAGATTTCAATGCATGATAAATGTTATAGAGTGCTGTTTTCATGCAAAAGAGCTTGAAAAGTAGTCCCCCCAAAAAATGATATGAACTTTTTCCAGGTACATCATTGTACAATGCAAGGTGAGCGTGAGAAGGGCATTAAGTTGAATTTTTGCTAAATTGAGTTCTGCTAAACATCACATCTTGTAGGACAGAGTCTTCTCTATGATACGCCAAACTTTCAGATAATAATTATAATTTGAGGATTTGTTATGGAAAAGTACATTTATTTTGTAAAAGTCAGCTTAATTAAGTTTCCACATGGTTCCAAAACTTTGAACATTATTGCAAAAAAGTGACATAGCATCCTTTTCCTTCTCAACCGATGACATTTAGATACAACCTCTTCCAAGACTGACTTCCAAAACAATCTCAAAACGATCAAATTGATTATAATATGAAAATGACTGGTCTACAAGATGGTAAAAAAAATAAAAACAGAAAAGACAATAGCTTACCTCATGCAAAGCAGAGAATAAATAAAATAGTTAAGTAAGAAACACAGAGCTTATGCAGTTTCTTACTTGTAGGTTTTTATAATTTTCAATTTTATATTATACATATTTTGGAGGTAATAGAAAATACAAAGTTTGTAGTAAACATATATAAACTGTTTGACATCTGTAGATTTCTTGATCTTTGACCAAAAATACATCTCAAAAGATAAGTCTGTAGTTCATATACATGTCATTTCAACTGCCGTTTTAGATCATAGCAGTGACAATAGATTTAACATGTTATTTGTGGGAAACATACACAGACCTGAAATGGGATTTTTGTTCACCTTTTGAAGAAAAAAAAAATCCTTGCTCAATTTAGCCAGTGCTTTAAACAAATAGACTGAATGGATGAGTCAGAGTATTCTAGCAGATTGGAGAAAAATATCAGACGAGATCAAATGGAAAAGGTGAAAAGTGTAAAACAGGGAAAAAAATCTTTTCAAAAAAGTAATATACTGTAGGCACAGACAGTGCATTGTACTGGAGTGTGTATGTTTGTCTTGTGTGTACATGTATACTTGTTTTGCACTATTTCCCCCCCCCCCCCCCCCCTCTGTTTATTTCTTCTTATATCTTTGTTATGAGCAATAACGACTTAACCTTGCCCAAGGAAGTGAATTGCTTTTTATGAGTCTTTGTGCAAACGTTTATTCATTTACATTTATGTGTACAATATTATCCTTATTTATAACGTTTGTAGCGTGACAAGAGTAATAAAGACCGAGAGAGCCTGCGGAAGCAGAGTGCCTATTACGCCCCTCATATGGCAAGGTGTTGAAATTCACCCCGCGAGAACCCAATTGCGCCTCTATAAATCTGCATCTCTTTTAGCGGCTTGCTCCTAAACTGTACGGCTCGGAGGTCATATTTGTCGTCTCACAGAGAGGAACAATTTATATAGTGCTGTCAGCGATTTAGAGACTGCTATTAAAGGAGAAATAAAGCACAAGATATGAAAATATACAGTACTGCGTGTAGAGCATGTACATGATGGCTAGAGGTATACTGAAAATAGGGAAATATACGTTGAATAGATGGATACATACACAATGCATGAAATTGATTTATTTACCTTGTATCCCAATGGAGCTAGTAAATAACATTTCTCAAATGTTAGTAGCCTGAAACCTGAATTAATCTGATGGCCTGAAACAAGAAAAAACATTAAAGAATCTGTTTGGTATGGTTGCCCATTCAGGCAAGTAAAATTTGGCTTGATGAGATGTTGGTGGCCAAAAGCTTTTTTTTTTTTTTATAGGCCGAGACCAGCGGGCCAGTTTTAATTTTTGAGACCTGACACACATGATAAAGATGGATGGATGAATTGATAGATAAAGATGGATTGATAAATAGATAAATATGATACATGGATGGATGAATGTAAATAAAACCATCAATGCAGTAACAAAATCTATAGGATGACAGAGAGATAAAGAGAGGTAGGCCACAAGGAAGATTTGTTATTTGTTATTTGCATATTGAGACATAAGAGATAGAGAGGGACATAAGAAGAAAAAGGAGATGGTAACATTTATATAAATAAATATATTAAATTACAGGGAAATGGGAGAAATTAAAAACAAAATAAGTACATAAAAAAAGATATAATGTAGCTATAAGATCAAAAGTAACTGGAAAAACACATCCAAGATGTATAGAGAATGTAGAGCTATTGTTTGTGGAAAGTAATTTTGTGCATCAGAATTTTCCATGATCGGTAAGGCAGGTGGTTATATATCGCAGCACTAGTTCATACCCCCTCTATATAGTCGACAGAATGAGTGAATATAATGTACTCCACACGCTTGTGTACACACTGCGGTGCTAATGCACATAAGGATATGCAGGGCACATACTCGTCACACATACAGTTGATATACACACGTACACGTACACACTCACGCATGCACACACACAATTATAGAACAGACACACACACACACACACGTACACACACAGACACGCACACACACAGACACACACACATACATACATACATACATACATACACACACATGCACATGTACTCTCACACATACATACATACACACACATGCACACTCACACATACACATGTATACACACACACACACATACATACATGCACACGCACACATACACATGTATACACACAATAACAAAAAACACATACACACACTCACACACAAATAGATGTTCTCTAGCTCTATCTCCCCTATACTTTCATGTGCACAAATTTCACGGGGCCATACTCCGTTGCGGCGGGGATCTTATTCGTCATGCACTTCCTCATGCACAGCTTATTTTCGGCATCTCTTCTCTTCCCGCTCAGCTGTGTATCCTTCACCTTTCACTTTTCTCTCCTCTTTCTCTTTCTCTCCTTCTCTTTCCATTTCTCTCTCTGACTCTCTGCATTTGTCTACTTCTGTTATATTTATGCTTGATGCATTTTGTGTTTATTCGCTGTACTAGTACAGCTCTCTCTCTCGCTCCCTCTACTCTACCAGTACTTCTCTACTTCTTTTCACTGTTGTTTTATGCGTTTCTCTTTCATTCGCTGTACTCTGTCTTGCATGTAAGCTCAATCTTCTCTAGCTCATTCATTCTCTCTCATTTGTTCTGCATCTCTCTACTTGTTTATGTTTTATGAATTTTATTCATTCGCTCTACTCGTGTCTTGAATTCTAGCTCAACCGTCTCTTGGTTTCACTTAATGCAGTTTGTTTCTCCGCTCCCCCATGTCTTGTATGCAAGATCAATCTGCTCTCGCTTGCTCTCTCTCAGTCTGTCTGTCTCTCTCTTCTTTGTATTGCTCATGTTTCATGCATTTTATTCATTCGCGAGCTATTCGTGTCTTGAATGCTAGCTCAATCTTCTCTCTGGCTTGTTCTCTCTATAATACTCTTGCTCCCTTTCTTCTTTTTCATTTAATTTCACTTGCTGTATTTTATTTCTCCTCTTCCCGTGTCTTGGATGCAAACTCAATCGTCTGTCTCTCTCTCTCTCTCTCTCTTTACTTTCTTACTTTCACTTGCTTTATTTTATTTATTCTCTCTTGTCTTGGATGCAAACTCAATCTCCTCTCTGGCTTGTTCCCTCTCCTGCTGCATCCCTCCACTTTGATCGCTTACATTTGTAGCAGTCTATTAACTCTTCTCCCTCTCTTTCTCTCCTTTTACTTTCACTTGTATCTTCTTTCTCCTCTCTCCTCGTGTCTTGCATTCAAGCTCACTGCTATCACTTTCTCTCTCTTTCCTTTTTACTCCACTTGGTGCATCTGCTTCTCCCCTCTCATCGTGTCATGCACGCAAGCTCACTGCTCTCACACTCTCTCTCCTTTTTATTCCACTTGCCGCATCTTCTTTCTCCTCTCTCTCTCTCCTCCAGTCTTGCACGCAAGCTCAATCTCCTCGGTGCCCAACTCATCAAGAGGCGACCTGCATTTGCCTCGTCTCCTGCCTCGCATTATCTCTCGCCTGCCCCGCATCATCCATTTGTAGTAGTCGATCGGTGGCACTGTGTTTCATACGAGAGGCTTATAATATATACCACCCTGCAGCTTGTAAAGAAAAATTCTCTGTCGCATTGACGCAGGTTATTGCATTTCCAGGTCCTCGTTGCTTTGATGAAGCTGCATGGTTCAGCAGCCACTTGCCTTTGCTCAAAGTGGTTCTTACTCTACCAGCGGAGACAGGCCTACACTTCTTATATTATACCCATCATTTATACGGGACATCTCTCACTTGGAATATTTTCACTTAGCAAGTATTAATTAGTTCTTTTATAGATCGATTTGCTTATTTATGAAAAATGTATTAACCACGTTTTCTGGCAACCTCTAGCTTGCCCAAAGTTTGCCTGACAAAGCAACAAATAAACGAGTACAAGGTTTATTCCTATTTTATTGAATTGATTCTATTAGGATCAGGTCAATTGAATAGCTTTTATCCAGGTCATCAGAAGAGGAATTTGCATAAATTTGAAGTTTTAAGTGAACCGTTATATTGCATTTCTTATATTGATGTCAGAGATTGATAAGAATATGAAGTGTAGATTACTGTTTAGATACTTAAGAATGCAGTAGGCTATGATGGATTAAAACTTACTTTCTATTTTTTGTTCAGGTGTGTGATGGAATTAATTGTTGTTTGTTTAAATAGAGTGAATGGATGATAATAACGGTTATTTGATTTATCGCTATTAAGTTTATTATTGTTATTACCCCAGTCAACAGATACACGCTGCAATCATACCTGCACATGAATTGCACTTTCAACTCCACAGAGGAGCATTCCAGGGCCCCGTTTCATAAAACCAATTGTTGTAAGTTTCCAATTATGGTAACTAATATGCCAACAGCGAATCAGCAACAAGCATTTTAGCTGTTGCCATGGTAGTTAACATAATTGGACACTACCAACAATTGGAAAAGTTTTATGAAACAGGGCACAGATGTTTACCTCAAAAGGGGGCATCTCCAACTGAAAAGTGTCCAACCACTGATGACACACAGTTTACAGACATCAATAATCTCTTAGAGGGACCTCATTAAATATTCACGAATGGACATCAATTCAATAATTTGTTTTCACGTTGTGTGATCAATACATCAGCTGAACTCTTAATTACTAATCACAGTTAGATGTAAAAATTAAATTAGTTGTCCGTGATTTTCAGAATCAATACTGAGAATTTTACAAAATTATATAAGGCCTGACAAATTTCTAAGCTCTGGAATTTAGTACACAAGTATGTAATGCATTACTCTTTTAATATGGACACTCCTCATTGCACATTTGTACACACAATGTTTGTTGTTTATCAAGTTGCATATCTCAACTGATGGCTAATTGATTCACACTTCTGTTGGAGAGATCCGTAATAATGGTAGCAGTAGTTTGGACATCGGTACCCTTTAAAAATTCATGGCCACAAGTTGTAATTATTGTTCTCTTTGTGCCATGTATTACTGCTCAGGGAAACTGTGCTTCGATTGGGATTGGGAATCTCAGTTGGATATGAATGCCTTGGACTGTCCTTGATTCATTTTTTAGAATCAATAGACAACAGTTGTACATCCGTAGCGTTGCAATGATAGGGAACGAGGGAATATATTCAGCACATGTGTGAATGATTGTGGGGGCGAAAATCAGGTACAGCACAGTATCTGTTCAATAGGTGCGGCGCTAGTATTTTGAACAATTGTTTAGTGTGACTTTAACTGCATGCAAATATATATATGCTTTTGTATAGCTAAGAGCAAAATATTAATTACGAAAAATATACATGTATGCTTTTGTATCACTCATGAGAAACAAAAATAACCTGAAAATAACCACTTTACAGTTACTCTTTGAAAATTAACAATAATGAAATAGTTAAGTGTTATGGGGGATGTTGCATAAAGAGCTGCGATTAAAGGGATCTAGTAACTCTGTCCACAAAGTAATGTGTGAAAAATTCACATTAATTAGATGTTTTTTGGCTGAGATTGGACCAAAATGCAAAGTGATATTCACTTTCTCATTGTACTTACTTTGTACACGGCATGAAATTATCCCGTACACAGTTTAACACTTCAATCATAAATATCTTTTGAACAAAATGGAAATTTGAAAAAACAAAACCTGTCCCTTGCTTTTATTGTTAAAGGAACTACAGCGTCTAGATGGCCTAATTTTCACAATTCGGCTCTCTATATGTAATTTTTCCCGAAGGAAAAGAATTTGGCAGTAATTTCTCATGAAATCAATCAATTTTGGGGTAATTAGAATTAAATATCTAATTGTCCTGGGAACGCCCCTTTTAAATCGCCAAAATGTGACGTCATCTAAAGAACGGACTAATCAACTAAATTCTGTAGATGACGCGTCATGACGTAAGCCAATGAATTGTCAATCACATGTCGATCACGCTGCCGATTCCGGACCCTAAATGTGGGTGGGGCGTGAACTGGCTGCTAAGTGAGATTTAGTATCAGAAAACTAGTCTTAAATCACTACTGTGTTTATTTTCATGGATTTTTTTCGGCAGACCTATGTTTCAAGTCATCAACTATGGAATAAGTGTCAAAGTACGTTGTATTCTTTAGGTCCTTTAATATGAATATAACAAGGTAGGAGAGAACCACTAGATTTCCAAGTAAGTTTTGAGGATTTGGACAATGTTACCATGTCCCTTTAATTTTGATGACAATTATCTGAACTGTTTTCACATCTAACAAAGATGGCACATTTCTGTTTTGTTTATTACCACCAAAATTGGGAACAAATATGTACTTCTTGCTATAATAGGAATATTAATTACAATACAGTTAAACCTGTGTATAGTGACCACCTAAGGGAAACAATATAAGTGGCCACTGTAGACAGGTGACCTCTATAGACATTCTAAAACACTGGTTTTCTCTGCAAGGGATCACTTCTGATGGCCGCTATAGACAGGTGGCCACTAAGACAGGTTTGACTGTAATATCAGATATGGTCAGACCTGTCTTTAAAGTGGCCACCTGTTTAGAAAATAGCAGCCAGCCTGCCTATAATGGCCACCAAAAGTGATCCCCTTTAGAGAAAGACGGTCAAACCTGTCTTAGCCGCCACCTGTCTTTATTGTGCCCACCTGTTTATAAACAGCAGCCAACCTGCCTATAGTGGCCACCAAAAGTGATCTCCTGTAGGGAAATACAAGGTTTGAAACCTGTTTAGTGGCCACCTGTATTTAGCAGCTAAGTTGCTTATATAGTGACAATAAAATGTGATCCTGAAAACCTTTTCTTTACCAGTGTCTTATTGTGGAAGCTGTTTAGATGTCACCTGTCTATAGTGGCCACAATACTTGCTTACTTTGGGTGGTCACTGTACACAGGTTTGACTGTACTTCTATAGCATCTTATGAAGAACAAAGTTCTCCTAATTTATCTTTTGGCATGCGTGTCTCATGCATTGTTGCTAGGGACCACAACTTTGACCTTTTCTTTACCAGTGTCTAATTGTGGAACCTGTTTAGTGGTCACCTGTCTATAGTGGCCACAATTCTTGCTTCCTATGGTTGGTCACTATACACAGGTTTGACTGTTCTTGTATAGACGTATTCGAGCGGCCTTTCATGGAAGTGAGCCCTCTACGTGCTAACGCAATGACTGGGGGGCTTCTCTACCATATTTGGCATCCGCGCGCGCCCTTTTCTCCCATCCCGAGGCAGATTATGCACAGCATTGGCCTACTTCCTTATTGCGCGCAATACGCGCGCGCTGTAACTGGGGGGCTCTGGGGGTGGCATGTATAAAAATCATCCAAACCGAATACGTCTATAGCATGTAATGGAAAACAGTTTCCAATTCATCTTTGGGCAGGTGTACCTCATGCATTGTTGCCAAGGATCATAACTTTGACCTTTCTTTACCAGTTTCTAATCGTGTTGCAGCCTGCTCGGCAGATGGGATGTCGCTTTGTTTGTGGGATGGATATACATGAAGCACTGATGGCATGTAGTTATTGTATGAGTCATGAATACTTATACACTACTTGTGTATGCATATATACGCTTGATTGCGACTTGCTAATAAGAACTGAAGCATCCTTTGTATAGTGACAAGATTTTTCAGCATCGGCAAAAAAAACAAAAACAGAAGAATTCAATGATTCAATTAAGAACATAGAAAACTGTGCATTTTTGATGCTGCAAACAACATAATACATGAGAATTTAAGTTTAAATCACAAAAACAGAAGCAATTTTTTAGCACATACTTACACCACATTTATAACCAAACCATATGAAATCAAAATGACCAATGTTTGCATAATTTAAATCATAGAATTTAACCTTTTTTAGGACATGGAAAATATTATGTAGGCTAGGGACCTCCATAGTGTAATCTCTACCTTTAATAAGCCATCTGCTCCTGGTAGTGCATACAGCGATACAGTGCTTGTAAGTGTATATATTTCTTTATACTCACCATATTGGACTGTGTAATATTGGGATGGGTATTTGGTATGTCATCATAATTCAGTACATCATCATGCAACTTAGCATGGGTAGTTTGTGAAAATTGATCACACTTTATGTTTTGTTTCAACAAATGTCATGAAAGGACAAGCATGTCACAAAAGTGCATGCATTTCACACACACAAAAAGTGATTGAAAAAGAGCAAAGAAAAGTCAGAACTTGAAATCTACAGTATGTATAACGATATAGCACAAACTATAATACACACACACACACACATATTCATGTATGCACAAACACAAACATATATATGCAGTCAATTCATAATTTGGAAATCAATAACAGCTGATATCTTGCCCAGACCAAAGGGAGCCCTCTGGCTACAGTGTCCTGCTGTCTTTGAATGACAGTTTGAATGATAAGTGGCTGGACAAACTGACCGCTGTGGGAGGGAGTGTGATCAATAGTTTGGAACCCTCATTAGACCTCTGTTCAGCCAAACCATGATAAGGTCATTAAACATGCAAGTTAAACTGCAGGGCACCTTTGTAAAGCAGTTTTGCATAACTGAACTGGCCAACCCTGCAGTATAAAATAAATAAAACAAATAAATAAATTAATTAATTAAAGGGATCTACCATCATTTGCAAAAGTTTAAGACCACCCTTCCAAAATGCAATAACTAAAAAAACACAACAAAGTTAAACATATTTATTTTTCAGACATACTTTTATTTTTAATAACCTTTGTATCACACTTGAACCGCTGGGCTTATACCATTACCAGCCAAAAAAAAATACATGGGGGCGGCGGGCGAATAGATCATCCCCCCCACTTGAATGGGTATCAATGTAATGTCTACGCCCGTGCGCTAGAACTCCCAAGTATTTTTGAAGGATTTTTCAATGTGACTATATCCCTTCAAAAGTGAAGAACAGACATTGGCTAGTAAGAAAACGAATCGACTGCCTACTTCAATGCTGCAAAGAAAGTCTTTACGAAGAATTTTTAAAAAATTTTTTAATTTAGAAAGTACTTTATGCAGTATATTTACTTACCATATGAGATTCAAAATTGTAAAATTATATTCAATTCAAACATATAGAGAAACTGACCAGAAATATAATATGACTGAAAAAGAGCAAAGAAAATGGGATTCCAGCGGGATTCGAAACTGAGACCTCCGGATTGCTTGACCGGCGCTCTTTTTCATCAGCTTATAAAGTGTTATATTATTTCTGTCATTCATACAATATGTACTTGAACCATTATCTCAAACAACTATTTTGTTTTTAACAAAAATTGTCTTCCAATTTAACATTAAGTTATAATCAAATTGATTAATTTTAAAAAGTATGCTATTGTTCTCTTCCATTTATATTTATCATATCAACATATGATCATATGAATATCTATTAGACGTACTGTACATACATACATGGATAGATTCAACATTATGGTCATATATGAATATAGACGTACTGTACATACATACATGGATAGATTCAACATTATGGTCATATATGAATATAGACGTACTGTACATACATACATAGATAGATTCAACATTATGATCATATATGAATATCTATTAGACGTACTGTACATACATACATAGATAGATTCAACATTATGGTCATATATGAATATAGACGTACTGTACATACATACATAGATAGATTCAACATTATGATCATATATGAATATCTATTAGACGTACTGTACATACATACATAGATAGATTCAACATTATGGTCATATATGAATATAGACGTACTGTACATACATACATAGATAGATTCAACATTATGATCATATATGAATATAGACGTACTGTACATACATACATAGATAGATTCAACATTATGATCATATATGAATATAGACGTACTGTACATATGTGTGAATTGTATGTCCATCTGTATGACAGAGGTAGACTATTGATATAATATGCCAATCAATTATTCATCTTTGAACATATAATAGCCACTCTTTTTTTACAGAAGACATACATCATACAACCGTACTGTTTTCTAATGACTGGTCCATTGCATTTATTGATCGAGAGATGGATATAAAGGTATTGATTGTAGAGTAATAGGATTGCATGCTAATGAGAGGACAAACGGTGTCCAATATCATGATCTGTATGGATGGAAATTAATTTATTTGTTGTGTTTTAATAAATGACTAACATATGATGACATAAACGGTACCCCGGGGTACCAGACGAAAATCTGCCATTTTGTTTAATTATTTATTTAATTTTAAGGGCTGTACTGTGGGTATAGCGTGCATACAATCGCGCGCTGCACTGCATGCACAACGCAATAGCTGCGGTACGGTTGGACGCAAGATGGCGCTACACAACGCGGTACCCCGGGGTACAACGGTACCCCGGGGTACCGCGTGTGTCATCATATGAAGCATATTTGCTATGTATCTTGTGGCAATAATCAACAAATAATTTCCCTGAAATGAAAGAAAATAGAATATACTTATTACATTTCTAAAAGTATCTGCTCTTGCAAATAGAATAACGAGAAAAGTATGAAATAAAATGTCAAATTTTCAATGAATGTTTGACAATTCCATAGTAAAAAAGCGCATTTAATTTTAACCCGTTGAGGACTGGTCCCGAAATATTTCGGGCTTGAGTCTATGGAGAATGCGTGTTATACCAAAATCAATTCGTCCTCAATGGGTTAATATTCAGAATTATATCAGTTTAAACTGGGTCTTGGAACTAATGTTTAAGTGGCCATGGAGGCCACCAACATTTTTAAAGCAAGCCCTGTTTGGGATTGTGCAAAGGAATGAATATATCCTCATTTAGCAAACTGTGATGTCAGCCATACATTGCCGTGGTAATGGTTCTAAACAATGTCAGGCAAGCCCAACATTTGTGACCGAGCGGTTGCTAAGAAGGCAATTAGCCCGATTTAACGCACTATCAGAAACTTGCGCAAAATGGGAGTTTGTTCCAAACTATTACTAAAGAGTGTGATGAAATCACTTCGGTACTATATAGAATGTATTTACACGATTATCAGAAGAATCATGCGTCGCTCCATTCAACAGAATCATAAATCAGTTGACAATAGAACAAATAGATCGTAATTCATATTTCTCTGTATTTCTGATTAAATCTAAAATCAAATTGTTGTGTAAATGCCAACTTCCTATGACTGACCCTCATACTGTAGTATCACAAATCAGTTACATGTATGGTGATAATACAAACAACATTTTATATATATTTAACCCATTTACTACAGGAGTGTGGCGTACCATGTAGGTAAGTTAAGTTAAAAGTTAAAGTCCTTCCCGTGCCAATTTTGGCACATAAGGCGGCGCCTATCTCCGATTCATTAGCCCTAGGCCACACGTCTACTAGATGTAGCGATAGCTACAGAAGGGGGCCAGTCCTCTGGTAACTCGTGTGATTAACTTTCCCTTGTCCCTTCTATAAATGTAGGTAAGGTTCAACTATATTGCTGAGTAGGCCTAGTTTCAATTTATGTCCAACATCCCATTGAGTGACCCTGACGCATTAATTGCATTGTTTGCAATATTGCGATAACCTTGTAAGAATGCCGAGTAACCAAATTAAACGCATCTCATTCAAAGAACAGCGTGTATAAACGGAAACGAAAGAATTGCTTTTGAAGGGTGGCAAACTGTGAATGCACTAGCCTTGATTGTATGGTAAGCTAAGGGCAGGGATAGAATAGGAACAACACTATTTATGAGTTTATGAAATATTGAAATGGTGTAAGTATGAGCTGTTGCCTGTTGCTAGGCGATACAGGTGTCTGTTCTTTGCCATATTAAGCTGTTCCCTACTAAATACTGAGATTTGATGCATGGTAGGTAATCAATGGGTTAACCTTGTTCAATAGCACAGGCTGTATGTTAAAGGGATCTAGTAACTTTGTTGAGATGTGCAAAAACTGATGAATGGTTGATGCAATGTATACTGTTGTTATCTCATATGTCCTCAGGGTATTGTGTGAAAATTTCAGGTCAAATGGACAATGTATGGCCAAGTAATGAGCGAAAATGCAAAGTGATATTGGGTGATATTCACCAACTCACTGCATTCACTTTGTACAGGGATGAAAATCTCGCCCGGAGATTTTCTTATCTAAATACTTCAATCATACATATCTTTGTAATGAAAGGGAAATTTGAAAAACCGAAAGCTGTCCCATGATTTTATTGTTAATACGAATACAACAAGGTATAAAGGAACCGCTAGAATTACAATTTTATTTTGAGGATTTGGACAATGTTACTAAGTCCCTTTAAGGCTATAGCAGGTCTCGACATTAGCACTTGCCCTACTGCGCGGGGCAAGTAAAAATTTATATCGGGCAAGTACAAGTTTATAAATGGTCTTGTTTGGTTTCCCGATTGGGCAACTAAAACAATTTTCAACTACACAAGAAAAAATAAAATAAATTTGTTTACAAATCTTTTGTAGAAGTATGTGGGCAAGTGATTTTCCTGTTTGGGCAAGTAAAATTTAAAGATTTATCATTTTACTTGCACAAATGGGCCAGTGAAGTGAATTAGTTTTGTATCATCGTAGGAAAGATTGGTTCATTACTTGAATTTTGTAATTATCTTTTAGAAATTGATTTGTTTCATTGTGTTATGTGGCCTATAATGCCCATAGTGGAGAAAATCAACTTTACAATTTATTATTTTCAAACAGTGAAGGAAATATGGTGTCATAAACTGCCTATTGAAATTATTCTTCATCAATCAATGTGCTTTTGTTTCTTTTGTTTACAAAAATTAATAAACCACCTGTTAACGGATGCAGTTCTCATTAGCAGACCCAGCATACATGTATGTATCATGATTACACATTGTTGGTGAACATGATTAACAAGTGGCCCTACTAGATTTAGCAATACTGGGTATTACAGCACCCACCTGGTTTCTGTAGGCAGTAGGTTAGTTAAAATGTTCTCTATTAGATTTTGCAATGCACATAGAGTTAATACAGTGTCCACCAGGTTCCGGTAGGCAATGGGTTAGTTAAAGGGGTAGTTTAGTTTTGGTAAGGCTGAACTTTAGTAGCCAAAACCTGCACAGAAACATTATAAACTAATAGTTATAACTCCACCATGCTCGAAAGGTATACAAAATTACAAACGACCAAGTAAAACGCCTGTTATCATTCAAAAAGAGCCATTAAAACACAAGAGGGCGCTTTTTTAAAAGGCATTGGTTTCAACCATTTTCAACCAAAATTATGCATGTGATGTTTTGTTGATATAATGATTAAATAGCGAGATCATCAACAACCATTTAAAAAACGCTTTTAAAATTTTTTGAAAAAGTGCAAGCATTTTTTTTATTTTTTCAAAAAATCATCTAATTATTTGGGCCCCAAATAATTATAAGATCAGATATATTTATTGATATTTCAGCCGTTTCTGGGTCGATTTTGACCAAATAAAGTTTATTCTGCCATTAAAATTGCATGTTCTCTCAAATTCGACACTCAGTTTTTCATTACCTCACAAAAAAATTGCGATGTGCAGCGCCCTCTCTACCAAAACTAAACTACCCCTTTAACCTGTTCTCTACTCAATTCAGCAATGCCCATAGATGTAATACTGGGTTAATAATTGTCAACAATTAGTTGTGGCTAGACAAAGCTCTTGTTATTGATGCTAAGCCAACCAGCCAGCTGTCCAGTGCCAATTTTGTTGCATGGATTTCACCCACACTTGGTATCGATCTCACACATGAAATCTACTGCAGATATGAATGTGCTTTGTGCAATTGATCATTTGATCTTTTTACCAACTATATATTCTGTCAACTGTGATTATTCTGTGATTTATGTTATTTTAGTGAACAATGTTTGGTAAATAAATTGCATTTCATTTGGCCTAAATTCTCATTTACATTCCTGGTTCAAATGGACACATAGCCAATTAATAGTGTTAATTCTGATTTCTGAAATAACCAAGAATTTTCTGCTGATTTTCCAAAACCCCAAGATTTATTCTGCTGATTTCAGAAATAATCAATTTTTACTGCTGATTCCCAAAATAACCAAGATTTTCTTCTAATTTCTGACTTATCCATTATTTTTGTTGTTGTGGTTGCAGGCGTGTGCAGACTTTCTGGAGCTAGCCCAGATGCAGGGGTGCAAATGGCAGAAAGTGTTCTATAATATTCATATTCCATTTTGTCAAATTTTCTTCTTCTGATCAATATTTGTTTATTCTGACTTATGAATAACCAATATTTTTCTGCTAGTTTCTGAAATAACCACTCTTTCTTTTTCTTCTCATTTTTTGTTGCAGGCGTGCGCAGACTTCCTGGAGCTGGCCCAGACGCATGGGCGCAAGTGGCAGAAGGCAATCCACTACGAGCAGGCTCAGCGGCTACGTCTAGAAGAGACCATCGAAACACTTGCCAAACAGCACAACTCCCTCGAACAGGCTTGCAGAGAGGCTAACAGTCAGGACAAGCCAAAAAGTAAGATCACTTGTATATTGTGTTGCATTTCTTTCACTATTTTCGGATGTGTTTTCTTCCCCCACAATTCAAAAAAGGAATCTTATTCCTCCTTTAAAATGTGAGTCTTAATAGCTTATAAATGTGTCTAGATACAGTTCATACGAACATAGCAGTAGAGGCTTCCATGGATGCCACCAGTAGATAGAAGTTTTAAAGCTTTAATTACTTAATTTGTCACCCCACAAAATCTCTTTTACTGTGAATTGAAATTGTATTTCTGTGAATGTTTTATTCTCACTTTTGAACAAATTTGAAAAGTGCAGTATACAGGGTGTTTATAAAAAACGGAACCCAACTTCCATCCGCAATCATTGATTTAATACACATAATTATATTTATTCCAATATGTCATACCAAAGGTAGATTCATACTCTTTCGTTTGATACCAAATATGTTGTGGTAACGTCATGCATGATTGAATAAAACTTACTTTGAAAGGGCTATGTAAAAAGTACTTTGCGCACAAGAGTAGAAAGTAATTGCTAAATGCAGTGTAAATAATGAAACAGTAGACAAAGTGAAGTGACATTTCATGATGTTTCTTGATTCATAGTTTGACATTTATTCAACTTTGAGAAGAGTTGAGGGTCCATAATCATCCCCAACATCCTTCCACATGCCCCCATGTCTGTCTGCACAGGTTTGTGCTCGTGTTCAGTGGTCAGTTGCATGGTCAGGCAAGGAACCGATTTAAAGAGTATCTCCATGTTAGCTGAAGAACGATCGGAACAAAAGGATTACAAGACAAAAGAACACAAGGAGAGGTTTCAATGAATTACCATTGATCAGACCGGGTTGATGAATAGATCTAAATCTTGTGCGCAAAGCAATTATAACATTGCTCATTTTAAATGCTTGCAATTCGATAACTACAAGCTCAATTATTACAAATATGGTACCAAATGAAAGAGTATTAAATTATCTTTGCGATGATATATTGCAATAAACATAACTCTGTTTACTATTTAAGATATAGCTGGTGGAAGTTGGGTTCCGCTTTTTTATAAACACTCTGTAGAATCACATCACACACTTGAAACAGAGAGGCCTATCAGTACAAGGCAAACATAAGCCAATTTATTTCATCATGTATTTATAGCATTATAAATATGCACGGCCCCAAATTATGTATCATTTAGACGGTTCCACTGTCATTAGTTACGAGTACTTTTATGTCGCTCGTAGAGAAACATAAATGCATCTGCAGACTGAAGGGGCTGCGTGCCTTTCCATTACCCATCATGCACCAGGCAAGGCCTCCTGCGTACGGTAATGCAAATTAGATTCAGGGACTAATCTTCCGAGAGTATCTTGCACATACAACGTTTTATATGCGTTTATATCGGTAAACCAATAAATGGCAATTATTCAATTTCACTTTGTAGGAGTATTGGAAATCGTGTACAGTTGTACATATGACATGTATTGTAGAGAAGTTGTTTTTCCTAGGGTTATCGGTAAACTAATAATTGGCAATTATTTTATTTCACTCTGTAAGGAGAAACGTACATTATTTTGAATGAGCAAAGTGGGAATTCATATATGATTTCAAGGATTCAAGACTTTCTTGCATACAGCTTAAACACTCATTCTGAAGTTATCTTAGAAACGTACCCAAGTTTACATGTGACAGTTATAATATACAAAATGTATTGAACAACAATAGATAATTCAGAATTTCTAATCCCTTATTTTCAAAACAAAATAAAAAATTCTAAATTGCTCTTTCAGACTCCTTTCTTATTTGACTGCAGGGCTCCCCCTTACTTTCTTAACTAGTGGCTCTATCAAGCCTTTAGAATGAAGGGGGCTACTGCCTACAAGTTAATTAATTTTTTGTTTGTAGTCTCCCTATTTCAATGCTTTATTTATATGATTGATTCATGTATAATATACTTTGTGTTTATAAGATTTAAATGAATAAACGAACTTGAACTTCATACAAATTTTCTCTTTACTTTTGGTGGCTCCCTCCCCCAAAAAGTCCTGACCCTAAGTCTCCATTCAGTTATACACTGCCTTCTGTTCATAATCTCTGCTCCCTTTAAAGGGATCTAGTAACTTTGTTGACATGTGCAAAAAGTGATGAAGGGTTGATGCAATGTATATTGTTGTTATCTCATATGTCCACAGGGTATTGTGTGAAAATTTCAAGTCAAATGGACATTGCATGGCCAAGTAATGAGCGAAAATGCAAAGTGATATTCACTAACTCACTGCACTCACTTTGTACACAGAAGAAAAACTCGCCCGGAGTTTTGAGGATTAGGAAAATGTTACTAAGTCTCTTTAAAGATCAAAACTGCCATAATTGATAAGACTTGACATGAAATATACACAATGTTCTTATTCTGTAGTTGTCAGTTTGTAATTCTATTTGCCTACTTAGGGCTTTTCTGATATTATTGAGATATTGGCTTGCTTCAGTCTTTACTGGCCCCAGCCAGTTCGACCATCATCTAATCTCTAAATCTTTGACCAAAGATAGGTAACATACTGACCGGCGTAAAGGCCGCATGCCAACTTTGAGCAATGAAATAAAACAAAATTAAAAAGTGGAGGAAAATGCGCTAGGTAAACGGGAGACAAAAATAGCGGGAATAATGCCCCAAAACCAGAAAATCAACGCGAACAAAAAAAAGTGTAGCAGTCTGATATCAAGGCTAACTGCAGGTGGTTTCCTGTGGGAAGTTCTAATAGAGATTCCCTCGTCAAAGTCACTTTCATTCTTGCCTCTGTCAGCTTAAAGGGATCTAGCAACATTGTCAGAATCCACGCAATTTACTTAGACCTCTAGCGATTCTTAAACACCACTTTGTCTAACCAATAGAAGCACGGAAGAGGCTTCAGTTTTCCAAATTACTCTTTCGTTAAATGATATGTATGATTGAAGAAGTGTTTGGATTTGATATTCCGTAGTAGAGAATTTAAATGTGTACACAATGATTTTCTTAATATTATTTTGTATTTTTGCTCATTGCTCGATCATTTGACACTCATTTACCATGGACTTTTCATACATCACTCAGTGGACATATCAGATCACAGAAATACACATTTTATCAACCATTTGCCAGTTGTTGCACATGTCTACAAAGTTACTAGATCCCTTTAATGTGTGTACTTTTTTACCAAATGGTTTTATCAGTTCATGAATAAGCTGCAATATTATTAGTCAGACTAAGAGGAAATCTGTCCTGATAATTAATTCCTCTAATAATAATATCACAAAAATTTCACTGTTGAAAGGCTGTTAAATTCTAAGAAAATGCTCAGAAAATAATGTTCCTGGTTTGACATTTTCAGCCTTCTTACTTCTTATATTAAAATATGCTTGAGTTTAAACTTGATAAAAAATTGTTTTAAATGATATGTCACTGGTAAAAAATATGACTGTTAATAACATTTATGAATAGAATAAAATTACAAAATGACAGATAACTTTCATTTTCAACTTATGTTGGTTATCTTAGCCATTTTTGTGAGGACACCTGGATATATCATAATGAAGATGAGATAACTTGAATGAATTGATGATACTTACCAATATACAATTAGTGGTTAGATGACAACTCTGAATGATGAATTACATTGGGACGATTAGCAATTGGACTGATCGATTACATAGATACAAATAAAATAGATGAGATAGATTTCCTTGCTGTTCTTATTCTATATTCCTTTTTTTATGTCAAAATAATGATGATACTGTGCCCACATTAAAAGTGACTGGTCTCTTTAAAGCTATTACGTGTGTACATGTAGGTCAGTTTGTGAGGACATAGGAGGACTGATTATAATGGGCAAGGCCCTCCCAGGGTATAGATTGCTCACTCTTGTATCATCACACTATCTTCCCCTCTCTCTCTTTCCCTCTCTCCATCTCCCAACTTCCTTTCTCTTATCTCTTTCTTTTCTTGTTATTTTGTTTCTATCTTCCTCTATCAATTAATTACTGTCTTTTACTTCTAATCTCCCTCCACCACTCTTTTTATCTTTCTCTCGTAATTTTTGTGACCCCTGCCTCTAACATCGCATCTTACTCTATAAATTGTTATTTTTTTCTTTTTACATTTCTACCTTTGTTAATCCCTGGATACAATTTGTCATTTTCCATTTTCCTCCTTAACCTTTACATCTGATTATATTTTAAAATTCTTTTTATTTTGTTGCCTCATTCTCTCTATATATATTCATATTAACTTTTATCTTTCTTTCTACTCGCCTTTCCATCTCACTCTTCTGATCCTTGCTACCCATCCCATCATTTTATCATTTTGTCTTTTTCCTCTTTTCTTTTCCCTCTCTTCCTCATTTCTCTCCTATTTGTCACTAGTCCAGCGAAAAAATTAATATTTTTATTTCGGGGGCTCCATTTTCGGGGGCTACTTTTCCAACTTTCGGGGGCTACAAATATCCGGGCTCTTTTTCGAATTTCAGGGGCTACTAATAATCTATAATGCTGTAAGTGATCATTTTATAAGCATTTGATCACAATCCAAACAGAAAATCCCACAAAAAATCCCAAAAATCCCCCCCCCCCAAAAAAAAAAATGTTTTCGCTGCACTAGTCTCTTCTCTCATTTCTTCCTTTTCTCTTCCTCTTTCTATTTGTCCATTCTTTTCTCTTCCTCATTATGTGTCCCTCTCACAAATCTTCCTCTTCTTCATTTTTCATTCTTTCCTCTCTCTTTCTTTATTTTTTCTTTCTTTCACTCTCTCTCTGTTTCTATTCAACTTTCTCTCCCTTTGTTTCATGGTCTCTCTCTCTTTTAATATTCCCCTTTCTCCCGACCGTCCTCCATGCCTCCCTGCATTAATTGCCAATGACGTCAAACGGTGACGGGCAACGCTGCAGTGAGTGTGTATGGGGAAGCAGTGCACATGCTGCACGCCAATTTGCGTTACATCGAGCAGGGGCTCATGCATATATATACATATATACTCACGCATACACTTTCTCTCCCCCCGCACCTGCTATGCAATACCCACTGTGCCACTCAGGTTTTTTCAGCGTACCGTACCGGCATCTGAATTTACTCAAGTCCTTTCGATTTCAAGTAATGTACATCTAGGATACCTGTGGGATCGTGTTTGTTTTACAGGGGTTGTAAAAATAAACATGACCCCCATCGTCTTCAGTTTCTTTGCATGTTTTTCATGAGCTGCGATTTTGTTGCATTTTGTTACGACGAACACACATGTACAATATCTTCCCGGAGTTTAGCTTGTATCTGTATCTAATGCTCCGCAACGGAATGTCAAACTTGCGTAGATTTTGGTCGTAGGAGCTGGCACGTATTATGTTCTCAGGAATCTATGGGCAGTTTGGCTACAGTGTATTTTTTGCAATAACATGGAGGCTCACTTGTAACTCATAACTTGAAGTTGTGCGCGGCAGGAAGATATCAATATTTCTGTGGAGCGCGGAGCTGAAAATAATCTGCATGCCACATTTCAATCAGATGGAATATAGCATTGACTAAAGGAAACCCGACAATTCTCATCTGGATTTAATGAATGTATGGGAACTTTCCATTAAAACAGGTAAAAATCTACTTATTATTTAATATTACAACATATCCCCCATGATTGCTTCCCCTTGAGTGGTACTAAATTTACTTCTGTATGTAAATAGGAAACATTAACAAAAAATTATGTTCAATTTGCTTTTAAATCACACATTGGATTGTGCTTTGAATTGGGCATTAATTATTTATCCACTCTTGTTTTTAGACTTGTACTAAAAGGTAAAGTAACCTTTAATCACAGCAGTTGATTTCATGACCTTTGTGCGGTTACTATGGTTCTTAATATTAGTGAAACACTAAGGTAAGCTCTGGGGGTTTTTTTCTTCAAAGCAGAATCTCTCTCTGAATAATTGATTAATTTCAAAATAGAAAGTACCCTCTAATCACAGCAATTGATTGAACTGACCTGTATGGGGCTCCAGGGTCCATCATAACAGAGGACACCGTGTCATTGTGATGATGCTAATTGGCACGTTATGTAATAGAGAACACAAGTGTGACATCATGGCTATTCATTGCCATGGGTAATGGTTCTAAACAATGTCAGGCAAGCATGGGTCTAAACAATGTCAGGCAAGCCAGAACTGTTTGCCCTAGCAGTTGCTAAGAAGGCAATCGTCCACCTCCAACCCACTACGAAAAGACCAAATACAGTAAGAGGATAAGTTGTTTAGAACCATTACGTTCTTAAAAAACAAAAGAATGTGACGTTACTGCTTCCGTACTCTGTAGTGGAGGCATATAATAATTCAAAATTTCACATAAAACTCATTACATCTCAAGTAATTTGATTGATATTTTCTCCCCTAACAACAAAGTTTATTTCCAGCTTTATTTTCTATTACTGCAGTATGATGAATAACTGTTGATGTTTTGTTCTATACTCCACTCAATAATATAAAGTCAATATAATATCCATCAATAATATACAGTCAAACCTGTCTTAGCGACCACCTGTCCATAGCAGCCAACCTGCCTATAGTGGCCACAAAAAAAGTGAACCCCTGCAGAGGAAAATACTGTTATGGAACCTGTGTACAGTGGCAACTTTTCCCATTCCCCTTAGGTGGTCGCTTTACACAGGTCTGACTGTATAGTCAAACCTGTCTTAGCGACCACCTGTCTATAGCAGCCAACCTGCCTATAGTGGCCACAGAAAGTGACCATGGAAAGTGACCCCCTGCAGAGGAAATTCCACGTTATAGCACCTGTCTATAGAGGTCACCTGTCCTCTTATATCCTTGTTTCCCTTAAGTGGTTATTATTTTAAGTCTGGAGTTGTCATTTCCTGTCAGGTCAAACAGGAAGTCCCATAATTCCCCCTGTGTCTCTATCAAACAAAGACAACTAGAGGTATAGCTCAAACTTCATATCTTCAGCTCACCCTTAGTACATTTATAATACGTGCATTTAATGATTTATGTTCAGGAGAAAAGGATGGTCTCCTGTCAGGTCTTCTGTCATACAGGCCTGGATCATTCTTAGTGGATGTGCTCATTTGTTACATTTGTGGAAGTTTTGCTTCATTGTATCAAAGACAAATTAAGGGAGTTCGCAAACTTCATTCCACACATTATTTTTCTTTTATGGAGAAAATAATGGACTTGTGAACCTGACAAAGTCTCTGATCACCCAATAGTGGATACTGTCCTCATTTGTTAGTTAGTGGAAGTTTGTGGAAGTTTAGACCCCATCATTCTGTTTATATGTTGATGTTTTTGCTGATTTCATGGGACAAACAATTATATGAAAGCCTTGGATCTGCCGATAGTCCCAACTACAGAGTTTTGTGTAAGTACATTTTAAAGCATTAAAGGGATCTAGTAACTTTGTTGACATGTGCAAAAAGTGATGAATGGTTGATGCAATGTATATTGTTGTTATCTCATATGTCCACAGGGTATTGTGTGAAAATTTCAAGTCAAATGGACATTGTATGGCCAAGTAATGAGCGAAAATGCAAAGTGATATTCAGTAACTCACTGCACTCACTTTGTACACAGAAGAAAAACTCGCCCGGAGTTTTTCTTATCTGAATACTTCAATCATACATATCTTTGTAACGAAAGGGAAATTTGAAAAACCGAAACCTGTCCAGTGACTTTATTGTTAATACGAATACAACAAGGTATAAGGGAACCGCTAGAATTAAAATTTTATTTTGAGGATTTGGACAATGTTACTATGTCCCTTCAATACTAGTAAATGAAGCTTTGATTTGTTTAGTTTGCTTGTGCTAGTCGGGATTTGTTCTCTTTATGAAAAGGTAGAATTGACATTGATCTATTCACTAAACAAGCAATGTCTAGAGAGTCATAAATTTATCTACACATAATGTTTTATGGAACGAATATCTTGTTTATTTTATGCTGTAGAAGAGTATACCTGATTTAATTTGAGCTAGTACAAAGCAGATTTGATGAATGTGACTTTCAGTTTATTGTGATTGATCGTGGATGATAGCTTGCCGCCGTCAAGGTCAAAGAGGCATAGAACGTCCTTGAAATAGAATAATGTGATCAATAGTACTACAGGTGTATATTCATCAGTGTAGTTATCACGTAACTAGGATGAGTGAAGTTGACGGTTGCTAGGGATACAATGGTCATATTGTAAGCCATCAAAATGAATCTTTATCACTGTTGATTTTATATTAGATATAAGGCTAAGTGGTTTTTAGCATTTTTTTTCTTCAAACGTATTGGTTTGAGCTAAGATTCAAGGTAAAATGAAAGCAGAGAATTTTTTTTTTTTTTTAAAGGTGATTAGGAGGACTGTTACATGTGACACTTTCATTAACCCATTCATCTTTGATATTCTAAAATCCCCATAGACTTTATCATAGCCCACATGCAACATGTATGACAAGGGTGATAAATACAAATGCATAGGGATGTGCTTGTTATTAGCTTTATATAGCACATCATTATTATATGATGATGCGTATAATATGTAACATACCTACAGCAGGGCTCCACACTCACCTTTTTTGCCAGTGGCCCGGTCGGGCCAGTGAAATAATTTCTTCCCCTTTGCTGGTGGCCCGAAAGAAAATATACTGGCCCCAAAAGATTTTCTCATTTTGTCAATGTCGAGTTAAAAATCTGCTTGCCCGATCGGGCCACCAAAATATGACTTTTATATATTTTTCCAGGCCCGAAGTGTAATTTCACTGGCCCCGGGCCAGCAGGCCAGTGTGAGTGTCGAGCCCTGCCTTTGCGTATGATATGTAACATACAGACAGGAAGCACACACTTAAAAGTGTTTGTGTCATTTTGAAAAGTATAATCCACATATCTCCTGCTATATAAATTGTTATACACCAAGAAATCTTGTTAAAAAGAGCTCAACACTTCATCTAAAAAAGGGGGGTCACTTCTAAAAAGTGTAATCCAGGCTTCGGGGCAAGCAAATGACCTTACATAACCATCTACATATCGTCGCATGTCCTGCAGAAGGGCGCTAGCCGGTGCGCGCGCGCGGAGAAGGACTTTTACAAAACCTCCTACTGCTGCTAGTTCTCCGTCCAGATATATTTAACATAGGTTACTATACATACATGATACAGTATAGTCGCACAACTGTGTAAATATTATAAATGTAATGAACCCTGTCAAAACTAAGCCTTGAATGTTAATAAGTGGAAATGAATGAAATGATATCAAATAAATGATATTAATGCTACTGCATTATGACTGGCATTCCTCCATGGAATATTATGGTTGATATATAAATGTTAAGCAGGGTTATCAACACTGGGCAAGGCAAATTAGTATTCCTGCATGGAACAACTAATCAGGTCACATTTGAATAATAATAATTATGATAATAGAGATTTATATAGCGCATATTGCAAAAAGCCTCTAAGCGCTTAAACATATTTACATAAAATTAACAAAATGAACGAAACTAAATTTTAGGTACATACATGTATAAACAAAAAATCAACAATCACAAAAGGCTAACTTAAACAAATGAGTTTTTAACCTCGACTTAAAATATCAACATTGTGAGAAGTGCAAATATTGAGGGGAAGATTATTCCTATTAGCCCGGTCACATATATCAACGGATTGCACAAACGTATGTAAAACGGAGAGCTAAATTTTCCATCCGTTCTATGCTTTTCTTGTCCGTTCCTTGTCCGGTGATGTACGTTGTTCTATGTTTTGTACATGAAGCAATAGAGACGACTTTCATCACCAGAGAATTTAATTTCGCAACTTTTCTATTCATTGGGCATATGTTTCCGCTATCCGTTGATATCTGACCAGGCCAATAAGAAAGATTCAGCAATTGGACAGCTAGATTTTCAAACTGACAATGACAGAATGGGAAAACTTGTATTTTTTATGTCAAGCCTCGTCAACAAATTCGGTGCTTTTTGTATCAATAAAGTGTGTGATTTGGCAGACAGTTTACAAAAACATCTATTTTTAGGGAAAAAAATAATAGGTAGGAATCATTTTATTGCCCAACCAGGCACCAGAAACAAAAAAGAGGTTGCATTGTAACCGGGAACCCAGTTTTAAGTGAACATTATGAGGGCTTAGCAAGGCATATCATAGACTGGGATATACGGAGAATGTGTATTATATCGACATCAAATTATAGCCTATCATTAATTAACATTAACAATAGCACCCTGCTTCAGACAAAATGTCACTGGTATGGAGAATGATGATCTATAACATGATGGTGGAGCTGTGGCAATTAGTAGTTTGTATTCATCCCCTTTCAGTGAAAAATCGCGTCAAATTATTGAGCTCATTGTAAACCTGTCTGTGCCATCTTCAATTAAAGCTACTTATTGTGCTGTCTATGATAATGATACTAATAATATTAGTCATGAATTGATGTTCTAAGCATAATATAGTACACAAAAAGGGAAACAATAGTGACAACATCATATAACTGGTAAATATTAGCTATACAGGGTTTCTATAAGCACTGTGATATTGATATGGCTAGTAAAGACATTTACTTGAACTCAGAAAAGGGAAAATAGCACTTGCCCTGATATGATACAGCACTATGCATCAGTTGTATCGTATATAAGCCCCCTTTTCCCAGTTTACTTCACCCATACCAGCTTGTTTAACTCTTTGACAGACATACCATGAAATCATATATATATTAACAGTAGTATAGTAACACAGTATATAAGCCCTCTTCCCAGTTTACTTTAACCATGCCAGCTCATTAACCTCCCACTGACGTACGTACGAGCGCAATTTAATTTTGCGGCGTAATCGGGAGTGCTGGCCCTCGCTCGCTAACTCGCCGGTTGCTAGCTCATCGACTCCCCTGTTCCTTTTCGCGCTTGGCTGCAGCTCAACGGTCCACTTCGCTTTAATTGAATCAATCATACCATTTTTTTTTTTTGCTCGTTTTTTTTGTTGTTGCCGAGTATGAGCCATGAGCTTGTTTTTCTGTTGTTTTTGTGCGATGACCTGGATTTTCTATTCAACTGCCACTGCACTCCCTCTGAATGTTAATTTAATTCTAACCCTTTTTTTGTGTTGCTTCAAGTTTATTGGGTGTGTGTTCTGTGATGACCTGAATCTTATGCATTCAACAATAATGCTCTTCTTATTTCTCCTATTTGTTTTCATTTTATATTCATAATTTAAACTTTTTATTTGATCTCACTCTTCCATTGAGTTGCATATTTCTTCTACTTACAGCTTAAAGGGATACTTGAGTTCTGGTAAAGAGAGTACAGTTTTGGTAAAACTGAATTTTAGTAAGCAAAACCTGCACCATTACATTACAAACTAATAGTTATAACTCCACCATGCTAAAAAGGAATAAAACATTACAAATGACTAAGTAAAAAGCCTGTTATCATTCAAAAAGAGCCGTTAAAACTAAAGAGGGCGCTCTCTAAACACTCATCGGTTTGAACCATTTAAAATAAAATATTGTGCATGTGATGTTTTGGTGAAATAGTGATTAGATAGAGAGATAATCAACAACTATCTAAAAACCTATTGGTAACTTTTTGAAAAGAGGAAGAATTTAAAAATTATTTTAACGGCTGGTTCAAAATTGTTGAATAATTGTGGGGCCCCACATTTATTACAAATGGCTATGTTTATGGATATTTCAGCCATTTCTGAATCGATTTTGATCAAATAAAGTTTATTCTGTCATGAAATTGTATGCTCTTTCGAATTTGACACTCAGTTTTTCATTATCTCACAAAAACATTATTTTGTGTAGTGCCCTCTTCCAAAACTCAACTATCCCTTTAATATTGTTTCTATTTTTCAACCTTCCCCTATTTTTTATTCAATTGTTCTTCTACCTCAATTTTGTTGTTTTTTAATTTTCCTACGACCTGACTCGTTTGTCGTTCAACAGTCCATTTATACAAACACTTCCTATCAATCGATATATAGATAAAATCCATACCTTACGTGCGACTCTCGTTTACATGGTAATGAATGACCTTGACGCATCTGCGTGAAATTTCATGCATGCATTTAAAACATGTATGCTATAATCGATTATGCATTGTAATTGTTGTCCTACTGAATATGTGCTGTGTACATTGTACATGATGTACATTTCATACCACTACCTGGGAATAAACCCAGTTCACAATACACACCCACAGATGTGGATATATGGGTCAGTGTCAAATTTCAGGGAAAAAAAACATTTATGGAAGTGTAATGAATTTATAAAAAATTAAATTACCATTATGAAATATTTTACGAATACCAAGATATTTTGCAATTTTTGTTGGCACATTGTAGGAATAGATCTATGCTCTAAGCAAAAAAGGAAAAAGAGAGACAACCTCATGATGTACTGGTAAATAGAGTAACCTTTTCTGATATAATGTCAGTTTGGTATTAAAAATAAGATATCATTGATATATGTGACCGGCTATAGCAAAATCCTGCACTTGTCGGTAATTCATGTTTTGATGAAATTGGCATTTTAAGTTCAGACAATGTGAATTGAATTGAATTGAATTGAATTGAATTGAATTTATTCGGCAAATAAAATACAAAATGTTACAAAATAAATGTACACATCATATACAGATTAAAAGCCGGGACCTCGATGAAGCAGCAGCTTGTAATTGAGGCCCCAATAAATAAGCATTTACAATAAAAACAACGAACAGATAGCAGTAACTTTATACATTATAACACAATCATACACATTCACACAGGATAGGAAAGAGGAGAGAAGGAGAAAGGGGAGAGATCTAGTCAGTCATGGATGACAGCTCATGAAATGCAGAGCGCTTAAATAAGGTTTTAAAACGAGTAAGAGTGGTGCTAGATTTGAGTTCATTACTAACTGAATTCCATTCATGTACACCTGTGAAGCTAATTGAATGGGTTCTGATTGTTAAGTGAGTAATGGGTTTGCGTAAGTTTTGACAATTACGAGTTGGATAGGTATGAAACAAGTCATTGGTTTTAAACATATTATTAAATATTTCTGGAAGAATACCTCTATGAAATTTATACATAAACATTAGAATATTGAATTTTACAAGATAAAACAATGGAAGAGTTTTCAATTGTACAAAAATAGGAAGAGTATGACTAATATATTGACTGTTTGAAATAATACGTATGGCACGTTTCTGGAGTAAAAATATCTTATTTGTGTGTACTCTATATGAGTTTCCCCATATTTCATTACAGTAATTTAAGTGTGGTAAGATAATTGCATTATAAATATAAATCAATATCCTAGAAGGTAAAAAGTCTTTCAATTTATATAATACTCCAATGTGTGTAAAAGACCTATGATTGTAAAATTTAAATCAATCGTATCTTCTCCAATATTAATGACCAATTTGTTAGAACAAAACATGAAATGAAAGCTTGTAATCAGGCCTTCCTAATGGTATGAACTTCTACATTTTGATTTTTACCCAGCAAGTGCAGGGTTTTGCTATGGCCAGCAATGCAGGAATTTTTCATTTTAGGGAGCTGCTTTTTCAATCTGGTGGATATCATGTATATTTTACATAATACCCTATGGTAATTTTAGGGGCTACCTACTGATTTCAGGGGGCTATTCTGAAAATTAGGGGTCAAAATCGCCCTCAGCCCCCGTATATTTCCTACCCTGATAGCTGGTCACATATATATAGTAGTCATTATCCCACACAGCTCAACAACTTCTGTCCAGACATTATGCACCAATGTTCCGATGATGGGATGACTCATGTTCATGACTTTTCCAGAGTGGTCGATTAAACAACTTTATTGCCACAAAATCTAATGCACATTCACTTCACTGATTTGTTAATACCTGTGATTATAAATTCAACCATGCATGCAGTGACTCATTTTCTTTGCCTTGTTTTAAAATTGCTGAATGCAGCGATCAGTGGCGTAGTAGCGTGGTCGGATTGATTGGAGGGGGGGGGGGGGGGGGGGGGGGGCGGGTACACTTTATGTATTTCTTTGTTTTTTTATACAGATTGCCCCTTATGCTTTTTATTGTTTTTGACAAATCATGGTGTATCCCCCACCCCCCTCCCATAGCTACACCACAGAGGCTGAGTGAACAAAAGCCTTATAAACGCTGAAAAGAGGCCTTAAAAAACATGAATGTACCCCTGTATTAAATTATCTTGACTTCCTGTCTTGTCTCATGGCTTGAGTGAAATGGGGTATGTTGTGCATGATAAAAGATAGGGTGTGCCTGTCTGTGCATTGGACGAAATGCGATAAATGTCACAAAGCATTTTGTTCCTTGTTAGATTCAACGAGTCAGAAAACTGGATACGCGTCTTCTTCAAAGCATGTAATCAATTGCCCTACGCTTCATAAATTGTTACGCCCAAATTGAATTGAAATTGTACATATACAGTATATTAAAACAAAAATTGATGTATACAAGCTCAGAGAAAATGTTCTTTAAAAGTGAAATTATGCATTTCTGCTGATCTTTTTATTTTAAAAATGCATTTTCTTCCGCTAAGTTGTTACAAGGATTTGGCTCTGATATTAGTGCTTCCTTTTTTCATTGTCTATGTTGCTATAGGGCATGTGCAAATGTGATGACAGCCCATATCACCTTGATATATAGAGCAGCTAACAATGAGGATTGCTTTAAATATAGATGACCTATACCAGACAAGAAAAATGAGGTCTACTAAATCAAGATTGTCTGCACTCGAAGAAGAGCTCTGCAAGTTGTTTTGATTGAACTCTATTATATTTTATGTGGGTTTTTTTGATAATGCACTTGTGTACTTAATCAAGCCTCCACACTTATCTTTTTCCTACAGGCCCATTTGGGCAAGTAAAATCTAAAATTTGCCTATTTTACTTGTCCCAACAGAACATTTACTTGTCCCAACAGAACATTTACTTGTCCCAACAGAACATTTACTTGCTCCCAAAAAAAGGTGAAAAAGCCATTAATTGTGCTGGGTAGCTCAATTTGCTTGTCGGGTAAATTTCTCTTTCGTTTCCAGATGAGCTTTACACAGAATGAATTACAAATTTTCTCTCGTAGTTGGAACAGAAATGTTAGTTGCCCAATCAGGCAACCAAACTAGACCGTCTATGAAATTTTACTTGCCCGACATCAATTTTGACTTGCACCAGGCAATAGGGTCGAGCCCTAACTACATCATCAAAACTTGTTCAGTGCAGATTGATATGAGCTTTAACGTCGCATATTTGTTATTGGTGCGCAATGGACATGGTTGCTAACCCTTGACCATAATATCAATATCTATCATAGGCTACTTGGTGAGGTAGGCCTATTCTTTCTATAAATAGCATCAAATTAACTCTGCGGGAAATCTCATATTGAGAGCAATCTATAATGAAAGAGAAGTATAATTTACAAGTTCTAACGTACTCTGGTTTATCTGCTGGTAAATTACAAATCTGTAAAGTGCAGATAGAGCAATGTGATCTAAGTTATGGCACAACATTTTTCACTAGTAATCTCAAAGAAAACTTGTTTACAATCAACTAATGTTTGAAAACTAAGTACTATTAAGGTGGAGAATGGTACACCGCACAAAACACAATAACTAACTCACAAGAAGACCATGCACACATGCACACACAAATACACACATGCACACACAAATACATACACACACACACACACACATACACACACACACACACACACACACACATAACAGGAATGCACACATACTCACCCACACACACAAAACACAAAAGCAACACACACACACATGCACAAACACACAAACGTGAGCACACACACTCAACTACACATTAAACCGAACCCTCGTTGACTTTCAAATTGGCAAAAGTTGGTATGTTTGTGAAGGAAATGTTACTTTTTCTAAGGATATTAACTTAATCCGCGATAAAGATGTTGAAATTTGACTTAAAAAGTCTTCGAAAATGGGGCAAAAGAGAGCCGTCTCGTTGACTGAAATTCGCTCAACGATCGGCCTGAAAATCGTGACGTCACCGGTTGAATGGGCCCGGCCGATCAGCTGATCAAGCAAAGCGACGCGCGTGCATTGTATGTACTGCATGTGTTGTGTATATTGCTTTTTGATAACGTACGATCGAGCTCGACAGTTTTATTTCGAGGAAAATGGAGGAAAATACACTCGAACTGAGTTTCGCAATGGATTTTTCCGAAGAAGATGAAGAAGGGGACAGGAATGATTCATCAGACAGCGACAATGATAACGGGGATTGTACCATACGAAACAAATTAATGTAACGTTACCCCAAAACAACTAAATCTTCGACCATTGCTCAAATAATGGTTATGATTTCAAAGTAGTTACACAAAACAGGTAAAAAAAAGATAACTACTTTGAAATCATGACCATTATTTGAGCAATTTTTGAAGATTTAGTTGATTTTGGGTACGTTACATTTGTGTTTCGTAGGGTACTCTTCACGAGCGCGGCACGGCCAGCTAGCGGGGTAGCGTGCCGACACCGGAGTGCGGGTTTCAATGCGCCCTTTCCCCCAGCATTTTTCCCGGCAAACTAGTGCATGGACATGGTGCAATTCGCTATACAATTGCCGCAGCCATACGCCAGATCGACAAATCTATCACTTTCATGGCCTCTTCGACATTATTATTGTTATTTTTCACTGTCGGCTTAGAATGCCGACAGAGAAAAATACAATATAATGTCAAAGTCAAAGAGGCCATGAAAGTGATAGTTTTGTCGATCTACCATACGCCATGCACCTTTTCCCGACTTTGCGACTCGAATTCAACTTTGTCGATACTGGCGAACTCGCGATTTCCACCTCAAAACCATGCCTGAAATCTTCACTTCCTTCAGACATTTCCACCATTCTCCGATTTTGAAGATATCAGGTCGAATCTAACAAGAAAAATGACATTGACAAGGACGGCGTTCTATCGAGTGAGCAGGGCAGCATAACTCGCGCGAGCTGGACTGGGGGATCGTTGGGGGAGGCAAAGGGTACCATGGTACTACCGCTCTACCGTCCGCGGCCGCCGTACGCGGGGTGGTTTGGGCATAGTCAACCTGTGACGTCATCAAATTTCTCTGCACCAAATCGCCGTCAAACGGCGAAAATCGGGGTTCAGAATAAGAGTTTAAATTTGCTTTTAATTGTTTTCTGGGCGGTGATAGGGCTTCAAAATTAACCTTTTCATGCTCAGTATGTTCTCAGCTTTCAGAAGAGGTACAATATGCATATTATAGGATTTTCATTGAGTTTTCGGTTTAAATGTAAGAGATACGTCAAAGTCACCAAAGTCTATAGACTAAAATAAAGTATGAATTGAAGCAAACCCTTGAATTCGCTTTTGTGAGAGTATCTACTGGGATCAAGTATTATTTGCAGATGTTGATTGCAATATTTGTCACGACTTGTTGAAAAACCTGAAAAGAACAGAAGTTCACTCGATCCATACAAACAAGAGAAAGTGCAGGATTTTGTGAAATAGAGGATAGCTCCCAGTAGCACTGACAGGACACAAATGAATTATAAATCTCTGTAAGGGGGTTAGACAAAATTTAGAAAAGAACAATTTTATCTGTGACAATCATTGAATCTGATGATGCAAAAGTACTGCTGAAAAATGTTTATCTACTATAATAATGCCTGTGTTACAATAAAATGAGTCTAAATTTTAGATCCTAGCAGTATCTTCTTCAGAGGCTAAAAAAACGTTGAAAATCATTGAATCTGTGACACCGAGTTATGATATTTATTTTGGGAATCACTTTCTCTCTACTCGTCTTCTTTGAAACTGTGTAATTGTACATTTATGAAGAGATTTATAGAGAGAGATACAAATTGAAAGTGATTAACTATTCCAGTAATAATCAAGTGTTGCATTTTGTAGTCTAGAATAGTTTGGGGTAACTCTTCTCATTGAAACACTATATATTCAAGTTGTACTTGCACATTCAAGAGAAGGGAAATTTTAGACTTTGCAAAACAAATTTGATAGTGCTATTTTTATGCAGGCAAGCTTGAAAAGTAGCGCCCGAAAAAATAAATATTAATATTTTCCTGGTACAGAAAGAAATTACTTTGCTTTGAAATGTTGCATTTTATGGTATATAAAACAGATCAGTGGAATTGGAGGTTATCTTTCTCGGGTTCTTTCTGCCCTGTTGTTGGTACTGAATGTCAATATCTGCTCTTGCATTTGAAGAGCTCTTTATGCAGTGTAACTGCTGTAAGTTAATATCAACCCAATTGGGCACGCTACAGGGGTGCCAGCATTCAGACCCTTGAATTTAAAAAATATTTAAAAACAAGAGTTGTATGGTTTCAGGCAACATTGTATATGAAGAGATGAGGGGAAAATCATTATAATATGTCAAAACAATTAGGAAACTAAGGAAAGAGATTGAATGCTTAATTTTGTATGCTATTTTGTATGCTAAATTTAGTTTGGCACAGTCAACAGATTCGTCAAATATCTTTGAGATTTGATATCCATTTTCCCTCTGTTTTTGTTTCAAAGTAGTAATGTAACACACTGAAAGTAAATCAAAGGGAGAAGATATATAATTAGACAAAAATTTTAAAAGAAAAGAATATCAATGAGGATCGAATGTTGCATTCAAGCGTTTCTTGGAAGATCACAGATCAGTGAAATCTCTAACGGGGGATCGTCTCTCTTACATGTATTTTTTCTTGCCTCGATGAAATTGAATATCATTATCTGCACATGCACTCGCGGAGCTATTTATAGCCACTCTAAGGTAATATCAGCCCGATTGTGCATGATAACGAGGCAGCGTTGTTGAGACTCTGGCGAAAACAAGACTGCTATACAGTGAAAGTGTGGGCTGGAGGGGGGGGGGGGGGGTGGCTGATTGGGGGACATGATGAGGTCATGTGCATGCATAAACAGACTGTGAGCTGCAGTGGCTGCCTCTCATAGCTATAACATTATGAATGCTTGTTTGACATAGTGATGGGGTTAAATTCAGTTTCGATCCTCCATAGAAAAGCTTAATTCTATTCCTGCATTAGAGACTAATTACTTTAGTATTTATGACAATTGATATCCTGTAATTAATTAACCCACAATCAATGTGAAGGTTATTCCTATTACCGCAATTTTGTGCCCTTGTTTTTTTTTGCCTGTATCGAAACTTTGAATGTTCCATAAATAACATTTATGGGACTCAAATGTAATGTTGATGTATCATGCAACGAGTGAACTACTTTATGTAAGTCATCCTTTAAACATGTTTTATTACACTTAAACAAATGAGGTGGTAAATTTCATAAACACAGTGTCCCAGATATTCAAAAAGTGAAGTTAGAAATTAATTGAGGTACATGATATATAATGTCATAATACTGAAATATTAAAGGGAACCACCAGTCCACGTGTTATTCATAAACGGTGCAATTAATCTCCGGAACTTACTGAACATAACATGGCCTTAAAGAGGTAGTACAGTTTTGGTAAGGCTAAACTTTAGTAACCAAAACCTGCACAGTAACATTATAAACTAATAGTTATAACTCCACCATGCTCGAAGGGTATACAAAATTACAAACGACTAAGTAAAAAGCCCGTTATCATTAAAAAAGAGCCATTAAAACACAAGAGGGCGCTTTCTAAAAAGGCATTGGTTTCAACCATTTTTCATACAAAATTATGCATGTGATGTTTTATTGAAATAATTACTAAATAGACAGATCATTAACAACTATTTAAAAAACGCTTTTGAAAATTTTTGAAAAAGTGCAAGCATTTTTTTTTTTTTTTGAAAAAATCATCTAATTATTTGGGCCCCAAATAATTATAAGTTCAGATATATTTATTGATATTTCAGCCATTTCTGGGTCGATTTTTACCAAATAAAGTTTATTCTGCCATTAAAATTGCATGTTCTCTAAAATTCGACACTCAGTTTTTCATTACCCCACAAAAAATTGTGATGTGCAGCGCCCTCTCTACCAAAAATAAACTACCCCTTTAAGTTCTATAATCACCAGACGTTTGCGAGTGCGTCAATTCTATATGCACGTACGGTATTAGTATGGTGAGTTTTCAAATTATCAATTTTTTCTGCAAACAAATTTTCTGAAATTGTTGGTGGAATGGACTACTAAAACTAGCTCTTAAAGTAGAGCGGGAAAATTCTAGTTTCCTCTTTAGACACGTTCAGTTGGTCACTACTTCCTGTTTATGGCTTCACAAGTGGTTAACCTATTCAACCAACGCTGGTCTACAATTGATTGGGCTAGGGTCTGTGGAGAATATGTGTTATAAAAATACCCCCTAAAATTAGTCTGCAATAGGTTAATCAGGGATTGCAAGACTGGTCCCGAAAATACTCTGGAGCCTGCTGGGTACGATGGAGAATGTGTGTTAATAACAGCTTCAAATAGTTGTCAATGGGTTAACCCATTCTTTGCTAAAAACAATGGAAATGCGATTGTCTGAAAACAGGGCATTATAGGCTAATGGAAACCTTGTTTACCACAAAATTCAATGGAAAGTTAACCCGTTTCCTCTTGTACCATGTAGTGACTTTATTATTTATAGGAAATGCACAATCTTGTAGGCAATGTAAGGGGTTACAGAAAGGACAGGTAAAAGGCAACAGGTTAAATTATAACGTGCCACGCAGAGAGGGTTCAAAAGAGTGTGATCTTTGTATGGAATCTCACTCTGTTGCCACATGCATGCCCACATAGGAGGAAGTGTGTATTGTTTGCTGCAGACTTGCAAAGTATACTTTCACTTTTGAAATGCAGTGTAGTGTAGATGCACAGTATGAACTCAACTGTTATGTGGATGTAATACTTATAATATTGGTCAGGTACCTATGCTCTCTTCGACAGGAATTTATCAGTTTTTATCGCAATTGTCAGGAAATGAAGGAAGGAGGATTTTCTGAAGATTTTGTGTGCCTCGTTCACTCTTTATCTTGACATGCAGTACATTAATTGTAGATGCACATTAGTATGAGACCTGCTTCTATGTGAATATAATGTTGGTCAGATGTACTGTACATACAATCTCTTGATGGGAAATTATCAGTTTTTATCACAATTGTCAGGAAACGGAGGAAGGATTGTCCGACTATTTGTTGTTCGCCTTTTATGCGGATAGATCTGTAGGTCACATGCATGCACTGCATTTTGCTCTCTCTGTATGGGAATCCTACATTTTATAACGCAATCAACAAGTAATGAAGCAGGAAGGATATTGTGAACATTTTGTTTGCCTCATAGATGTACGTGGATTGTAGTTGTGCCATCACCTTGGATTTATTTATTTTTGGTGCAAACGTCATGAAATTCAGGACTAAGATGGACTTTTCACAATGGAGGCAGAGATGATTTACTGTGTGTTTGAGGATTCAAAGACAATGAGTTAGTATCTGAACGTTCCGTTGGCAATTTGATCTAGCTGTTAACCCGTTCCCTTCGAGATTCTGAAATCCCCATAGACTTTGTACATCAATGCAGGAATTAATTTTTAACTTTAGGGGGCTACTTTTTCAATCTGATGAATATCACAAAATATTTCACATAATACCCTATGGTAATTTTAGGGGCTATACCTACTGATTTCAGTTTTGTGCAAAATAAGGGTGCAACATCGCCCTCAGCCCCCGTATATTTCCTACCCTGTTGTACTGATATGCCACATCAGGTTCCTGCAGCCAAGGGGTTAAAGAAGACAGTGATTGAGTTGAGAAACTAGAACAAAACTGATAAAAGAATAACCTAGTTTTGTTGATTGATGCTTAGAACAATTCGCAATTTTGGAAAATAATATAGCCTGGAGCATTTTCAGGACTCTAATTAGTACCATAATAAACATGTTTACTTGAAATGAAAAAAAGTAACACAAAGTTTTCAGTTATCAGATTGTTTTGGTCATAGTTTTATGATGAGAAGCCATAAAATAGCAGTTAATTAGCTAAACACGTTTCTTTCTTTTCTCTCCTGTACAGATCATTCAAAAGCTTCAAAATGTTTCTGTCATATTTCTTTATCATTCTGAGAAGCCATAATATGGCAGTAAATTAACTTTCTTTCTTAGATGCAGATCATCATTCAAATGCTCAAAGAGGCCAAGTGATGAGATAGTCATTTTCATTTCTCTTTCTATATCGTATTCACCGGCGTAATCGCCGCATCCGCGTAAGAGCCGCATGCAGACTTTGAGCATTGAAATTGAAAAAGTGGGAGGAAAGTGCGCTAGGAAAACTGGTGACAAAAAAAGCGGGAATTTAATGGTTTTCCAAATTTGTCTCCTCATCTTGATATATTTCTTTAACAATATTTGTTGCATTTGTTTCGTAACTTTGAAGTTAAAAACGTATCGGATTTAGCAAATATCGTCAAAAAAAGGTGAGAAACCATTCTAGGCCAGGGTAAACGTAGACAATTTGGCTAAATAATGTTTTATCACCCAATACAATACAGTGCAATACAACCAATAGTCCCACACCTGCTGAAATGTGTTGTTTTGAGGTCAGTCAAGAGTGAAAATTTGACTATCGCCGCGTATGCGCCGCACCCCAACTTTGCAGGGTTTTTTCGATGAAAAAGTATGTGGCGATTACGCCGGCGATTACGCCGGCGAATACGCCGGCGAATACGGTATATATTTTTGTCATCATTATTGCAAGCTTCCACACTAACTTTTTTCTCTACTGGCCCTTTCGGGTAAGTAAGATCATACATGTTGAAGGTTTACTTGCCCTCTTACTTCTTGATGTGATTTAGATGTAAGAAATTACATTGTTCTCTCATTGTTGAACAATTATTTAGTTGCCCGAATGGGCAAGCAAACCAGACAATTTATGACATTTCACTTGCCCGACCCCAATTTTTACCTGCCCCGGGCAAGCGGGCAAGTGCATTTGAAAACACATGAAGTAACAACATTGTGTCCATTTTGTTTCCTTGTGCAGATCATTCAGAAGCTCACAAAGACGATCACAGCGATGACGAGGAGAATGAGTTCTTTGACGCTGTAGACGAGCTGGCGTTCACAACCACAGTCAAACTGCCAACGAACACAAACAAACACCACAGGTACCTAGCTTGATTTCAATTTTGCAGCTTATTGTAAATGTGTTCTTAAAGGGACTTAGTAACATTGTCCAAATCCTCAAAATAAAATTGTAATTCTAGCGGTTCCTTTATACCTTGTTGTATTCGTATTAACAATAAAATCATGGGACAGCTTTCGGTTTTTCAAATTTCCCTTTCATTACAAAGATATGTATGATTGAAGTATTTAGATAAGAAAATCTCCGGGCGAGATTTTCATCCCTGTACAAAGTGAATGCAGTGAGTTGGTGAATATCACCCAATATCACTTTGCATTTTCGCTCATTACTTGGCCATACATTGTCCATTTGACCTGAAATTTTCACACAATACCCTGAGGACATATGAGATAACAACAGTATACATTGCATCAACCATTCATCAGTTTTTGAACATCTCAACAAAGTTACTAGATCCCTTTAAGAATAGGATATGCACTACAAAAGATGTGCAATGTGCATTCTTTTACCCACAAGTACGTTAACCCATTTCCCTATGGGGATTTTAGAATCTCGAAGGGAACGGGTTAATCAGAAATGTGTGCTATATATAGTGTAGCTTGCCAATAAACACAAAAACACCATAGGTACCTAGCTTGATTTAAATTTTGCAGCTTATTGTGATACACACTACAAAAGATGTGCAATGCGCATCCTTTTACACACAAGTATGTTAATCAGTAATGTGTGGTAATCAGTATTTTATAGTGGAGCGTGCCAACAAACACAAATTTATAAACATCACAGATACCTAGAATTAGATTGCAGCTTATTGTGAATGTATGCTTGAGAATATGATATTGAATCCATAGAATGTGTTTTTCATTTGCATTTATCTAATTGCTGTGAGAATATGATGTTCAATAATTCAAGCTTATTTTTCCAAAGTATATTTTTCAAGAAAAAGAAGCCATAGGAACGCTCAAAACCCACTGATCGTGATAATGATAGTTATTTTGTTTAACTAGTCAAAACAGTTGTTCATTTTCATCAGAAGCTGTGCAAGCACACACTCCTCCGCAGTTGACACACTCTGGCTATATCAGATATAAATGCATATTATATAGGTTAGCAGCACAGACAGTGGAATAACAAACATTAACAGTGTTCTCTGCATATTGGGGTAACGTGTAAAAGGGTACTTCTGTCAAATGGGAAGGATTTGACCAAACATTTCTTGCATGTTTTGTAGTAATTATTTTGTAGAAATTATTTTCTCTACTTTTTGGGGGTATACCTGGTAATGGGTTTAAAAGATGCTCTGTGAAATGTAACCCAATTAACCAGAGACCACTGAAGTAGCTAGGGAACAGTGATGTACAAGTTCCACGTGCTGTAATTTGTGTCATGAATTGTTATAATACTAGTCCCACATGCTGTAATTTGTGTCATGTTTTGTTTTGTTACATGAACAGGAGAACAGCTAGCGGTGGTAGCGTAGCTAGCGGTGGTAGCGTGGCCAGCACAGACAGCCTCTGTGTTCCGGGGCGTGGCGGTGACGACACTTAGGCCAGCAGCATAGGAAACAGCATTTAAATGTTCTAAAGTAGTCCCACGTGCAGTAATTTGTGTCTTGAAATGTTATACTACATGTTATAATTTGTGTCATGTATTTGTATGTGTACAGGAGAACAGCTAGCGGTGGTAGCGTGGCCAGCACAGACAGCCTCGGTGTACTGGGGCGTGGCGGTGACGACGCCGAGGCCAGCAGCGAAGAAGACATGCAGCCTGAAGCAATGGTCACCGTCACTGCATCAGACGACGGTCAGGAGGTGAGTCAAATTATTGAAATTGTAGTGTATATTGTAATGTTTATAATAAATGAAAATGAGCAGAGAAAATTGAGCTTCGACAGAAATTCAACATGAGACCTCTGGTCTAGTCTGGTGCTCTACCTGTTGAGCTACAAGGCCCTATTGATGCTCATACAGAATGGTGAAGCACAATTTTCTCTGGTCAAATACTCTAGATTGAAAATGGTTCTCAATGGTTCTCAATGGTTCTCAATGGTTAGAGCTCAATTCCATCTATCTGAACGTCTCGGGTTCGATTTCTGGCATATCCCAATTTTTTTACTCACTTTAATATACTTTTATTTTATTTATTTCAACTCTTGTTTCAAAATGTCTCCTCTCCAGTTATCAAATTGTTTCAAGTGATTTTGTAAGAAACTTTTCCATATTATCTCAATTCTTTGTTTTGAAATATCCCTTTCTATCCAGTTACAAAATCGTTTCAAGCCCCGCCCCAAAGCCGGCCTGATGGTGAAGCAGCGACGGAAGAAGATCGCGGACAAGCCTAACCAGGCTCTCAGTCTATGGAGCATCATCAAGAACTGCATCGGCAAGGAACTTTCCAGGATACCCATGCCGGTAAGTACCATCCTCATTCCCCCCCCCCCCCCCCCCCCCATTTTCTTTCCCTCCTTTCTACCACTATCCATTCTCCCACTTATTCTCTTCATGACAAGCCTAACTAGACTCTTAACCTGTGTAGCATCAACATCGGCAAGGAGCTTTCTAGAATACCCTTGCCGGTAAGTATTCTACTCCTCTTTCTCTCCCCCCCCCCCCCCCCACCACCCACCGCCACCCACGTGTTCCCCCCCTCAAACTATTTTACTCCTCCTGTGTACCACTTTCCCCACTTTCTCACTACACGACAAGCCCTTCCAAGCTCTTATTCTGTGGAGTATCAATCAAGAACTACATCAGCCAGGAATCTGAACTAAAATTCTAAGTTTCCCCCTTCTTCTTCACTTTCTCCTCCCTTACTCACTTCCCTTACTTTGTATCCATTCACCATCCCACCGATTCTGTTCTGCATGACAAGCCATACAAGGCTCTCAGCTTTTGGATGGGTATGGGACTTTCTAGGATACACATAGTGCTCAGTATTTGTGACCTGCAAAACCCTGCACTTGTCGGTAATTGATGTTTTGAAGAAATGGGCATTTTAAGTTCACATAATGTGTGTAAAAGACTTATGATTGTAAAATTGAAACAATCATGTCTTCGCCAATTATTGACCAATTTGTTAGAACGAAGCATGAAATGAAAGCTTGTGATAAGGCCTTTGTAATGGTATGAAAATCTTGGTTTTTGAAATCAGGTTTTGCTATAGCCACATTTATCCTCCCCCCTTACCCTGGCCCTCCCCCATCCCTTTCCTCCCTCAATTCCTGCTCCCTCATCGTATCACTCACCATTTCCCCACCCACTCCTCTACATTTATAAACAACTCTCCCTGGCTCTCAACCTGATCTTACACAACCTAGAAGAAAAGGTGTTTTCCCCTTTTTCATCCACAAACATTAATATTTAAATCACAAAGGAGACTGAACTGAGACCCAGAAATGTCTCTCCTCCTGTTATGCTGTTCATTTCTTTCCTCTAAGAACTTCTGTTGAAACAAAATTACATTTACTTATTTTCTTCATTTTTATGGTGTTTTCATTATCTCCATAAATTCAGAATAGAATCTGGTCCATAAATTCCTTGAACTGTAACCCAGATTTTTAACCCCATTGATTTCATGAATGCATTTTGTTTTTTGGCCACGCTTACATGTTGTATCATTCCGATCCCTCCTGCCTTCCCAAGAAAGGTCATCCGTATTTCTGGGTCACTCCTAGGCAGATGGGAACCTCAAGTGTGGTATTCATGGCTGAATACATGCATAACAATGACTAGATTGAATCAAAACAAATAGAAAGCACTCGAGTTATTTTCCATAAAAATCCCCCCCCCCCCCCCCCCCCCCATGCAGGTCTGAAAACACTTAGAATTGACCTGGATACTAGAATTGTCTTTATTGGTTTATTTTTTATTCAGATTTGTGTTGTTGTGCTTTGTCTTGTTTTTAAAATATGTATGAATCATTTGTTCAATAGTACAAATGAAAGGTACTTTAGTGATTAAAATGGGAAAAACTAAATGCTGTCTGGGGAATGCTTGCATCTATTTACAATGCTTTTAAAGGTCTCTTTTCTGAAATCATAGAATGGACAATGGTTTCAAATTTTTGCAGGCTCAAATGCAAAGTTTGTTTGAATTTTCATGAGTGTATATAGCTTGAATCTTACGTGGGTATCTTGTAACGTAACCAAATTTGTTTCCCTTTTACATGTAAATATATCAATGAGCCCCCTTATGTTGAAACTTTCTACTGCATATTTCTTTATCTTTTTGTATTTAACTAGTGAACTTCACAAAGAGCCCTTTGAGCTTTTTAACGAAGGTTTCATCTGTGAGGGTTTTTGCTCTTTGTAGACTTGAATGAGGCTCTATTGATGCTACAGTGTCGTACCGAAGACATTTACTACAGTGACGTGAACAAAATACATAGACACTCTGTAATTTAACCTCTGAAAGTCCTGAAGGAGCCCCTGTACTCGTAAGAGTTTATTGTAAAGCAAATATCAGAATTACAGTATGTATCCGTTGAGATGATGTTAATAGTGTATAGCGCTATGGTACTCACACGAATAGGGCTATATAAAATAACCATCATTATTATTATAATAGTTACCCATCCTTTTTGTATCTTAATTGTAATGTCGGGCATCTCATACCAAATATTTCAACTATACAACAACAATATTTCCTTGACTTTGTAGGTGAATTTCAACGAGCCGCTATCCATGCTGCAACGTCTGACAGAAGACATGTACTACTGCGACCTGCTCAACCTGGCAGCGCAGTGCGAAGACTCTTGCGAGGAGATGGCGTACGTAGCGGCATTCATCACTTCGGCGTACGCGGAGACGTCGCTGCGAACGACGAAACCTTTCAACCCGCTCCTGGGCGAGACGTTTGAGTGCGACCGGATGGACGACCTAGGCTGGAGAGCAATCAGTGAACAGGTGGGCATTGAAATGATAGAAATTAACCTTTTTCTTTTTTAAAGTGGACTAGTTGGGCAAGTAAGATAGAGATTCATCAAATTATGGTTGCCCAAATCAGAATTGGGTTGCCCCAAACATAGCAAAAATATAAAGAAGTCTGTTAATGTTTGTTGGCCAGTCAGGCAAGGAATTTTGACATTATATACAAACTCTAACGGCCCAAAGCTCAAATTTGTATAGCTATGGGCCATATGCTAAATTTGAGTCCTGGGTGTTGAACTAAGAACCCACTTTGTTGGTGTTCTGTTGTACAGAGAATTGCAGTTTGACCTTTTCTTTTTTACCTGAATTATGAAGAAATTATGAAAAGGGGTTGCAAATTATCGTAACCTTTTTTAATTCTTCTCTTTAATACGTCTGCTAGTCAGAAGCTTTATAAACCTGTTTCATTGTTATCATTTGTTTTATTAATTGTTTGCTTCAGGTGAGTCACCACCCTCCCGCCGCTGCGTTCTACGTTGAGGGCAAAGACTGGACTCTTTGGATGGAGACTACTATAGGCAGCAAGTTCCGAGGCAAATACCTTCAGATCTTCCCCCAGGGCACAGCGCACATCGTATTCAAGAAGTCGGGCAGTCACTACACCTACAACAGAGTTATAGTCACCGTCCACAACATCATCGTCGGCAAGCTATGGGCTGACCTAGTAAGTTAATCTTGAGCTGTAAACGTCCGGGGGAAAATAGAATGAAAGGAAATGAAAGAGAGAATATTCCTTGGTTGAGCGTTCTTTATCATAAGCAATCAAATCTCATACATTTTGCTAACATAATGCATGTATACAACGATAATGATATGCTTGTTTTGCCTGCAAGGCAGTTCGGCTTCAGCCATGGTAATAATATGCGGTACAGAATAATGCGCCTTGGAATATAATTTCTAGATTGATGGTTCAATATAAATGTTGGTCTATAATTATTATTATTATTATTGTATGCATGACAGTATTGTCATCTCTCTGGGATTGATACAAATTGATGTTGACAAATGTCAAAAATTCATGATATTTTGTCATTACATTGAAGCAAATCATGTTCATTTAGAAAGCAAGATTAATTAATGTAAATTCACGCTGAATTTAAACAAAATGAAATCTCACAATTTATCTGAGAGAACCGTTTTAAAAATAAAGTATCCCTCTATTCCTTTGAATGTTTAGTTAAATGTTGTTTTTGCCTTCATTGTCTTTCAGTCGGGCGAATGTGAGCTGTTCAACCACAAAACCAAAGACATGTGTCGACTCAACTTCAAAGCCACAAGCTACTTCTCTAGAGACGTTCCAAGGAAGGTGAGAACATTCAATCAGAACTTTGTGCTATGAACATTTTTTGTGGCCTTAAACAAAAACTTACTGGCCTCAAAAAATATGTTTCATTTGTAAACTTTTTTTCTTTAAACCTCTTTTTATTAACCCTTTCCCTTTGAGTTTCTGAAATCCCCATAGACTTTGTACACAACCCACCCGGTTCCTGTAGTCAAGGGGTTAATAAAGACAGCGAATATGGGTATGGCTTGACATGGAATTATACAAGATTTAGTCAAGTCTTTCATTTCAAGTTTGAAAATCTAGTTGCCTTATTAGGCCGCCAAAATATGCCTTCCATACATTTTAAACTGGTCTGAAGAAAAGGTATATATAACCCCAGGCCTGTGTGGTTCCTAAGCCCTATGTTCTTCTAACAGGAGACTGGCTGGAATACTCATTATGGGGTGAAAAATGTGCAGTTTATCTGTTGACCGGGGTTAAATAGTAACATAAAGTGCTATAATATATGAATAGCGCTATATCAAGTAACCATTATTATTGTTATTATCAGTGCAACAGTTAATATTTGTTCACGAGGGCTATTTCAAATGTTACGGGGGCAAATTGCCCTTTGCCACTGTGCATTTTTTTCACTGGGTATTATTATTATTATTATTATTATTTCTTGCTTCTCAAGGTGACGGGAGTGATCATGGACGCCAACAACACGGCCAGGTACGTCCTCTCGGGCACCTGGGACAAGAAGATGGAGTACGCCAAGGTGCTACACATAACCACTGACAAATCAGGGAGAGGCAAGCCTGTCTATGAGAGGGGCTTGTCAAAGGTCCTCTGGACCAGGAATCCGCCCATGTAAGTATCGATGGTGATTATGATGAGGTGGATTGTGATGGTGGTGGTGGTGATGGTGATGGTGGTGTGGTGTTGGTGGTGGTGGTGCTACACATGCTACACATAACCACTGACAAATCAGGGAGAGGCAAGCCTGTCTACGAGAAGGGACTTTTTAAAGGTCCTCTGGACCAGGAATCCGCCCATGTGAGTATTCATGATGGTGGTTATGATAAGTAGGAGGAGGAGGATGATGATGATGATGGTGATGGTGCTCATGGTGGTGCTCATGGTGATGGTGGTGGTAATGGTTATGGTGATGATGATAGTGATAGTGATGGTGATGTTGGTGGTAGCCAATACATTACCACTGACAAATCAGGGAGAGGCAAGCCTGTCTACAAGAGGGGCTTGTCAAAGGTCCTGTGGACCAGGAATCCGCCCATGTGAGTATATCATGATGATAGTGAATGAGGATGATGATGATGATGATGATGGTGATGGTGGTTGTAATAATGATGATGATGTTGTTGATGAGAATGGTGATGGTAATGATGATGATGAAGGTGAAGATGATGATGATGATGATGATTATGATGATGATGAAGATGATGATAATTCTAATGATAATGATGTTATTTTCTCCTGATTACCACCTTCTGCAGGCCAAACTCAGAGAACATGTACAACTTCAACGAGCTGTCTGTCACCATGAATGAACCCGAAGACGGTGTTGCGCCAACGGACAGTCGTTGTCGGCCGGACCAGCGGCTGATGGAGGACGGTTACTGGGACGAGGCTAACCAGGAGAAGCTGAGGCTGGAGGACAAGCAGCGCAGCAAGAGGAAAAAGAAGGAGTCTGAGGCAGCATCATCCGCTGAAGCAGGTTAGTGGTTCAATACCCATCTCCCTCATACAGTGGAACCTTGATATAAAGAGCTCTGAGCTACGTTTCATCAAACTTGTCCAAATGTTGTAACTAACATGGCCACAGCCAGTAGTAGTTAAAATAATTGCACATTTACAACAATCTATATCTATATCTTAAGTTTGTTTTGGTGCAAAATTTACCCATTTGTAATTTTCCGTCTCTGTAAACCACTGGACAGTATGAAATCTTTGTTTTTATTTTCTTCGTACTTGGTGAACTGTAAATTGACTTCTTTAGTTGCATCAGTCACTCTATTTGAACTGTTGTTGCTCTCCTATGTCCAGGTAAACCTTACGAGGGGTACAGGCCGGCGTGGTTCGAGCGACGCATGGATGCAATCACCAAATCGATGGCGTACACGTACCGCGGCAACTACTGGCAATGCAAGGACAGACAGGACTGGAACTTTTGCCCAGATATATATTGATGAGACCCTTCCTACGTACTTGTACTTTACTAGAATAAATCTGCCATGTTATTTTATTGATGATCGTGGCGAAGAAAATATTATTGATGATGATGATGATGATGATATGTGTTTATCCCTTGCTCTTTCTCTGGATATCGAAACCGTGTAGCAGCAGTTTTGCCCGTCGACTCCTTTCTGTGTGATTCGATTGTATCAACGATATTGTTGCCAATTTGCGGATGAGGGACAGATTTGATTGGCAGTCATTGAATCGTGAGCAAATTATTAGTGCTACCCGTACAAGCGAGTCTTGGGACGGTTATTTGCAATCCAGCGGAGACGGGAATGCCAAGGAAAAGTTCTAGAGTTCGAGGAAGACATAATTGACACGTAATACGAGATTAAAGAGGAAAATTTGATTTGAATTTGAAAATAAAAATGTGTTTGGATATCAATGATAAGAGAGTTAATGATGGCAGCTCCACAAAGCATCCAGTCATCTTTGATAAAGCTGTGGGTTTCATGGATAGGTGGATGGAGGGATGGAAGGCAGGACCATTCCAGGCCATTCCAGTTGTATGGTGTACAGAGCGGACTTTTCTAGTGGTATTGTAATGGTTTTAGAAGCATTTTAAGGTGTAATATTGTGTGTGGAAGGAGATAGAATTGATGAGAGAGAAGTTATTTTGTATTATTGTGTTTTTTTTTCCAAGCTGCGATATGAATTATGTGAAGTAAACGATGGAAGCATTGCCAAAGAGGTATGTTCAGATTTATATGGACACAGAGGGAAAATTGGCATAGCGCAACAGAGAGAAAAAAAAAAGCGTTCCACTTATTCTCAAGTGTGACGGATATATATATGTGAAGCATATATATATGCTTAGAAGTATCTGATGGAATGGATGCATATATTTCATGCAGTAAAGTGTAAAATGAATGCAAATGACACGCCATTGGGGTTGCAATCTTACAAATGCAGCAGATTTGGTTTTATATGACTTGATATCTCTAATGTGTGGAGAGATGGATATCACAATACATTTGTTTTCTCCATGATAGGAAGACCTTATTATAGAAAATGTCCAGATCCCAATGTGTTTAATGAAAATTATATTAAATTAGGTTTGTGTACACCCAAATACATACATACAGTACACCTATCCGATAGCGTCCCATAATTTTATAGACGGCAACATTGTATAAAACCCTTTTATTTTTCTCCCCTGTGATATTAAATAAATTGTAAAGAAAAAACTTGAGGCATCCCTATTTCATTTTGTACCTGCACATTGTTCAATGTATTTAAATAGAAGTCCCTCTTCATAATATGCATCTGCATTCATATAATTTTTCTTTTTATGCCATATCATTTTTGTGTTAGTAATTATGTTGCTAAACATTTGAATTCACCGGCAAAAAAATTGTAGCATATTAATAGCGAATAATTTATATAATGCTATTTCGCTGGATTCAGAATGACGTTTTCTAGTATATTCAGTCATTTTTGTGTTTGTAATTACGCTTTACAATTAATTGTAACTTACAATCGATTGTATCTATTTCTGCAACGGGGCCGTACTCTGTAATATTTTGTTACCAAAGATGAGAAGAGAATAAGATGCAGCAGAGTGTATTGCACAAACAGATTGCAATAATACTTTATCTTGTTTCATTTTTTTTCGTGGAAGTTTAATTCATTTGAAACTGTTAAATTAGAAATTATCATCGCTTTGCTCTAGTTTCTTTGTATTCCATTCATAATCTTCCCTTTGGAGCCACCCGTATCTTATTTCACAAAAATAACAAAAAGTACAATTTCACCGTTTTTATTATTGCGTGGTGGTGTAAATGAATTGATACCTCTTTTCTGAAAACATCCACTTTTATTTTGCTTTTTTAATGTTGCCAGTTTACTACGTGTACACTCTTATTTGCGCTTGTCATACATTATAGAGATTATTTTGCTGATTTATGTGGAATTATGGTTGTATATTCAGGATTAGATGAGATATGAAGGTGTTGAAACAGTTCAGGAGATGTAAACATATAGCAATCATAGTATTTTATGAAAAATGAAAAATCATCGCTTGGTTAGATTGAAATATTATCTTACTCTGTGAAACAGGAGTAGAATTATTGTTTTTATTTATATTGCTTGTTTTGAAAGATGGGAGGGTGAGTGAAAACGTGTTTTTGTTTTACCAAGTAGACACTGGAAACAGGTTTGATGCCCAATTCCCTTTTATTCACTATTTGTTGGTCTTCAAATTTAAATATTACTTGGTTTAAACAATTTATGAATATTCAGCTTCTAATTTCTATTGAAAAAAACAAGAAACTGAGTACCGTAAATACCGGCGTAATCGCCGCATACTTTTTCCTCGAAAAAAACTTGCAAAGTCGGGGTGCGGCGTGTATGCGGAGATAGTCAAAATGTCACTCTTGACTGGCCTCAAAACAATTTTTCAGCAGGTGTGGGACTATTGGTTGTATTGCACTGTATTGTATTGCGTGATAAAACATTATATAGCCAAATTGTCTACGTTTACCCTGGCCTAGAATGGTTTCTCACCTTTTTTGCTGATATTTGCGAAATCTGATACGTTTTTAACTTCAAAGTTACGAAACAAATGCACACTGCCAGCGCCGCGCTCGCCTAGCTGTCATCGATCTAGCTACGTGCGTTATGAATGCATTGCATTTGCACGTACGTACATCACAGTACCTGGTTCTCTGTAGTACAGTGCAGTACAGTAGGGTTAAATTTCACGCGCCGTCGATTTCATGCTAAAATTTGGCACATTTTCCCAGCCGATTTTCTGGTTTCCCGCCGTTATTCCCGCTTTTTTTGTCGCCAGTTTTCCTAGCGCACTTTTCTCCCACATTTTTTTTTTTTCAATTTCAATGCCCAAAGTCGGCATGCGGCGTTTACGCGGATGCGGCGATTGCGCCGGTATTTACGGTATTCCTACAGTAACTATAATAACAAGGCCGAACATTTTATCATTTGAATCAGATTTGTAAATTACAACTGTCTTAGCAGTAATACAAGCTTTACACTACAAAACAAGCTTTATAAAAGTTTGATGGATTTTGTATGACTTGTACAAAATACTTACATTTTCCCCAAAGTTCTTGTCATGATGGGTAATTTATTAACAGATTTTCATGTCTTTTCATTCCGTTTTAAAACAAAAGTAACACTAAGTTGGAAAATGACAATTACTGTCTGTGTATGCATCATGGATGCCTAAAATGATAACTTCATCATCTACACATACTATTGTAGTGATAATCCTTTTAAATTCCTTTGCTTTTAGACAAATTAGAAGTTTCACATTTTGAGAATACAATTAAATATTAGAAAAAGTAATATTTTGTATGTATTTCAAGGAAAACAAATTTGCTAATTAGGCATTATGATTTCCATATACTTTAGGACTCTGGTAAACATTCTTCTTAAAAACTAGTAAACTATACTTCCGTTGGTCTGTCAAAAATGTTTTGCATATTTTTAGAGAAAAAAATCTTCCTGAATAAAAAATGAGAAATGAATGCTGCAGAAGCACCGTTGGTAATGTGTACGCACTGGTGTAGATTCACAGAAACGTTCAGAGGTTGGTGAAATAAATGCTCATTCCCCCTTGAAAAAACAACGACTGTGAACAGATCTATGCCAGGGTACATACACATGCACTTGCAAGCAAATACAGCAAAACCGTGTTATTGCGAGCTCTGGGTGCCGCTTCGTAAAACGTTTCCAATTGTTGTAAATGTTCAATTATTGTATGTTCTGTGGCAACAGCCAATCAGCATCAAGGATAATAGCCGTTACCATAGTAGCTACAATAATTGGACACTTACAAAAATTGGAAAAGTTTTTATGAAACGGGACCCTGGCCTGTTATTACAAACTCCTGTTGGTAACAAGGACAATTATTTTGTTTTGTAAAATTATGATTACTTTTCAGTACGTTTATAACAAAGTTCTGCTTTTATAAAAAGGTGAAATCAGCGGTCGTGCTAACTTCGCAATAGCTAGGTTTTGCTGTATACATTCACCATCACACTCACAGGCACGACACAAGATATGCATTACATGTATGTATGTTTAGATAACATACTATTCAGGTGACATGGCTGCACTATGATTTCATGTTATAAATTATCATAATATTGTCTCGATTAATGAGATTCTTGTACACATTTCCTGATTTTGTTGGATGTTTTTTTCCCCCTTTTTCTACACTCCTAAAATCCTTTGTTAAATAATCCTGTGTGAGGAAATTAAAATGGGCATTTAGTATGGATGTCTTAATGTGGGCCCCTGGTGTATATGGTTGTAGGAATTTTAACTACATATTAAAAAAAAAAACACCCATGTTTATATAAACAAAAACACCAGTCGGTCGTTAATTTTCATTTAAGCTTAGTTTTTGAGGAGTAAAATCCCATAACTGATGAGATGTTGAATATCGTTGAAGATATACCATTTTGATGTAATGTATAAAAAATAAAAGATGATTGTATTATTAAAATGATAAATGTATTAAAATATTAATATAAAAACGTGATCCATGTGCGTTTGTGTTGATTTCAACTGGCTTTATTACAAAGATGGTCAAACCTGTGTATAGTGACCTCATCAAAAAACTATTTTTAGAATTTCTCAATTTGAACTTTCCGAAAGAGCATAAAGAATAATGCCCCAATGTTGAAAATCAATCGAAAATGTAAGTATTGGCTGAGATATGCCCATAGCAAATCAGTGTTATTTTGCTCTGGTTCATTAAGTTACGAACCAGAGCACTATAATAATGATCAACTATTGACAAAAAATTCATTCGCATGGGCATATCTCAGCCAATACTTAACATTTTTTTATTGATTATTCTTTATGCTCTTTCGGAAAATGAAGTTCAAATTGAGAAATTCGAAAAAATAGTTTTTTGATGACGTCGCCACTCTATAGCAGCCACCAAAATGTATTCACTGCAGAGAAACAACGATAGGAACCCATCTAGAGGTCACTATGACAGGTTTGACTGTACTAGAAGCTGTAGATATACTTGAATGACTAGATATTAGAAACTCTTTTGCATTTTTCTGTTAGAACATCTTTAATCCCGTCAATGTGACATTGATAAATATTTTATGCATCATGATCAGAACAGTCATTTACAGTAATGCTCTTATTGTATATTTAAGTGACAAGTTTTTCATCCATACAAATAAATAGCATACAAACTTATCAATGCAACATATTGCTCATATAATCTTAACCAAAAAAAATCAATGTTATATATTAGAATTTAGAATAGTTGTCTTTTTAAACATTAAAATCGACCCTTCGTCAGTTTTTGCATATATCTCAACTAAACTATAAACTAAACGGCAGAAATTAAATGTTCAATCGGTACATTACCATATATCCTGAAAATTTGTAATCATACACAAAGTAATGTTACTAGTAAGGTAATAACAATTAAACTCGCCTATCAGAAGTGGCAAGACAGATTGAGGTTATTTGTTTTGTATCAAGGACACATAATTGTTTTCCTTATCTCTATTTCTTTCAAATTTCATTGTATCGAATCATTAAAAAAAGTTCCACCTCTGAGAAAATGTTAATGTTTGTATCACATTTGCTAGAAAGGCAGTTAAGTTCAGTTGAAAATTTTAAAGAGTCAAAATGAAAAATCAATTTAACAAAAATGTTTAATGTAAAAGTATAATATCTCATGCAGAGTGATACAGACCAAATTTGTGTGTTGTCAAATATGCCCTAAACACTAAGATTTCTTGAAAAAAACGAACAAATTAATGTTTTGCAAAAATCACCACTTTTACAGTACCTTTAAAAAGAATACAATACCAGAATAAATAACACTCTCAAACACTGCACTGAAATTATTGAGAATAAATTACTCTTGCGTAAAACATGTTCTTCTCAGATCGGATAATGGTTTATAGTTTTGCTTTCCCCGCAGTAAAATAAACATATGCACCTTTTACAAAAATAATGGCTATTTATACTCTAAAAAGATAAAGGTTTCTACAATATAAAGGCACTGATCACACCACAGCTTAAATTGTCACCTTTTTTACAAAACTTTCTGTACTAACAAAACAAATCAAAAGAAAACTACATTTACTACTTTAATGTTAATGCATTTCTTTTAAATTGAAGATAATAGACTAAATTCTGGATTTACATGTAAGTAGGTATTTTTTCCACCATGTTTATAGGGCATCTTATGTAGAAGCTATGAACCAAAAATATGAGGAACAGAATATTATTAACAGCAAGAAAAGGCATCAAAATACTGTTATGGTATTCAATGAAGCATCTTTGAGCACTTCTGTTGAACACTTAACCCTGCTATGCTCATGAGTTTTAATAAGATTTCATTTTAATAACAATATTGACTAAATTTGATAATTTATTAAATCAATTCATTCATTTAAAAATTTTTGAGGAAACATTTTTATTTGATACATATACATGTATAAATCAGAAAGTAAACAATAAGTTATGATTCATAACTTGCAACAGGAGATGGAAATGGGGATAATAGTTATGAATAAAGAAATATCTATATATATGTTTTTTTTCCTGACCAGCACCAGACCTATGAATACATACTTAAAGAATATAATCCATATTTTGATTAAAATAACATATAATACCAAATTACATTTTAGTTATAAAAATTCATATTTTCTCTCAAATAATATACAATATTAAATTTGAATTCATATCACACAAAAGCTAACAAAAGCTAACGAATTATCACAGTGTTAAAATAAACAAATAAACAAACTTATTCAAAATGAGTCAATAAAATCTGCTCATATTTTACCATTCAGCTAAGAAACATTTTGTTCAAAACCAGTATTGAATATCAATAGCCTTATGTAACAAATACATGTGCATCTAATCAAAGAATTTAAAGATTTTAATGAATAAAAATACTTATCACACGCATGATAAAATGCTGTCAGTTAGAATTGAAGGTGAATGTTTAAAGCTGCTTTCTCAAATGCAATCCCTCTCAAATAAACAAGCATTAAACAAAGTTTATAGGGTTTTCAGTGAAAAAAACATGAGGCGAGACAAGGTACAAGGTACATAGGATGAAGGATGCTGGACATGGAGAGGAGAGGAGGTTTATGGACGCAGTGAGGAAGGGCATGAGGGTGGTTGGTGTAACAAGAGGAGGATGCACTGGAGCATGGGCGTCGATCTGTAATTGATACCTATTGTTCATGGGCGGGAGATGATCTATTCATTCATCCCCCGCTGAACAAAATGTATTCTGTAAGGATCGACGCCCATAAACTAAACATTTGGTTGTGGAAGGATATACAGCTATGGTACATAGGATGAAGGATGCGGGAGATTGAGCTGCCAAGGAGAAGGAGGAGAGGAAGACTAAAGAGGTTTATGGATGTAGTTTGAGAGACATGATGGTGGTTGGTGTAACAGAGGAGGATGCATTTTACAGAGAAAAACAAAGTTCTATTCGCTGTGGTGACCCCTTACTGGGACTGGGACTGGGACAAGTCAAAAGTAAAAGAAGATACTAAGTCCATAGGGTGACTTTGTAAGATATACCTCTTGTTATAAAACTACGCCCAAATAGCTTTTGTTACTGGCTCTGAATGGGTACAGTAAACAAAGGTAAATAATGGGATAAGTCAAAAGCGTAAGAAGATACCAAGTCCATAGGGTGACTTTATAAGATATACCTCTTGTTATCAAACTAAGCCCAAATAGCTTTTTTTACTGGTTCTGAATGGGTACAGTAAACAAATATAAATATATTAGCTGTGTGTAAGTACAAACATATCAAACCTGATGCTAATGATAGCAATGATAACCCTGCATTTCCAAAGGGTACCTTTACCTTTATTAATAACCCATTCCAGATCCATTCCCGAAAATACTCTGGCTGGTGTCTACAGAAAATGAATGTTTCACGAAGAAACGCTTCTTTGTATGAATTAATAGAGAAACATTTTCATGCTACAGCAACATTGATAATGACCAAAATAATGCAGTCTTTTGTCTGCCTATCATTATTAGCTACAAACGTCATCAAGAACTCTTGATGTGACTTGAAATGATATCCATGACGGCTGCGATGACCACGAGACTTGAAATGATGATAGCGATGATGGCTGCGATAACGACGAGACTTGAAATGATGATAGCGATGATGATTACCAAAAAGATGCTGTGGTATTGCGCGCTTCACTCAGAACTTGTTGGAAATTAATTCCAAAACATGATATTCATCACACCCTCTTGATTATAAGATTTATCACCAGCACAATTATCATTAGCTCTTTTTGCGACTTGACAATGATGATGATCGCGATGATGCCACCGTCTACCGCTTCACTTGGAACTTGTGGAAAGTTCAAACCACAATCGCAATTAAAGAGTAACCAATAAAAGCTCTTGCCTCAGGCTCATCTCTAGGACTTGATGAAGATAACGCATCATCATCATCATCATCATGAACTCTTGTTATGATTTGAAGAAGATGATATCGATGACGACTGCGATGACGATGAGACAGTCTTCTGTTTTGCCTGGAATTTGTTGACGATGACACCTGACGTCGTGATCAAGTTCCCCAGGAATAGGGAGAAGAATATAAAGCAGGCCACAGAAACCTGGTATGTGAAAAGATTGGAGGAAACATATATTATTGGTATAATAAGAAAGAGTGTTCATTAGATCATACAATGGAGTTCTTCAAAATTCCGACAGTAAAGAAACTAAACAAACAATCTTGCATAAGCCAAATCAATGAGACACATTTTGACAAATGTGGGTAAAACGCAATGGAGATCAAAGATAAGGGACCAAAATAGACCTTCAACTAACTGAACTTTAACTTATATATTATATGTCCCGTGTTGCATGATACTACCTCCATGCCCGCTGGTGACCTTTACATACCAATCCGCATAGATGTTGCATTTCCTAACAAATTGCATTATAATTGTTCTGCGCTACGTACAGCTATTCAAGTGGGTCCTACACCTACACATTTTCTACATAATTCTTCAATATGACACATATATATGCATTACATTCAGCATTGGGTTTTTTTTTTCAGTCAAAGCAGCACACATGCTGCACATGGGGTACGAGGATAAGGAAAGAGTATACTATAAAGCTATTTCCGTGTCAATCGCACAATCTTCCACCATGCTATAAACATGAATTCAATAAAGCTGCGACAACTCTGGTTTGATAAAAGGAACATTCTGTAAATTGTATACAATACTGTAACTTTTTTCTAGTGCCATTTTGCCTGAAAATCATTAATTTGTCAGGTTTTAATGGCACCTAAAAATTCACTGGCCTGAAAAATAAATCTTTCTTTTTTCTAAAAAGGAATATCATAATTCATTACACTTTAACTCATCAATGATTTGCTCGCTCATGGCAAGATGAGACTAACAAATAAGAACAAATCATCTTTCTCACATATAATGGCAGTTCATTTAAATTTTAAGTTCCCCAATTCGGCCACCCAAATCCAAATATATAACATTTAAGAAATAACTTGCCCGACATACATTTTCAATCGCCCCAGACCATCAGGCAAGTGCTAGTGTCAAGCCCTGGCTGGAGGTTAATTAGTTAGTTTATTTAATAATTCAATTAAATTCAAATGTTATTTATTGAATCATTCATTGAAACAAAGTAAAAATATTCAAATATAAAATGCTTCCATGTCCTTACCATCCATTCCTTACATTCTGTATGTTTTGCAATGTAGTAAAGTGAGTATGCATTGTAAAACTGCCAAAACTGTAGGAAGAAAAGGATAACAAAAAAGAACATAACAATAAAGCCATGCAAATAGTTAATATATATATAAATATGTTACATTCAACTTGAAGCAAAGGCAAAAGAAACAATGTAAACAGTTTTGAACTCAAAATTAAACAAACACAATTTAACATTAACAAAAGCTTTGAACAATTCAAGACGAATTATTGAAAATCCTTTGAATTACCTCAGCAAATTATCTTGCTGTCCACTATAGATAACAAACAAAAGTATGTAATGTTGAAATAAGACAATAAAAACTACTACAAAACATTCCATATAATTAAATTCATTGATTCCAGATATTATACAAATATACCAAGCTGTGAGAAAGTATAGTGGAATTATATATCTGAGGAGGGACTGGCATAGAACTATTTTTTCCGAGGGGCGAAGCCCCGAGGACAAAAATAGTAACTATGCCAGTCCCTCCGAAGATATATAATTTCCACTATACTTTTGAACTAAAAGGTTGGTATATTTGTTTTATATCCCTTCTGTTTGCTCTATATCCTTCGCATGATTATAATCATCGCACAAATAAATGATTTCAATTAAACTTAAGTATTAAGGAAAACAAAAGGAAAACAAACCATTGATCATAGAACCATCACTGCACTATGTTCTGTTTGTGACACTGGCCCCCTTAGCGCAATAGTCCTGGCACAGAGCGCAATAGTCCTGGCACAGAGCGCGTATTGCGCTATCTTTCCATTCATGGTTACGCGCATTAACAATTAATGCGCACACAAATGCAAAACGCGCGCATCAAAGTGAATAATCAACCCACTTTACATACACACGTGTGTAATTGAATGGGAAAATAGCTATTCGTACATTACATACATGAAATGAAAATGAACTGAATTACTGTCACGACCATGGAAGGACAACGATGCAGATTGTGCACCATTTTCGAAATTGTTTACTTCGAAAACCGCCATGTTATACATGAAATGCATCTCTAGAATATTTGTTGGAACTTGTTGATATTCACGGGTGAAAATATTCTGTATTTCGTTTTAAATTACTCTTTGGGAAATCTCGTCGAGCATCTTTCGCAAGCTAAAACAAGACCTCCGCTCGCAGAGAAGCTGTTATTACACGCATCTCTATGGGCAATATGATCTATAACGTTATTTTCCTGCTATCGGCAAAGATAGTGAAACATATTCCCCGATTTCAGATTTATAGTGGAAATAATCTTTATTGTGAGAGCCCCAATTGACCAATCACGTTTCTAGAATACTCATGAATATTCATAGAAGGGATATAATACGACTTTCAGAGATGATATTAGACAAATACTAGAAATATCACTGAATGTGATTAATACCCCCTCAGTACTGGTTTGTGAAGAGGATATAACAATGATTATTAAGTGCAGAATCTACACTGTATGGTGCATAGATATTTGGAGCAAATTTGTGGTTACCATGGCAATGCCTTATCCGAAAAACAAAAAAGATATGAATTGCACACCCTCACCATATCAATATTAAGTCAACCAAGTTTCATTAAAATTGATCAAAAAACTGTGGAAGTAGTTCACTCTACAAGATTTGATAATTTTTGGTGCAAAATTTTGGTTACCATGGCAATGCCTTATCTAACATTCACAGAATGTGTCTTGCACACCCTTACATCAGGAACATTCAGTGTGTCAAGTTTTATCAAAATTGCTCAAAAACTGTAAGAAGTACTTCGCTCCACAATAGTTTTGGTGCAAAATTTTGGTTACCATGGCAACACCTTATCTAACATTCACGGAATGGGTCTTGCCAACCCTTACCTCTGGAACATTCAGTGTGTCAAGATTCATCAAAGTTGCTCAAAAACTGTGGAAGTAGTTCGCTCCACAAGATTTCATATTTTTGGTGCAAAATTTTAGTTACCATGGCAACGCCTTATCTAACATTCACAAAAAATGTGTATTGCACACCCTTACCTCAGGAACATTCTGTGTGTCAAGTTTCATCAAAATTGCTCAAAAACTGTGGAGGTAGTTCGCTCCACAAGATTTTCATATTTTTGGTGCAAAATTATGGTTACCATGGCAATGCCTTATCTAACATTCTCAAAAATGTGTCTTGCATGCCCTTACCTCAGGAACATTCAGTGTGTCAAATTTCATCAAAATTGCTCAAAAACTGTGGAAGTAGTTCGCTCAAGATTTTCATAATTTTGGTGCAAAATTATGGTTACCATGGCAACGCCTTATTATCTAACATTCACGAAAAATGTGTCTTGCACACCCTTACCTCAAGAACATAAAGTGTACTAAATTTCATAAAAATTGCTCAAAAACTGTGAAAGTAGTTCACTCCAAAAGATTTTCATATTTTTGGTGCAAAATTGTGGTTACCATGGCAACGCCATATCTAACATTCACAAAAAAGGTGTCTTGCACACCCTTCCCCCAAGAACATTAGGTGTACCAAGTTTCATCAAAATTGCTCAAAAACTGTGAAAGTAGTTCGCGACACAAACTTTTTGCAACGGACCGACCGACCGCCCACACGCTGATTCCTACATTATATTCCCCCTTTCAAACTTTGTTTGAGCGGGGGTATAATAAGTCGAAATATAAATGCTAATAAAAGGGGATATTAGATTTTAATAGAAATTGAAATTAATGGTCATTAACTGATCTTGATTTTGCAACCTCATACAAGATTACACGAGGCCACCAATGTCTGTTTTTTGGGACATCAAAATGTAGAAATTCTTCAATCGAGTTTGTTTGGTAGCTTGGATATCCAACCAATGATTGTGTACACGTACTGTTGTGGCTTCCTATACTGTATTATTGGATGTGTGGCTTGGGATAAAAATGTTGGATTGGGGGTGGTTCTTGTTCAGTACACAACTTGGCCAAGTTTTTTCTTTATTTAACTTTGAACTTCAGTGGTCATGACTTTGTGTCAATTGTGGGTTTCGTGCGTTGTTGTTTTTTTGGACCAGTGGGAAAGTAAAAGCAAAGCTTCTATATGTTAGTGGCCTGAAACCTGAATCTCATGGCCCCAAACAAAGATAAACAAATTCTATTATATTTGAATGTCGGTTCAGGGGGGTGTTGCAGGAAGAGTTGCGATTAATCGCGAAGTTGCGATTGACCGCAAGTCAGAAAAGACGTGCACTTGAGCCAATCAGATTTGCGCATTTAGGCGCATTTTCTGAATTGCGATCAATTGCAACTTTGCAATTAATCGCAAGTCTTTATGCAACACCCCCTGGCCAGTTTCAATTTTAAATCCTGCAGTAAGAATATAAAAGATGAAGAGAATGACATTGTCAAAACAGGTTTGACTGCTACTCACATAGGCAACAAACAGGAAGGGAAGCAGGAAGGTCAGACCCCTCCACATCCAAGTCTGAAAACCCTCTGCAGAGAAAAACATACATCCAGTTAAATCACAAGGTATAATATCAATCATATTAGGTTTTATATAAATCATGAATATTATTTGTTTATTATTATTCACATAAAACTATTTTGAAAGTTCATGTATAGAACACATGGCAGCGGCTAGTGAATGATATCACCAATGGCAGCAAGTAGGAAATGAATTCCTGTTCATTCATGACCAATTTTTCCCAAATGTTCACTAATTGTTCTTCTTGATTGTCCACATCTTTTAAAGGAATAAACAAACAAATGTTTAGGGGGTTGACTTTAAACAATTACATATGCAAGGGACTATGCTGCCACTAACACTAAACACAGAGCAACCATAGAACTAAAGGTTTTCTCTAGCTTTAGCTACTTATAGTAGACATTTGACCTGAAATGGAGATGGGTGCCACTGTATGTGCAAAAAATGGCAAAGGAAGGATTTCCAACAAACTTTATAAAGTAAACAACAAAACTTTGGCTTTGAACTCACCTACAGTGATGTACATATCGCTCTTCTCTCCCAAAGCTCTTAACCTGTAGAGGCAGCCACTCTGGTAGTAATACTGCATCAGTTGCACAACACCTGCACAGCACCGGAAAGAGAAGATTCATAACAATAAGATAACATATTTGTAAAGCGTATAATGCATTAACGGTATAAGTAACATGTGTATTGACTACAAAAGTTTTAATACACAAGATACACAAGATACAAAAGTTTTAATACACAACTTATCCTGTAGGAGCCACTCTGTTAAAACAAGCCAATAAACATTTCACATGGATCTATTTAAATTGATCTGTAACAAATAATTTAACTTACATTTTCTAATACAAATTTAGGCGAGCTATACATATTCAAAGGCAAGCTTCTCTTGGATGTTGACATTAAAGGGCAGTCCTAGGCGTTAATAAACAATTAATTGAATGGCTAAGGAAAAATAAACATGTAAAATAAATATTCTCACACATCTATGTTTGCACAGTGTGAGGACTGCTAAGCATTCATAACAATGCTGATTTCATATTAAGACATACAAATGAAGTGAAAAACTTACTGAGGTAGAGTGAGAATAGCATGAACTGGTTCCTGAACATGCGATAGCTGACACTATCAGGCCAGATGAGTAGAATGGCAGTCAATGCAACAGTCAGGTAGTGGTGCACAACCCACCATCCCTTGATTCTAAGTAGAAGGAAGAGAAATTGAAAGAAACATCATTACAGCTGTTTATTTATTGTTAACTAATTATTAATTGGATATCAGGTGCTATAAAGAAAATTCAATGAGACCTCCACAACAACGTCGGGAAGAGAAGCAAAAACAGCATACTTGCCGCTGATGACCGAAAAAAGAAGGGGAAAAAACGTGCTGGCTTCCACTGAAGTCTAAGCAATTTTACACATGTGTATGAAACATCAATGAACAAAAATTGGTTTCCTTTTCTCATGAGCTGAACTGTTACTCATAATCGACCTAAGCCCTTCATGATGTTGCACTCTAGAGCTGCCACACACTAAATTTATTTTATGAAATGTCTATCAACCTACATGTAGTTTACAGATTCATTGTTCATTTTATTATTATTTGCATCCAGCCAACAGCTGACTCGCACAATCATAGCATATAATACCTTGATTAGTTGTGTCGTAAGATGACCAGCATGCAGTTGTACCAGACCAACAGGAAGTGATTTTTTAGTAACATGCCAATTATATTTTATCATATGTTCATCAACCTAGTTCTCACGGACCCATTTCTTGTTTATATTATTATAATGATCTTGGTTTTGTTATTATCATAATTTTCACAGATTTCTCTAGAAAAGTTAATTTAATTATCCTTCGGTTAGTGCCCGGTTTATATAGCTTCTGACTAATCGAGCAATGAAAAGTGTTTCATGGGAACGGCCCCCATTCAAGAGTCTTTTTGGCTCAATGGTTAAGCACCTGTCTAGCAATCACGAGGTCTCGGGTTCGATTTCTGGCGAAGCATATTTTTCTTTGCTTATTATTAATAATTTGTAATCATTTATAATTTTCACATCATACAATACCTTGAACCGTTGTGTCGTAAGATGGACTCTCTGATGACCAGCGTGCAGTAGTACCAGACCAGTAGAAAGTGATAGCATGTGTCGCATATCCTGAAAGAACAGATGATATAATAATATAATTAGTCCATTGGTTCCTCAAGATACACACATGTACCAAGTTTGATGCAAATCTGTCAGTTGATTCTTGAGAAAACATAATCAGGAGAACAGGACGTGAGGATAGACACAGACAACATAAAAACATAATGCCACTTTGTAGCGGGAGCAAAATAATTCAATGTAATAAAGAAACTAAAAAAAGTCAATAAAAGATATCCAATTATGAATTTGCGATCATCAACCTGAACATTAACATCTTTACTTATGACAAAAATATTTAATTTTGCATGTTAATTGTAGGATTTAGCCTAATTCACTTCTTATTCTTGTCAGGAATGTTCATAAACACTGTTATGATCTATAATGTACACACACACACAAAAAAAAACATTGTTAAATCGAATGACTGATTAAACATTAACAACTTATGGACAAAACAAATAACATCATGTTCAAGACTACATACAAATGACTGTCACTTAAAAAATAAACCACATGTAGCTTCAAGAATCATGCATTGACACAAATTTTATTTTCATTAGATTCTAAAGAATATAAAAAGGTTTACTGTAGAAAAATGGAAATTATGGTTAACAGATGATTATTATTTATGATATTGAAATATGATTTGACTCAGTGAAAAAAACATGGGCCTAAATAGGACAATATAACCAATGAAATACCAAAAAGTGCCTAATTCTCATCTACATTTGAAATAAAAGTAACCCAGATATTTGCCGAATATTAATATATATATCCTTTTCACTTTTCTTGTGCTGTGATGTCCTTCATACATACACATAAACTAGTCGGTACAGATACAAAAGTTATAACTTTCATACTATTTCAATATTTAAAAACATTCAAGATCAAGCAATAGTAATCATGCAATCTTAAAGGGGACCATCAGGCAAAGAACAACACATAATTATATGTTTTGGTACCGTTAGTGTGATATCAAATAGATGCCCAACATTTTGCAAAGGGTTGTGTACAATGTAGTTCAATTACCACCACTTACGGAACCATTATTATTTCATGGTTCCGTACGAGCCAAACATTTACCAGTGCGCTAATTCTATTCACGCGTACATTTGGAGACAATAGAATCATGGACGATGCATTTGTCCTAGACAAAATGTAGTCTTTTTTATGCAGACCCCTGAACACATGTTGTAAGTATAGTGATGCTCTTTCCAAATTAAATATTTTTTCTGAAAACCTATTTTTCTGATTTTTTGGTGGAATGGACTACTTTCTTTTATGAGAATATTATTTTTGGGTGGTGGTACCCTTTAAATTATGTTCAACGTTTGCCCACTAGAAACATTCAACAACTAGGTGCAATATTACTTTGATGTATTGGTCTGTTTAAAAAATATGTTAATGTCTGCAAATACAAATTGGAAACAAAACAAAAATATGTAATACATCCAAATTAAACAAGCTTGCCCAAAAATATATTAACATAAACATAAACATGCAGCAAAAATGTATAGAATTCCCATCATTGCTTGATAGGCAATAAGGTTGTCTATCACAGAATACATACATTTCTATAAATTTGTGCACTAAATTATACAGACATAAACATGAAGCAATTATTGAAAATTCGGATTATATGATACACAATAAAGTTGACTAAAAAAAATCTTGAAATATTATAGATACACACATTTCAATTTACACAATACAGTTGTCTAAAAATCTGAAATATCACAGAATACAAGTATCTCTTCGCACAGTTAAGACATGATCATACAGCAAAGTATATGGGATTCCCTTTGTGTGTGGATAGACAATAAAGTTGTCTGAAATTGTCTTGAAATATCAAAGAACAGTTTTATAATTATATTGGCATAATAAACATGCAGCAAATCATATGGGATTCCCTTTGTCTGTGGATACACAATAATGTTGTCTAAAATTGTTTAGAATTATCACAGGATACAGATATTTATTCGCACAATTAAGACATGAACATGCAGAAAACATATAGAATCCCCATTGTCTGTGGATACACAATAAAGTTGTCTAAAATTGTCTTGAAATATCACAGGATACAGTTATCTATTCGCACAATTAAGACATGAACATGCAGAAAACACATAGAACCCCATTTGTCTATGGATCCACACAATGATCTTACCTGCCCAGTGTGTTAGGACTGCTCATTTCACTTCAAGGTTAGATGTTAAATTCAAAGAAAGATGAGAGTTAGGACTTGGGAGCATGACTGCGTGAGAATGAGTTAGCAATACCAAAGCAGTATAAGCTTCATGATAAACAGCAAAAAATGCAATGTATTTACACAGTATGTATGCGGTCAATGTTTGCACAATGAAAATGTATTTGCACTGTAACTACACATGTATACTGTATACGGTACATAATATATAGAGCTTAATTTCAAAAGGCACTAAATCCAATATATTTATTTTTAGGGAAAAGTCTATTTATTTGTCTGATTTTGCACACATGTCTATTGGGAAAATGAAAATGCAATGCTTCAAAGTTGTTTTGAAATTTGGAGGCCCCCATATTACAGGGTGTTTAGTGCGCTGTAAAATAATTGCTTTTAAATTTGCTAAGCTTTACAAGGCTCTTATAGCTAGGTTTTTACAGGTATGTGTGAATGGGATATAAGCCAATATTCCACTAAAACGAAAGTCGGACTAGGCAAAGTTCACCACATTTCTCTACTAATCAATTTATTGAGGACTCGTCCAGGAAATACTCAGGCTGGCATAAATGTACATTTTACTCGCAAAATCTCATAGGCAGGGGGTTATTAACATTTACTGGCACAGCTGGCACAGCTGTTTACTGCCTTGTACATGTGCAGGTGTGGATGAATGAAAACGAGAGTTTAGTAACATAATGCAATCAGTATGATTGAGGAACTGAATAGGGAAATGAATGGTACTATATTAGAGGAATGAATTACTATTTATTATTTTGTATGGGGTGGAGAGATTATGGCATATTGTATTTAATGCTACATGTAATGCAAGCTGCATGTTAGAATGATGAAGTTTTAAGATTCTGGGGCAGAGTATCAGAGATTGAAATTCCATAGCTTCTTTCAATATTCATTTGCAGTTTCCATTCTAAATACCAACTAGCCACTGCATTACAATATTTTATTGAGGGCAACTAAAGCAAGCTCTTTTGAAATTTTATTGAAAAAAGGGCAATTTCAATTCACCCATCTGAAAACTGCCAAATTATATATTGGGCAATTCCAAGCAAACATTGACATAAGCACCCATTTTTCAAATTCGTCGAATCATAACATATTTGGTATCAAATTAAAGCTTAAAGATCAAACTATTTAGAAATGCATTTTGTTCAAAAATATTGTTGCCGTAAACTATTATTTCATAGGAATTAATTAGCATAAATTAATTTTCAATTATTTTCACAAAATATACTTGTAAATATTAAGATTAAAAGAGCTGCAAAAATAGGTTTTCATAACATTTTCTTTCAGTGTTGGTAAGAACATTACTTCAATTTATCAGATAAATATCTATTTCGGCATTTTCGCTCTTTGTTCTGCTTCAGTGACTGTTTCATTTATAGTCATCTATATGTCACGCTGTTACCCTAAAAATAGGTATTTTTAATATTTCTGGAAAAATATGAATGGGAATGAAATTATTTTTTGTTTCTTCTTCATTCACCCATAGAGCTATATTATGGATGCTAAATAGCAGCATTATCTTTTACCACTAATAAATCTAAGCAATATCAATTTGGTCACGCTGTTACTTTTTGGGTAACAGCGTGACGCAACCTACTTTTTTTTTGCAATATCTCAAGAATCGTTGGATGGATTCTGTTCAAACTTTGTACAAGACATGTATTCAGAGGTATGGATTATCCGATACATTTTGGGGCCATGAGGTCAAAGGTCAAAGGTCACAGCTAATTAATATGCAAAAAATATATTATTCTCAAGATATTTCAAGAATCCTTGAAGGATGACATGATAATTAATACTGGTATGCGTTCAGTGAAGTAGATGACCTGATTATAGAATTTGGTCATGGGGTCAAAGGTCAACAGGTCAAATTATTGTAGTTTATTTTTTATCTCACAAAAAAATGCCAGAATTAATGTTAGAAAGAGTACTGTAGATAAAAGAAAATTCTATGAAAATGTTTGGAGCACAGGTCAAAGGTCACTCGGATAATTACCAATTCAAACACAAAAACTTACTGACATTGAAATCATGTTACATGAAACAAATCACTTGTAGATATGCACTGTGCCACATAAAATTAAACATTTGTATGCTAATTTGAGAAATAAGGTCAAAGGTCAGATGTCAAAGGTCTAATATTTCATTGTTGCAATTCAGTTTGTATTTTGGGTTTGATATTTGATGGTTCCTCAAACTAAATTCTGAAAAAGATAAGAATTTCAGTTTTGTCAAAAAACATTTTTTATCAATAGAGGGCGCTAGGCTGCAAATTTGTGTCATGCGAACCATCATTTCAGAGCATCTGGGTTATATTACCCATTCATCTAGTTCTGTATAGATTCTGGATGACTACATCAAAATTATATAATCTTATTCATCTCATCAATATCTCCCATACATATAACATGTACAATTCAGAGGTCACGCTGTTACCGTCACGCTGTTACCGTGCACAGATACGTTTATGATATCATATTTACTATGAACATTGGATTTTTTCTACATTTTTATTTGGATGTTCTAGCTTGATGTCTAGTACAAAGAATCAATGTGACAAAATTGCAAAATGTTCCTGTAGTTCACAGAGTTTGCTTAGTTTCTTACCATGTAAGAAACCCATGTCTTTTTGCCGTCACGCTGTTACCGCAGATATTGATATTCATAATTCATAATTTAGTGGGAATTTTGATTTTCTTTCCTATTGTAAATAATTGGTAGGATAGTGGGAACAGATGCATATCAAAATTTGGTTCTGGACATTTTTATTTTGTGAGTTATTTAGACTTTCATCGTGAGAAACACCCTCCTACCGTCACGCTGTTACCTTGGAATTGCCCTATTGTTATTAAATACACGACCGTATTAACCGCACTTTTTTTTTTTTTTTAGGGGTGCGGTTAATACACCGGAGCGGTTAATACATCGACAAATACGGTAGTCTGTTATTCAGAAAGACAAATAAAAAAATTAAAAATAGAAATATAAAAGCATGTGATCAATTTACCTGTTCTGTATGAAAAATGAGTTGACTGTTGCTCCAATCAGCATGATGACAGAGAGGTACAGCTTGAAGCCTTCATATTCTTCTTTGTATGCAAATCTAGGGAACAAGACATCAATTTAAATTAATTTGATCACAGTGACTGCACAAGAAACACTATTTCTGTTTAATAGGTAAGTCTGTAAGACAAGTGGTGTAGCTTAAAACATCCAGCTTAAATCAATCAGCACAATGACCAGTTTAAAACCCTTATATTTTTCTCTTTTTTTAATGCACATCTAGGGAACAGTATGTGAAATGTAACAATAGAATGGTGACTACACAACAACAAAATTCCGTTTTGATAGATCAGGCACAAGTGATTCTATCTTAACACGACTGAACTTGTAACACTAAATTAAGTAATACACTTTTTTTAATGCCTTTCAAGGATTTGCAGACTGTCAATTTGCCTCAAATTTACACAGTAAGAGATCATAATGGTATGAAAATAGTATGTGCAAAAGTCCCATTCAAAACTGGAGATACTTTTTTGTTTTATGAACAAAAAGTTTGCCCTCCTTATAAAACACAAAGCTAGGCATGTTTGGCAACATTATTCTTTCCAGACTGATTGCCATTAAACTTAAAACAACAACAACAAATACATTGAAAAAGTCTGGAAAGAAAGATGCTTACTTGTCCTTCTTATTCAAAATGGAGACACTGACTGGACCAAGGATGGTGCTCAAGAAGTAGCTGTAACAGAGAGAGAAAAACACAGTTCATCCAATGGTAATCATCAAGTCCAAATGACTCATACATAGATTTATACAATCTTGTGATGAATGCATATATGTGTGTATGTGTCTGTACGATGTATCTACATGTTATTATGTAACTGGTTGTCATGCAATACAGGAGAACAAGTGTATTTCCAGGAACTGTTTGTTGACCATCACAACACAAAAATAGAGCTTTTGCAACATAATAATTTTCTTAATGTTGTCAGATGTATGGTTCATATTTCTTTTTTTCCCCCTCTTCTCTACTGAAGATTCCCCCACTCCCATTCCTCTCTATAAAGCCCCTCCCCTCGACAAAAGACTGTTATCTAGACTACCATGTGTCATCAAATTGTCATTAGGTCGTACATTTTTCCGTTGTCTTACTGTACCTGTTGGGTCTTGGTACATGTAGTGTTTCGTTGACCTCTATGCAACCCTAGCCTATAGAGCTATGGGGCCCATGGAGTTATTCTCCTCCACAACCAAAGACTGCCCCACCCCCATTCTTCTCCAAAAGCCACCCCCACCCCCATTACAAAAGAATGTAAACCATTAAGTATCAGTGTGTCACTAAACTGCACATTTGTCTAATATCTAACTGTACCTGTTGGGTCTTGGTAGTGTGTCGTTGACCTCTATGCAAGTCTTCTTCTTCCTAAGCACCCCATTTTTTCTTCTCCACTAAAGATCCCCCCCCCCCCACATCTCTCCCGATTCTCCTCCCTCAACAAAAGACTGCAAATTATGATGTGCGTCATTAAATTTGTACTATGCTATACATTTTTCCGTTGTCTTACTGTACCTGTTGGGTCTTGGTCGTGTTTCGTTGACTTCTATGCAACCCTAGCCTATAGAGCTATGGGGCCCATGGAGTTATTCTCATCCACAACCAAAGACTGCCCCACCTATTACTAGCCCCACCCCCATTCTTCTCCTAAAGCCACCCCCCCCCCCCCCCCCCCCCCCATTACAAAAGGATGTAAGCCATTAAGTGTCAGTGTGTCACTAAACTGTACATTTGTCTAATGTGTAACTGTTACTGTTGGGTCTTGGTAGTGTTTTGTTCAGCTGGTTTTGTTGACCTCCATACTTGCATTCTTCTTCCTAAGCACCCCTTTTTTTTCTTCTCCACTAAAGATCCCCAACCCCATGCCTCTCCCGATTCTCCTCCCTCAACAAAAGACTGCAATTTGATTATGTGTGTCATTAAATTGTTACTTAGCTGTACATTTGTATATTGTCTTAATGTACCTGTTGGGTCTTGGTAGTGTGTCGTTGACCTCTATGCAAGCCTTCTTCCTGTCTTCAATCAGCTTGCTGAGCTCTCTGCTCTTTGCCTTGGCTTCTCCAGTTAGATCCTTCTCATTTCTGTTTGAAAAGAAACAGAGATAAATGTTGAATATAACAATAAAATAATTGAGGTAAGGCTGAGGGCTGGAACTAGGGTTAATGTAAGGGTTAGACAATGCTCCACACTAACTTTTTTTTTCACTTGCCCAGTCGGGCAAGTAAAATCAGGTTTTTTCAAATTTTACTTGCCCGAATAGAAAACTTACTTGCCCGAAAATGAAAAACAAAGAAAAACATAACAAATATCATGTTCTTACAAATATATGATAATTTCATGTTATAAGTTACTGAGGTCTGAAGAAATACGTTTTCGCTACATTTTGAAAAACCCATCGGTAAAAATACAGCAATCAGTAACATTCTGGCATTTATTTCGTCTCATTTATTGTCTGTCGGACTTATTAAATAAGCATACTTTCAATGATGATTATATTAAGTAATAATCAAAATGTTTTCGCTTCATTTGGATAACGGCAATCAGTAACATTTTGGCATTCATTTCGACTGATTTGTCTTCTGTCGGACTTATTAAATAAGCATGATGACGATGATAATTTTATTGACTAATATTCAAAACGTTTTGGCTTCTATTTGAGAAGAAAACGGTAAAATCACGGCATTTATGTCGACTCATGACATGTATCGTCTGTCGGACTACTAAAACATCAGTTTTATCATCGCAAAATAAGAGCACGCATGATAACGATATTTCCAGATTAGTTTGACATCGCTTTATCTGCAATCATTTTGATATTGCCTGCTCTTATTTTGCGATGATGCAAACGAAGTTTCAGATTTATTTTGCGTCATATTCTCGAAGCGCATTATCGTAACTTTGTTCGCTAATTTCAAGAAGATGATAATGATATTTCCAGATTAGTTTGACATCGCTTTATCGGCAATCATTTTGAAATTGCCTGCTCTCATTTTGCGATGATGAAAACGAAGTTTCAGATTTATTTTGCGTCATATTCTCGAAGCGCATTATCGTAACTTTGTTCGCTAATTTCAAGAAGATGATAACGATATTTCCAGATTAGTTTGACATCGCTTTATCGGCAATCATTTTGAAATTGCCTGCTCTCATTTTGCGATGATGCAAACGAAGTTTCAGATTTATTTTGCGTCATATTCTCGAAGCATATTATTGTAACTTTGTTCGCTAATTTCAAAAAGATGATAACGATATTTCAAGAAGATGATAACGATATTTCCAGATTAGTTTGACATCGCTTTATCGGCAATCATTTTGATATTGCCTGCTCTTATTTTGCGATGATGAAAACGAAGTTTCAGATTTATTTTGCGTCCTATTCTCGAAGCGCATTATTGTAACTTTGTTCGCTAATTTCAAAAAGATGATAACGATATTTCAAGAAGATGATAACGATATTTCCAGATTAGTTTGACATCGCTTTATCGGCAATCATTTTGAAATTGCCTGCTCTCATTTTGCGATGATGAAAACGAAGTTTCAGATTTATTTTGCGTCATATTCTCGAAGCATATTATTGTAACTTTGTTCGCTAATTTCAAAAAGATGATAACGATATTTCAAGAAGATGATAACGATATTTCCAGATTAGTTTGACATCGCTTTATCGGCAATCATTTTGATATTGCCTGCTCTTATTTTGCGCTGATGAAAACGAAGTTTCAGATTTATTTTGCGTCCTATTCTCGAAGCGCATTATTGTAACTTTGTTCGCTAATTTCAAAAAGATGATAACGATATTTCGAGATTAGTTTGACATCGCTTTATCGGCAATCATTTTGAAATTGCCTGCTCTCATTTTGCGATGATGAAAACGAAGTCTCAGATTTATTTTGCGTCATATTCTCGAAGCGCATTATCGTAACTTTGTTCGCTAATTTCAAGAAGATGATAACGATATTTCCAGATTAGTTTGACATCGCTTTATCGGCAATCATTTTGAAATTGCCTGCTCTCATTTTGAGATGATGAAAACGAAGTTTCAGATTTATTTTGCGTCATATTCTCGAATCGCTAATTTCAAGAAGATGATAACGATATTTCCAGATTAGTTTGACATCGCTTTATCGGCAATCATTTTGATATTGCCTGCTCTTATTTTGCGATGATGAAAACGAAGTTTCAGATTTATTTTGCGTCATATTCTCGAAGCGCATTATTGTAACTTTGTTCGCTAATTTCAAAAAGATGATAACGATATTTCCAGATTAGTTTGACATCGCTTTATCGGCAATCATTTTGAAATTGCCTGCTCTCATTTTGCGATGATGAAAACGAAGTTTCAGATTTATTTTGCGTCGTATTCTCGAAGCGCATGATAAGTTATCATCTTCTTGAAATTAGCGAACAAAGTTACGATAATGCGCTTCGAGAATATGACGCAAAATAAATCTGAAACTTCGTTTTCATCATCGCAAAATAAGAGCAGGCAATATCAAAATGATTGCCGATAAAGCGATGTCAAACTAATCTGGAAATAACGTTATCATCTTCTTGAAATTAGCGAACAAAGTTACGATAATGCGCTTCGAGAATATGACGCAAAATAAATCTGAAACTTCGTTTTCATCATCGCAAAATAAGAGCAGGCAATATCAAAATGATTGCCGATAAAGCGATGTCAAACTAATCTGGAAATATCGTTATCATCTTCTTGAAATTAGTGAACAAAGTTACGATAATGCGCTTCGAGAATATGACGCAAAATAAATCTGAAACTTTGTTTTCATCATCGCAAAATGAGAGCAGGCAATTTCAAAATGATTGCCGATAAAGCGATGTCAAACTAATCTGGAAATATCGTTATCATCTTTTTGAAATTAGCGAACAAAGTTACAATAATGCGCTTCGAGAATATGACGAAAAATATATCTGAAACTTCGTTTTCATCATCGCAAAATAAGAGCAGGCAATATCAAAATGATTGCCGATAAAGCGATGTCAAACTAATCTGGAAATATCGTTATCATTTTCTTGAAATTAGCGAACAAAGTTACGATAATGCGCTTCGAGAATATGACGCAAAATAAATCTGAAACTTCGTTTTCATCATCGCAAAATAAGAGCAGGCAATATCAAAATGATTGCCGATAAAGCGATGTCAAACTAATCTGGAAATATCGTTATCATCTTTTTGAAATTAGCGAACAAAGTTACAATAATGCGCTTCGAGAATATGACGCAAAATAAATCTGAAACTTTGTTTTCATCATCGCAAAATAAGAGCAGGCAATATCAAAATGATTGCCGATAAAGCGATGTCAACCTAATCTGGAAATATCGTTATCATCATCTTGAAATTAGCGAACAAAGTTACGAAAATGCGCTTCGAGAAAATGCGGCTTTTTATAAGTTTTAAAGCTTAATCGCGGACGATAAACAGTCGAAATGAGTGCCGTAATTTGCGCTAATTTATAACTCCGACAGACGATAAATAAGTCGGAATTATTTCCGTAGTTGTGTAGTTTTATAGTTGCCCGATCGGGCAACTAACATAGACCATTTATGACATTTTACTTGCCCGACAAGAATTTTTACTTGCCCCGGGCAATCGGGCAAGCGTTAATGTCGAGCGTTGGGTTAGAGTTCATGTTAAAATTTGCCATGCATAATCTTTATCAGCCGTTTTCCATAGTGGAGAATACATTGTATGAAAATATATCTTAAAATATAATCTACATAAATTTATCAAAATCACAAGTTCAGGTTTTTTTTTAATAGATCTATTCTAATGGCCCTTGGTCAGTGATATTGTATTTTGGTCCAGCAGAAGTGAATGCAAGATTCATATTTGTAGGCCTTTTACAATTTTACAGTTTTTTATCAATGAAGGGAGGGAGTTTATTTTTATTGTAGGCAATTTGCAAATGAGATGTCATTTTGGGGTCATGGCTTTAAAAATTTGAGGAAATAATTTGATTGCAAAAAATGTGTGTAGAGCCACAGATAAGGTACAGATAATGATGTACATTGTAATATAAAGAGTGGCCCAATTAAAACAGAAACATTTTGTAACCGGACATGGGTCCCGTTGCAGAAAGAGATACAATTGATTGTAAGTCAGAAACTTTGCACGTTTCAACCAATCAGTTTTGAGCATTTAGCCACATGATTCGACTTACAATTAATTGCAACTTTACAATCGACTGCATCTCTTTCTGCAACGGAGCCATGGCAATGGGGTCACAAAATTTGCTAACTTAGTAGTTAAACCAAAATTGTTGATCTTGGTATCATTTTTCTTGGTGATAGATTCCCTATCAAGTGAAACCAGTCAATAACTCAATATGTCCCCAATATTTTGGGAAATATGCTGTTCTGTTTTTTATTTTGGCCACCCTGTATCTATAATACAAGATCTTCCTTACTCTTTCAGCCCTCCAGCTATTTCCTTGTATCTCTTCTTCTGGTGATTGACCATGGCAATACATTTCTTCTGCATTGACTGAACAACCTCCAGGTTTTCCTTGTACTTCTTATGGAGCTCCTGCAAATGCAAACGCATTGAAACTCGATTAACTTTATATTAACATTAGAATATGGACAACAGACTGAACATTAGAATGAACTTGGACAATCTTAGACTTAGACAGAGTTAGACTTAACAATCAAATGAACATGGACAACATTAGAAGGAACATGAATGAACAACTGAACACTACCTAACTTTTAAAATGGTAAGAACTAGGTCATAATCATGAATAAATAGTCCAGTTTGAAATACATTCAACTAAATTTGCATTGTTGTACTAATATATCCCGACTTACAATTTGCCAAAATGTTTGCAGGGAAAAAAATAAGTGTGCAGTAATTTACCATAGTAATTAGTATTATGGTAATCAAAATGTAATCAAAATATAAATACTTAAAATTAAATTAGGGAGTAAAAAAGTGTCAAAAAAAAACCTTTTCATCAAAATTGTGGAATGAAATAACTGGAGTGGTAAACACTCAAACCAGCATGCAGCAACATAATGTCTTACTCTCATTAAGAGTCTTAATGAAAAAATAACCTTTTTATGATTATTCATAGTTACCTTTTCATTTTATATTTGTTTTAAAATGTTACATTTCAAAGTAAAAGTTGGATCTGTCTGACTGAACCAAGGGCAAGGCCAAGCAGAGAATGTGATTATAGATACTTTCTTTCTTGAGTTGAAAATTTAAGTTGAATATTGGGCAAAACTATACTTTAGAACTTATAACTTATTATAAGTTAGATTTATTGGGCAGTACGAAAATTGAAGTTAGCGACCAAAATTCTCTAAGCCTACTAAAGTATAGTTTTGCCGAATATTGATTATTTACTATATATTCATTTATATTGTTTTCCTGAAAATTGGAAATCCAAAATCCCAAATAGAAATAAGCCAGAAATGGCACTTGTCTTTGACTTTGACTTTGTCTTTGGCAGATTTACGTTGGTCGTTGTTTGTAGGCATGAAATAAAATAACATGTAAAAATTGTAAGGTGTTACTGATGCCGATAATATATTAGGGGGAAAAGGTTATGTGTGTAAGGTCAAGACTGACTAGCGAAATAACAGCTAATCAAGGTCAATCAAGGACAATGAGCTCCCATTCACTATTCAGAACAGAGCGGGGTGGGGCGTGCCGAAGGGACCCGCGACCGCCCGGCTCGCTACTGCTGGCGTCTGCGGTATCGGCTCGCTATGTTACACGATAAATTAAATGAGAGTTTCACTGTGCAGTGTTTGGATAAAAACAAAGAAAACAATTCATTCACTTACTTTCATGTCATTATACTCTTTTGCCAAGTCATCCAGCTCTTCAGCAAATCCTGTAATATTCGAATCTGCCATTTTCCTGGTGCAGCACTGACTAAAACGGTGAATTATGTCTTCTTTTCCTGTCAAATCGCAGCAACATCAGCCGATGAATTAATTGCAGAAGGTCATTTCATCATCAGCTGGTGGTCGAAATGCCAATTTAAGTAAAATAATCAAATTATATCTTTCCTGCAAAATAAAAGTTATCATCAATCAGAATAATATATATTTTACAATTAAATAATATTTTTGATAAATATTTCATTTACATTTGTGTTGTATTTAATACTCCATATTTTAAATTGGCAAAGCTGTATGGCTTCGATCGATCGATCCTTTCGTCGATTGTTTCTTCAATTTTTTTCCGTGCATGCCGCGCGCGCGCGCCGCCAGTGAAATTTGCATGCGTATTGTGCATGATCGACCATTCACTTCCGCACTGCCCTGCGCTGCATGCAGCTTCTGATAATAGCGGGACCCCACAGATAAAACTGCGGGCACCAGCGGGCACCGTGCCTAGTTCGATCGGCCTCGAGCGCGTACAATTTACGTATGGATGACGAGTGAGAATGATTGCGCAATCCGCAGTGCAGTGTTTCACATGTGTTGAAGTGATAATAACAGCTCGCATCTTGAACCAACCATCACTCAGAAGAGGGACAAGTGCAGTAACATTCAATGAAACCTGTAGCATTTTACGATTTTAGTCATTTGTAATCATCCAGTCATTAACTTAGGTAGCTTAGTTAGGTTTTAGAGGTCTAACCAAGATCAAGAATAGGGACTATTCACATATCAATTATCAGTGAAATTATCACTTGTCAACGGCCAACGCAAACTTTCAACTACTAATTTGTGGCTGTCAACAATCAACATGTCTGGGACAATTTTCACCCCAACAAATCAAATTCGCTTGACAAATGTGGCCATGGTGCGGATGAAGAAAACTGGCAAGAGGTTCGAGATAGCCTGCTACAAGAATAAGGTCATGTCGTGGAGAAATAAAGTGTAAGATCCAAATGGACCATCCAAATAACATAAAGAAATATAAACTATAAAGATTTATCATGATTAATTGTATAGAATTGAATTGGGTCCATTTGCAATATTTTACAACTTACAAGAGATGGATATTTCATTATTTGAATTGATTAACAGTCATTCATTATTGTAATTATAACTTGTGTTATGATGGGCTTGGGAGATTGTTTGTGTGTGTGTTTATTTTAAGGCAGTGCCAGTGTATACAGCCACACTCGTAAAAAGCGGCGGCATGTACCGAGCATCGAACTCGATACACGGCGTCTTAAGAGACTAGCACGCAGCACATATCCATTGCGCCACAGCGGATTGGCTTAAGTTGCAGCGGAACAGAAGAATTTTTGTCTTTATTAACCTAAACCCTAACCCTAACCCTAATTTAGTGGCTATATGTCAGATTAGTGGCTATAGGTCAGATTAATGGCTATAAGTCGGTATACACGCATTGCGCTGCCGTAAGAATAGCCGGCGTGTGGATAGCCGGCGTGTGGCTGTGTAATACATATGGAGTGTGGCTGTATCCATACGCGGCTCTACGGATACAGCCACACGAGTGTGGCCGTAAGCTAAAGACACACGAGTGTGGTTGTATACACTGCCTTATTTTAAATTGATCATTATTGATGATCATAATGGGTGTAAAGGTTTTCTTGTTCAATCAGGCTTAGAAACAATGGTTAATGCATTTACAACAATAACAAAAATATACTCTAGGACTTTAGAGATGTACATGTCTGAAGAATAATACAAGTTTATTACTGTCTATGTTTTTATCATAAAATGGATCTAAAATTCTTATTTTTCAACATGAAAACAATACAGTTACAAGAAGAGATATAATGATATTGATAAATATACTGAACAAATGTTCTGTCATTTCAGAGAAAAGGATATCGATGAAGTGCTCCAGACACACACTGTGTTTGTGAACGTGTCGAAGGGACAAGTCGCCAAGAGAGAGGATCTTGTCAAAGCCTTTGGCACGGAGGACCAGACAGAAATCTGCAAACAGGTCTGTATTTTACCCTTCCTGTGTCTCAAGAAAGGTTAGAAGTTCTAACCTTTCTCATCACGGGCATCTGTGAGAATATCTGTTCACAGGGAGAGAATAGACAATAGGTCATTCCCCCTGAACAATAATTAGACAACAACCTTCACAAATAGATTCCTGTGTTTCTCAAGCTACCAGGCCATATCTGGCCCGTTCCCCCCCCCCCCCCCCCCCATAGCTTCACTACTTGTACAAGACACAAACATGCCTTTTTCAAACCTTCACACTTTCTTTCTTCACTACTGGCCCATTCTGGCAAGTACAATCATACATTTTCAAAATTTGACTTGCCCAAAACAGAAAATGTACTAGACCTCTTACAGTTACTTCAAAATGAGATTTACACATCAGGAATAACATTTTTCTCTCAGTTGAGCAATGATTTAGTTGCCTGATTGGGCTTGCTTGCTATCAATTTATAATTTGCCCTGGGCTTTCGGGCAAGTGCCAGTATCAAACCATGTCAACAAAAATAAACATAAAGCTAAATTTACCTTGCATCTACATGTAGATTCTTGCCAAGGGAGAGTTGCAGGTCTCGGACAAGGAGAGGAGCCAGCAGCTGGAGTCCATGTTCCGCGATATCGCCACGATCGTCGCCGAGAAGTGCGTCAACCCAGAAACTAAGCGGCCGTACACGGTGGGCATGATAGAACGAGCCATGAAGGACATCCACTACTCGGTCAAACCAAACAGGAGCACGAAGCAACAGGTTATTAGATTATAAATTCATGTTTGTTATCCTATCTCTCCCCTTCACTCTTGTCAAAAGTGACAATTTGCCCTTTTTTCTTGGTAAATACATGTAAGTAAAGTAAATTTTGCCTTTTAATATATTTGAAGTGAACGTACACATTGGACATGATTGAACAGGTCCTGATTGACAGTTGTGTAATGTGGTCAAACTTATTGGAGGGGCACGCAAAGTATTGAGGAAATGTATTTCTTTATTTGTTAAAGAATTTTCACCTTTTGTTTTTGTCAGATTATGAAGGGGGGGGGGCATGTGCCTCCAATACCCCTCTGAAGAAGGGCATGATGGTCAACTACTCGGTCAAACCAAAATATGAATGTGAAGCAATGCGGCTTAATGTTGAACAGGCAAGTTGTCCCTGAGGTGGAATGTTTCACATAAACATCCCCTACCATCACCCTTTTTAAATACCCAAGTGAAATAAATTTTTAAAAGTAGTCTGATTTATAAAATTACAGGCTCTGGAAGTTGGCGATAGATAAAGTTTCTCTACAAACTCCCTCCCATCACCCATTTTGTATCTATATGCAGTAGTGAAATACAAACTGTCCTGACTTATTATTTTCATGCAGGCTCTGGAAGTTATCCGGAAGCTGAGGGAGACGGAAACCATGGCGATAGACCGAGCCCAGATGAGGCTGAGGATAGTTCTGCCCGGGAAGGAGGCTAAGAAGGTGAAGATCAAGCTGGTGCAGCTCATGGCATCGGTGGAGGAGGAGCACTTCAGCGATACGCTAGAGATGGTGAGACACCAATCATCATCATCATCATCATTGATCATCATCATCATCAATGTCATCATCATCATCATTCCCTAACATTATAATCATCATCATCATCATCATCATCATCATTATCATCATTGTCATCATCATCACCAACATTATCAACAACAAAAACAACAAAAACAACATCAACATCATCATCATCATCATCATCCCCAACAACAACACCAACAACACCAACACCAACACCATCGATCACCATCATCATCATCATCATCATCATCATCATCATCATCATCATCATCATCATCATCATCATCATCATCATCATCATCATCATCATCATCATCATCATCATCATCATCATCATCATCATCACCAACATTATAATCATCATCATCATCATCACCAACATAATCTTCATCATCATCATCATCATCATCATCATCATCATCATCATCATCATCATCATCATCATCATCATCATCATCATCATCATCATCATCATCATCATCAATGTCATCATCATCATCATTATCATCACCACCAACATTATCATCAATCTCAATCTTGCTATCATTATCTTTGTAACAGTCTGAATCTATGAAATGTTTCACGCTGTTTCTTTATATCTTAATGTAAAGACTTTGTTGCTGATTTCTGTGATATCTGTTCTCCAACACTGTCTTTTGTTTTCCATGTAGATAGGTATGTCTGGCAGACCCCACTTGCTATAGAAATGATGGAGGAGTTGTAATGGTTTTGTATGTTGCCATTGTAGGTGTCTAGCGGGACCCTAGCTGCTACAGGGAGAATGAGGAGTTGTAGTGTGTTTTGTTTATGTGTGACTAACTCTTAATGCTATCTGAATCTATGAATTATATTATAATCTGCCTGTTTATATTCCATGGATGTAAAATGTTTCTGTCTGATTTTCAAACACTACTTGTGAAGCTGCATTTTGCCGATGATCTCTGGACAACGGGGGAGCAATGTCTTCCAGCAATGTCTTTTCTTTTTTCTTTTGTTGCCCATGTAGGTGTGTCTATATAGCTGACCCAGGCTGCTACAGAGAGATGGAGGAGTTTTGTATGATCTGGTAGTTTGTGTGATGGAAGCGCTTGTGCCAGTTTTTATTGCCAATTATGCCATGATTGTTACAAGATGTAATAGCGCCACCTATTGTTGGGTTGTAACCATGTACACATGAAATAAGTTGCCAGAGAATAAAGCCTCTACAAGGAATTTAGAATGGCAGAACCAGAGTTTATTATCATCTGTTGAGTAAAGTAACCTACATAGTGAGTGTGGATGAAGAAGGTGAAAGCTAACGATGATCATATCTATCCTCTATGCTGTTTACCTCTATGACTATGAATTATGAAAGGTGCCTGTTTTTTTAAATATTCAATGTACTGTATATTTTCTTCTTTATTGCCCATGTACATGTAGGTGTGTCTGGCGGACCCCGGCTGCTACAGGGAGATGGAGGAGCTGGTGAAGGAGAGCACACGGGGCAGGGGCATGGTGGAGGTACTCAGCTTGAAGGAGGTGGAGGAGGGAGATGAGAAACTGGAGTGATCTGTCTCCAGCCAAGAGAGACTAAAGCTGTCTCATCCAGGAGGGAGAAAGAGGGAGACAAAATAGATCTGTTGTCAGGGAATGGAGGAGGTGGGGGAGGAGGAGGATAAAAGACTGGAATGATCCAATGGCTCCAGCAAGAGAGACTGCAATTGCCCCCCCCCCCCCCCCCCCCCCCCATGGAGGGAGAAAAAGGGATATAAAATACTGACCTGATCCATTGTCAGAGCAAGAAGGAGGAAGAGGGAGATTTAAGACTAGGTAATAGAATGTCTCCTCCAAGAGAGACTGAATTGTCTCCTTCAGGAGGCCAACATAGGGAGACAAAATACTGAACTGATCTATTATCAGAGCAAGGGAGAGGGAGGTGGAAGACCATAATGATCCAATAGCTCCACCCAAGAGAGACTGAAATTGTTTCCTCCAGGAAGGAGAGAGGGAGACAAAATCTAATAATTATCCACTGAGAGCCAAGAAGAAAGGCGAAGATGATTTGGTGAAGAAGAGCATGGAAGGCTTAGTGGAAGTTCTTCGCTTGAAGGAGGTGTACCAGGGAGACGAAGGTTTGGAATGGACCAAATTCTCCTTCAGGTAGATAGAAAGGGGGGAATGAATAGCTACTTGCTCGGGTGTTAATTAGCCTGTAGTGCCCTTTTAGAGGATATAGGGCTAGTAAGCTCCCCAGGGAGTTGAGATGGTGCACAAGGTAACTGGGCGGGTTTGAACTGTACCTGATCCATAATGCCAGAAATGCAAGCTACGATTATTAATTTAATATTATGATCTATTTTTAGAGGGAGATTAAAACATCTAGGTGAAGGAGAAAATACACAAGGAGAGGACATGGTGGATGTACTCTTACACAAAGAGTTGGAGGAGGGAGACAAATGTTTGGAAATTATCAAAGTCTGCAAGGATTTATAAAGAGAATAAATTTCTCTGTGTTAATCCTATTTCGTTACTGTACCTGCTTTCTTTATTTTTTTAATTATTTTTTATTAGTGCATGGAATGCTATAATTTAGGAAAATTCTTGAATTGGCAACACATTGCCATATTTTCAAAACAAATGTTCATGTTCATATTGGCGACTTTTGGGCTAACTACTTCATGTTTTTCTTCAATTTTAATTACTAAATATTTTCCACCAATGTTTATATCATTAAAAGGTAAAACAAATTAGGAGTTGCCAATTTGTTGAGGGAAATAATGATCAAGTTTGCCTTGAAATAGCTCTCGTCCTTGATGGGTGAAGGGATCTAGTAATTTCGTCTGAATCTATCAAACTCGCATCTCTAGTTTTGCTTTCATGTCTTCTTGTTTATAAATGTAAGTATAAAACCAGATTTGTTCTCTTCAAATGTTCTCTTTGTTATTGAGATATTATGATTTAATTTGGGGGAAAAAACCCACCAGGGATCATTCCAGTGAAACAAACTGATGGCAATGGGTTAGCAAATAGCACGATGCATTTCTGCTCATTACATTTAAACATTTACACCCGGTGAACATATCAGATCGCAGAAATACTAAATACTAATCTACCATAGGTCAGTTTTTGCTTATGTCAACATAGTTTCTAGATATGTTGGTTTTCAGCATTTTTTTTGTTTGGTGTGTAGTCTTCCGATGTCATGTGCAATAGATCTCATTGTCTGTTTACATCTGTACTGTACTTAAAATTGTTTCTCAATTGTAAAATTATTCTTCTGTCATTTTTAGAGAGGACAACTGACAGGTTCATGAATGATAATCTTGTCCCGGTATGATTAAATCATTGCATGTGTTTACTGCCTTCACTGTCAGTTTTATATTTGACATGAAAAGTTCAAATAAAAATGTTTTTTTCCGTACAATTCTGCAGTAAATATTGTACTTATTGTATAACTTCCATTAATAAGTGATCCATTAACTTTAAATTTTCCCCAAAGAATTATTTGAGACTTAAATCATATTCCAATCTCATTGTAGGATTCTTGAGAATGATATGCGAGATTTTCATAGAAAATCCACATTCGGATAGTCTTGACTACGATCAAAAGCGTCCATAGACACTAAATTCTCAAACATAATAGAATTATAGATTCCCCAACATATATTAACCTTCGATTATGTTCTCTACACATTAAAACAGAATTTCATGCAAATAGACCTACATTGGCCCTTTGTGCAAGAGATGAGCATCATTCAAAGTCACTCGCTGTGCGGGCTAATCCAATTCATCGCGTACACCATGGAGGCTGGCATTGATGTTTATGAAACTCAGATCGCTCTAAAATGTGACATCAAACCCGAACTACTCTTTTTGTTGGCTCATGTTTTGCCTTGTGTTTGTGCACAAACCCTGCGAGCTGCGAGAGCTAACAAAAAAGAGGCCGCGAGCTTGTTCGTTTCGGGTTTGACGTAGCATTTCAGCCCGGACAATTAAAAACCTGGGTTTCAAAACATATAATGGCAGCCTCCACCCTATACGCGATGAATGGGATTGGCCCATACAGCGAGTGACTTTGAATGATGCTCCTCCTTTGTTCAGAGGGCAAACAATGGACATATTTGCATGAAATTAAGTTTTAATATGTAGAGAACTTAATGAAAGGTAAATAGATGGGGGAAACTTTCCCTTTAATGGATCACTTCACAGTGATAGTACAGTGTCGGTCAGACAGAAATTGAGTAACTAACACTTTTAAAGTTACTATCAGTTATAATTCAATGCTGCTCGAATCGTGGTGAAACATATAAACCGTTAAGTTACAAGGCCGTTTTAATTTTTTTTATCAAAATATGTAAATGTGACGTTTAGTTAAAGGGGTAGTACAGTTTTGGTAAGGCTGAGCTTTAGTAACCAAAACATCCACAATAACATTACAAACTAATAGTTCCAACTCCACCATGCTCGAAAGGAATATAGAAATTACAAACGACTAATTAAAAAGCCTGTTATCATTCAAAAAGAGGCATTAAAACACAAGAAGGCGCTCTCTAAAGAAGCATTGGTTTCAAACATTTTTCATACAAAATTATGCATTGTGATGTTTTGTTGAAATAATGATTTAAAATTTTAAAATAGTATGCTCTTTCAAATTTTACACTTAAGTTTTTTTATTAGTTCACAAAAAATTGTTTATCAAAGTGCCCTCTAAACCAAAACTGAACTATCCCTTTAAGCATGAAAACTTCAGTGTTGTGTTTTTATGTAAGTTACTGATTCGCTAATATATTCAAATCTTAGGCATATCCCATCAAAAAGTTATTTCTTGGCAATATGTTTAAGGGGCCTTGCAAAGTTCAAATTCCAAACATCCAAATGAAGTTTGGGTAGGGCTCACCCCACCCACCCACCCCCCTATCCAAACTTCTTTTTTGGGGGGAAATCCATCTCTGATCTCCATCTCCACTTTCCAATTTGTTATTTTTTTATTCAAAATGGCACTGGACCCACCCACCCACTTCCAAATCTTATTTGAATGTTTGGAATTTGTTTAACTTTGCAAGGCCCCTAAGGTGGATTTCATTCAAGTGTTGAACTGAATTTATTAGAATTAGAATCAGAATTGGAATGTATAACGGAGAGTTTTCCCAATTTATTCAAGGAGCTCCCAAAATTGAATTATATTTATTTGAAACGGGCTAATCGAATAGCTATCATGTCAGATATAGTCTGGACAGGATAGCAAATTTGAATATATTAGCAAATACAGACACTCTCTCACACTCAATCACATGAAAAATTCAGTAGAAAGAGAACAAAGATGAGACAATTGGTGCGTTTTCAACAAATCCATCATGAATCTTCATTTACTCAAATTTTCACCAAAAAAGAAAACTGTACACATTTCATAATCATATTTTTGTTAGGTTTTTTTTAAAGGTTTTTAACACATAATACATGATACATGTGTTGAATAACAAATATGATACCTAATATATTTGTATGCAAGTGTGTAGTGATCACCATCACTACATTCAAAATAGACATACTAGAATGCTGTCATTTTCCTTATATCTTTGGAAGGCAGCACAGAAATATAGAACAAACAGAAATAGTTGAATTGTTTTAGTAGAATTGTGGCCAATTTGCCATTAAAACACTTCCTGAGGAAGAGAAGTACAAAAAAAAAACTTTCTTGAAATTACAAGTACAACTCTTCATCAAAAACTTCCCATAGAATGCCTTGGTTTCACCTCAAGGACTGGTACAAGTTATCATTTAAAGTAGAGATTGTTACTATAAAATAAAAATAAACATAAATCAATTATGTCAACATGATCTAAAATCTTTCCATAATTATTATGCCCTAGCTATACCTATCTAACTAAAAATTGTCAATCAGAATCCTACGTTGTAACAAAAATAAAATATGAACTGGTCAAAAACAGAAGGAATTAGAAATGGTTTCTATCCTCCAATTGCAACTTGTTAGCGGACTCTCAACACCACACTACAACAAAATAAAACACAATTATAATCATAAACGACTCACAGTGAAGTTGGTCACTTCTTTTTTCAGTTTTCTTTTCCCTTCCGAGTGCATCACTGAAATCCACTACAAAGACTACAAGTCTACACCGAACCACTGGGGTACGTCACTACAACGTAAAAAAAACAAAACAAGATATCTACACAACTAAATTTATACCGATAATTTTATCACAGAAAAACAAAAATGAAAAACTATGATTTCATATTATAGAAAATATACAATGCAATGTTGAACAATCATGATATAAAGCAATAGGATGGCCATATCCACAGAACAGGGTCATAGGTACAAACATGTTCATGCCTTACAAATGTATTAATGAGGAAACAAAAATAACAAAACTTAATTTTCAGACTGCAAAATTGCTTTGGATTTACTTTTATCCTGAGTGATCATACAATGATAAGAACGGCCTACAAAAGAATTGTAAGATTACCATCAAAAATAGCTCTGATTAGAATTTCAAAGGAGTTCCAACAGTTTGTATATTATAGGACTAGAAAACTGCAACTGTTTTACCCAATTTTGGAAGGCGATGACATGTAAACCATGCCCTAGATTTGGTGGGGGGAAAATGCTGCAACTAGTAATCAACACCATATGAATGATTTCACAACAAAGGAAGCATATATGCTTTTACTTTCTGATAGAATACAACATAAGCGGCAGTACAGAAAGAGCAAAAATAATGGTGAAGAAATCACAAGATTTACATTTCAGGTAATTTAATAGTTAACCACGCCCTGTACTATTTCACGTGTCCGTAATGCGTGCAGTACCAATTTTTGCGATCCTATTCTGGTGATACTGGAAAATACAAGTTGTGCCACTTAATACAAGCAAATTATATTGTGGTGATATTCATATCGATCGTCTGTGAGCAATGACATCCTAATATTTCTTTTCTTCTTGACATGATATGCGAACAAACAAAACTTTTCTAATAAATTATAGCCAGTTATAAAGATGTTGCTAGGTTGGCTACAACAATTCCGTTCCTAATTAAGATTTGAAACAAACTGTTTAAAAAGAAAACTGTTTAGTAAACAAAATAAAAAGAGGTTTGATTACAAACAATTGCAGAAGGTAGAGTTTGTAGGTTTCTCCCTTCACACGAAGGCAAGTTTTGTTTTAAACATGATAAAATGACTGTATGCTACCACTCTGGTGATAACGCAGAGGACTTTATATTTTGCTCGGACAATGTTTTTAGTGGTGAATCCCTCTCACTCAAGTGATAGGGATGGATGGTGCTGGGACACGGAAACCCTTTTGTCGCTAGTGATTCTCATCTACATGCAAAGACAAACTCTGTTAATTCTACAACACAAAATGAAAAGTTATGTTCAGGCGCGGTCAAAGATGGTTTGATAGTTCATACTGAGCATACTGGTCTCGTTTCTATTCCCTCTTCCTCCAGATAGTGGTAAAAAGGTAGGAAGGAGCCGAGACCTAAACACCATGTGAACCTAGACATGGAGTTGGTGAGTTCTGTTTCCCAGGATCTTAGAGATTGTTAGATCTGTTCAGTCGCTGTCTGAGAGGGTTTCATACTGGGCCTGAAGGATGGGCTTTGGTTCCCTCTCCCTAGACATGGAGGGGACCGGGATGGGTGGGGCTGGCACGGGGGAAACACGGTGGCCACTAGGGTGCGGGGATGGCACCCTCAGCTGTGGGCTGGTCAGTCTATGGGGGGCGTGAGCATGGGGGGCATGGGCATGGGGGGCATGAGCAAGGGGGGCGTGGGGGTGTTGGTGTTGATGTGGGGGTTGATGGTGGGGATTCATACCAGACATGAGGGAGAGGGCGGAGTAGGCGTAGGGGTTGTTTGCAGCCGAGGGGGGTGGACCTCCTCCTCCAGGATGGTAGGCCTGCTGCGATGAGGAGGATGAGGGCATGACAGACTGGACGGGATTCTGCGGAGAGTTTATTGTGGGAGCCTTGTCTCCATTGCCATTACCACTACTACTGCCTACTGACCCACTGCCCTGGTGAAGTCCATAGTTGGTCGAGCTCAGCTCAGACTCTGATGATGTCGACCTACCAGGACTCTTTTCCCTGGGATTCCCTCGCAATGTGCTCGGGCCCACTCTAGACTCGGCCTCATGGCTGCTTTCCACCTCGTACGGCATTTGCTCCCTCGGCGATTCCTTGACCTTGTTGCTCTCCCTATTCAGGGAGCGTGGCGGCGAGGAGCGCGAGTTCATCTCTGTTTCAACCAGGTGTGTAAGGTAGTCGTCCATCCTGACCTGGTTGGTCGGGCAGTCCATGCGAACCTGGCTGTCAATCATCTGGTTGATGCTCTTCTGCAGGTTGAAGGTGTAGGTAGATCCTGCAAACTTTGGCATAGTGCTAGCTCCGGGGGAGCGGTTACGGGGCTCCTTCTGAGGGGTGGAACGAGAATGCGCAACGCTGTCTGCACTCTGAGAGGGCTGTTCATGAGATAAACTGCTACTTAGGGATCCTAGGCTGTTGTGAACATTGGACTGTGCTTCTCTGGATGAGGTCCCTATTCTCTCCTGAGCACTGGTACCAGGCATGTTTCTAGAGTCGGGTTGGGAAGAGGCATACATGGCTTTTCTATCTACAACTGAACTACCTGTGTCTGGTAAAAGAGCAGAGCTTGGTCTTGGATCACTGGTTTCAGGAGACTGTCTCCTTTGACCATGAGGATGTCTACTAGGATTGCCGGATTCCGAACCATGTGGCGAGGTTGTTACCTGCGAGCTATGCACTCGTTCTCTCATCTGAGACACTCCAATGGCATTCACACTGCTATCAGGACCATTTGGCTCATGTCTGTACTTCTGTGGCCAGGATGCCACAGGTGATAGTCTGTTGGAGCTCAAGTTGCCACTCCGGTAACTGTCTGGCCTTGCTTCGGACACGGCGGACTGCTGGACGGGTTCCGAGTTCAACCGAGCGCGAGGCGAGCTCTGGTTGGAGCGATCGGGTCTTTGGTCAAAGGGTAAGCCCCTAACACTGGCTTCTATCGCCTGGGCAACCGAAGAACCAACTGTCCCAGGTCTCCACTCACTAGTCACTGCTCTCACCTCACTAGCTGGTCTTGTTGATGAAGCAGGGCTCTTGCTTCTCGCATCCATTGTTGAACCAACCTCATTGTCTTCCATGCTGGCACGACCACGAGAGTTGGGTCTGCCAGCTGGCCCACCCTGGTCCCTTGACTCTGTTGTGTCCAACATGCTTCCATCTGCTCTGCTAGTGATAGGAGCGCCCTTCCTGCCACCAGGAGGGTTGTAACCTAGGGAAACTATGGAATGGATATGCTCTGCAAGGGTCATAGTCCGTTTGCTGCCCTTTTCTGGAGTTCCGAGGCCAGAAGAGTTTGAGGGAGAGTGCTCTGAACCTTGCGATCGTTCATCGTTGGACAAAACCCTGACTGGTGAGTCTGCAATCAGCACAGGCTCCAGTTGCTGTTGTTGCTGCTGCTGCAGCTTCTTCTGCTGATTGGGTTCCTCACTGGTTGATGACGGCGGTGCAGGGGAACCCTCTCCCCTCACACTGGTGTTCTCAGACCCATGGTTGCTGGCACCCTTGTCAGAGCCAATGCTCCCCCTCGGAGAAGCTTCATTGACAGACTCAACCACATCATCACTGCTAGGTTGGTTGATAGACCGGGTGATGATGGCGTCGATCAAGTTTGCTGCTGTGATGGTGCTGCCCTGACCCGTATCTTCCCCTTCCTTCGGAGCAGCCTTTGGAGGTTTAAAGAGGTACTTGATCAGGAGCTTGGATGCATCCTGAGAGTCAGGCAGTGACATTAGGTCCTTTGGTCCATCTGGATTCTCTAGCAAGTGTGCTGGATCTAAGGCTAAGTCCTTCGCAAGAGCTTCTCGACTTGTTGATGAGCGTGCAAGGCTCTTGGTGATATCCTCTGCCTGGTGGTGCGATCTGCCACCGATGCCGCTAGCTGCTGGACTCTGGCTCTGGCCTGGTCTTGGTCCCGAACCAGGCCCAGGACTCTGGTTGGTGTATGACGGCCTTCTGCCTTCTGTAAGCAGGCCTGGGACCCGGTCTTGGTGTCTGGAATCCATGTTCAGTTTGCTCTCTAAGCCCCCAACCCTGGAGTCAGCATTCATCCTCTGCTCTGCAGACAGCCTCGGTTCTGAACTGTGCATTTTTCTTGGTTCTGAAACGAGAAGAAACGAATAGGAAAATAAGGGTCAGCAATATTTGGGAACTGTACCTTCTGAGCTATCACAGTACCACCTTGGCACTAAACTATCTTTGCTCAGTATAATCCCATCTTCAAAACTTAGTAAAATAAATAAATCATTCACTGTAACTACATTTTTAAATAGAACAATGGAATACAATTTATTTCCAATGGCCCATCCCAAGGGTCATTTTGGTTGCCAAATTGGGTAATCTGATTTCACACTGACAATGACAGAATGAGAAAATTGTTTATTCTACTATGTCAAGCTTCATTGAAATTTTCATCAGTTCAGGGAGTAATATGAGATTTTGAGAAGAAAAAAAAATTAATAAGGGGGGCCAGTAAACATTTATATAGGGCCACCAAAAATTACCGAACTGGCCCAACCAGACTACTAGCAAAAAAAAATTGGTGAACGCACATCTAAAATTAAAATGGTCATGCTAGGGTGACTATTTACATGCCATACACACACTTTCCTTGTAGCACCGAGTACATAGACAATGCATGTGTTGGCACGTATCTAATAACCTGCCACCCATGCAGTGTCGATGCACTGACTGCAACACACAACAGTATGGTAATATCTATATGAAGTGGAGAAGCTTGGTCGACTGATTGGGGATGAGGGGCCTATACATTATTGAATTTCTTCTCTTTTTTTAATAAATGGTCCCCATGTTTTTTAAATTGTTTTTCAACAATTTCATTTATTTATTTTATTCTTTTCTTTTCTTTTCTTTTCTTTTCTTTTTTCTTTTTTTTTTGTTTGGGGGGGGGGGGGGGGGGAGGGGCGGGTTAGGGGGAGGGGCACAGGCCCTCCTCTCCGTAGCTAAGCCACTGTCTATATATGATTGGATAGACGTACCTTTGTGTGAGGATGTGGACAGGTTCTCAGGGCCATCAATGATATACGGCTCACTCCTGCTACTGGAGGATGATAGTCTGCTTTTAGATGCTGTTGGCATAGAAACAGGAGAGAAGAAATAAAAAGAGTTAATTTTTTTTTTTTTTTTTTTTTTTTAATGTGTTGTAGAGTTTTTTCTTTTTTTCAAATGTCTATGAGCATTACTGGAAGGGGATGGTCTGTAAAATAAAAAATGTATAGGAGTAAGAGTAAGTAAGAGTAAGAGTAAGAGTTCAAAGTAAAAAGTTGGTGTAACTGAACAAGTTGCTTGAAGAAGCTGTAATTTATTTCTCCATGGTATCTTCTAGTGTAGTTATCACCTTTCTATGTTCAATATAACTAAATAGAAAACCATTTTTATAATCTTTTTTAACTTCATGCAGAAAACTTAAAATAATCAACAATTTGCAAAGATGTTGCTTTCCAAGTCCTTTGTCAAACTCAACATGTGACGAACTTTGTATCTTAGAAAAAGGCCCAGAGCAAATCAAAATTAGTTTTGGGGTAACAAATTTCATTGATGCTTAATTCCACTGGCTCAAAAAGGACTAACATATATAACAGAATTTTCAATGTTTTCCTTCTATTTTGGGCAGCTAGATTCCGAATTTGGGAAAATAGAATTGAACATTTGGAAAATCTAGTTTTTACTTGTCCCACAGGGCCAAAAGTCAGAGAAGTTAATTTCTAGCATTGTGTTAAGAATAGTCTTTAATTGCAAAGCTAGCTAGCTCACCTTGCGAAGCTTCAGCCCTGAGTCTTTGTTCTCTGAGGTCCGGGTTGGGTGTGCCTGACATGATGCTTGGTGCCGGTCTGACTGGGGTGCCCTTCAGGATGCTACCCCCTGGAGCTGACCGGTCATGGTGTGACGGAGGCTGCTGACCGTGGCTCCCACCACCACCACCACTTGCTCCTGGGCTGCCTCCCCTGCCAGGACCAGGAGGCATCCGGTATTTCTCCCTCTCTCTGCCCGATTCCCTCATCGCTTCTGCCCTCATGGCCTCCGCCCTCATGGACTCTGCTCTCATGGCCTCCCCTCTCATCGACTCCGCCTTCATCGAATCCCGCATGGATTCCCTTATTTGCTGCTCCCTGGAGTCGCGCATAGAGTCACGTATCAAGTCTCTAGATTCTCTCATCCGCTCCTCCCTCATGGCATCTCTTGAATCCCTCATCGCCTCCCTGGGGTCCCTCATTGCCTCTCTCGAGTCCCTCATCGCTTCTCTAGGATCCCTCATCGCTTCTCTAGGATCCCTCATCGCTTCTCTAGGATCCCTCATCGCTTCTCTAGGGTCCCTCATCCCATCCCTGGGGTCTCTCATCGAGTCGCGCATTACAAGCTCCCTGGAGTCGCGCATGGCATCCCTGGAATCCCTCATGGCTGGCCACGGTCTCGAAGGGTCCCTCTGGTGTGGGTGCGGGTGGGGTGCAGCATGTGGGTTCCCGTGGGGGTGGTGGTGGTAGTCGCTAGGGGATGCTCGCTCTGGCTGGACAAGGGGAGACGCCGACTTGTTGAGCCTGTGCCTTGCCTGCGCCTCTGACTCCTGAGTGAGAGGTGAAAGGTGCGGGCTCTTTGGGGAGGGGTGCTGGGAGGAGGAGGGGGTGTTGTGACTGGTGGAGGCAGGGGGGTAGACTGCTGGGTGGCCTGGGGCTAGGAAGGCTGCAGCACTGACTGGGATGTGGGCTCCATGGGGTACCATCACTGGTGCCCCTGATGGTGACAGGTACATGATGCCTCCCTGCAACGCAAGAAAACAAAGACCATTTAGAAATATAAAGATATGCAGTAAATAAATATTTTGAATAGATGCATGAAAAATTACTGCTTTGAGAAAATTGCTTTAAGGAAATGTATTTAAAATTACTTTATTACAATGAGTATTGATTACATTAGTGAGACATAAAGAATGTCATCCTAGCAAGAATACATAATCCAAATAACAGTATACATGTACATGTACATGCGTTGAAATAACATCAGTAAGTAAGAGAGTTCATATTCATCACTCACATCCAAAATAATGTAAACCAATCCCAAAATCTACGCCCCACTGTCAACTTACCTGTGTCTGGAGGCCATGCCCATACATCATGAGGTGCTGGGGGAGCAGTTCAAGGTGACCCCCAGGGTGGTGCGGGGGGAGGGCCGGGGAGAAACGTTTTCCCGGCCCTCCCCCTCCGTCACGCCCCTCCTGGTGCGGCGAGAGCCTCGTGTCCTTGCTGTTTGGGGGCGTGAATGGGAGGCGGGCGGACATCTGCTTCGACGTTGCAAAGTCCTTTGCCAAGATGTCCTTGGAACTGGTGTAGGCTCCCGACTCGCACTGGCCGCGGACCAAGCTCCCAGCGTTCTCGCCGTACGCTCCCATGGTGCGTGCCATCAGCAGGTTGGGGTCGATGACCGGCATGCGGTCGTAGGGCGCCCCCGGGGGACCTGCGTGGGAGAGAAATTTGAGCCACTCTGTTGTATTGCATTGGGATGATGCAGATACGTGCAAGGCGGTCAAATGGAGGGGGGAGATGGAGATTGGAGGAGAGGAAAGGAAGGGGGAGAACTAGGCATGGATTAGGTGGCTAAAACATGTTACGCAACAAAAACTAAATTCAACTGTCTAAACTGAAATGAAACAACACAATGTTAGACAACAACAAAATATAAACTCAATTTTCTTAACTGAAATGAAACAACACAACAATAAAACATGTTACAAAACAAAAAGCTGTAAACTCAATTACACTGATATGAAGAAAAAACAATGTTACACAAAAACATGTTACAGAAGGAAGAAAGTTGTGAACAGAATTCTCAACATTAAAATGTGGTAAACAGAATGATAAAACGAGAACTGTAGAAAAAATCAAACAAAATACTGACAGAAACATGAACAAACTTAAAAAAGAAAACTGATTCCATCCCATAAATTGTTGTTGATGACCTCTTTTGAAGCATTTTTCACAAATGCACTTGCCAATTGCCACAGGCAAGTGAAAGTCATATTTGGGGAAGTGTTTTTTTTGTATATGATTAAAAGAACGGGTTTCCATGGTGATGTAAATATACAGTCGGCTTGCAGTAGCACCATGTAAGAAGGGAGGGATTGAAGCGTCCCGAGAATGACTGTTGGTATTCTCTCTTGGGTAGTTCATAAAAGTCCGGTTTTGTTATTGATAAATCGGGCAAGCAAAATCTGCAAAACCATTTCATTTATAAGTAAATTCAAGTATCATCAAGTATTTGGGCGACTGAAAATTTTCTTTGGGCAAGCGTTTCAAACCTTTAACAAAAATAACCATTTTTATTTGTAGAATGCCCTAGTGCTTGAAAAGTAATCCAGCACTCTGTTTCACAAGTGAAGTGAAAAAATAAGGTGAGCTCTCACATACAAAAACCCCAAAAAGGAAACAAAATTTGATTCAAGTTTGAATTCATGAATATAGACCATCAACATGTTTTTCAAATTATCTTTTTGAAAAAATATTGTATTTGAAAGCAATGAACGGACAGTGACACGGAAAACAACGACAAATGGAAACAAACGGTATTGGATAACAGAAATACTAATTAGGGGTACTGGGACGATCCATGCAATTGGGAAAAGGGAACTTTTGGTTTTTCATGCAACGTGCAGAGCATCGGGAGGGTTGTTGCATCAAATGGTATTTCACAAGTAATGCCTTTTCTACTTTATTATACACTTAGGGTTAATCAACAACCAGTTATTCAAACTTTTCTACTTGATATAAACTTAGGGTTAATTAACAACCAGTATTTTCAAACTTTTGTTAATATATAAAAGTGAACCTGTGGAGGATTATTGTGTAAACACCCATTCTCCATAGACTCTCAAACACAATCTTTAACAGGCTAATAAATAGTTATTACAAAATATAATCATGCAAACCTCGAAAAATCAACATGGAGGGAGGGGCGAGGACAAAGTTATACAAAGTTTAGAAATGTCTAACGTGGGAGAGGGTTCAATACAAGGTAAGGACTGACTTTGTTTCAAATGGTTTATGATTTATGATGTTCCATGATCTATGACAATAAGTGTAAAGTTATGGAGTATCTTTTAATCTGGGTATGATTTTGTTCCCATGTTGGTTCATGCAAGTATAAAGTTAAGAACTTCTTTTCATTTACATATTTTATTTCTGCACCATAAAAAGGATCTAAAGACAACATAATTAAACACAATTACAAATTATGATAGTTGATAGTACTTCCCAGGGCTCCTTTAAGTAAAGCAGCACTAAACCCCAAATTACATTTTATTTTTTAACTTAGTACAGATGAATGAATTAAAGTGATCCATTAACTTTAAGATTGTTGGAAAGTGATTATATTTGAGACTTCAATCCCAATTTCATGGCAAGATTCCTTTGTATGATGTGTGATAGTCTCATAGAAAAAGAACACTGTTTACCTGGTGGAAAATGGTAAACATTTATGTCAAGATTGTATCACCTTCTGCCCGCTGAAATTGAAAACTATGGAAAAGCATTCCTGGAAAGCTTCTATTCAATCATAAATATTTCCATCATTAGGGAGACATTTGTCAAATGTCAAAACCCATTCAATTCTTCTATAACCAAAAGCAAAACAACAATGTACAGGCGGAATATGAAAGCGCTAGTGATTTTGTTTGAATTTGACCAAGTAAATTAACCCGTTCCCTCGCAAGATTCTAAAATGTCCATAGACTTTGTACGCAACCCACCCGGTTCCTGTAGTCAAGGGGTTAATGGATCACTTAAAAGGGACCACCAGGCAAAGAACAACCCATACTTATATGTTTTGGTACCTTTGTGTGATATCAAATAGATGCCCAACATTTTGCAAAGGGTTGTGCAATTCATAAACAATGCAATTAATTATCACTACTTACAGAACTATTATGGCCTCATGGTTCCATATGCGCCAATTCTATTCACTAGCATGTTTGGAGACAATAGAATCCCGGACGAGTCCTTTGCCCTGGACAAAGGGAGTCTTCATATATGCAGACCCATGAACACATGCTTTTGAATGGTGATGTGTTTCCAATTTATTTTTTCTTTCTTTTTGGAAACACATTTTTCTGAATTTTTTGGTGGAATGGACTACTAAAAATGTTACCTTTTATTCATAAGAATAATATATGTGGGTGGTGGTCCCCCTTAAAGGCACTGCTGCTTACCTCTGGTCTGCTGGTCATACAGGTGAGCCTGTGCGTTCCTCTCGTATGCCCTCACCGCTGCCTCGTGCCTGCTCTGCTGCTGCTGAGCCTGCTGCTGCTGCTCACGGTAACGCCGGTTTGCCTGAGCTACCGCCGCCGCTGCCTCAGTCTCGAATCCCTTGGACCGAACACTCTCTTGGCTCGTTGGTGTTCCTGAAGTAAACGGTGGGTACAAATCATTAGCAACTTGATGACAATGTGTGTTTGTATTTCTGCCCCAAGTGAAAAAGATTTACTCTGCGACATAATGTCCCACGACAACTGATAAGGCTTGAAAACCTCCAACAACATAAAATGTCAGGACGACAAATATTTTGACTATCATGCAATGAAACATTACTCCATTGATTCCCTCATATGCCAGAACTGATGTATAAATTAATGATATAGGTTAAAGGAATCAAAATTGTTGGCAGAGATTTTGTCGGGAGAGCAATAATAACCATTTTCAGAGCTCATGTTGTACGTATCCCATGGACCCAACCTAAGGTCCAAAATACCCTGATCAGCTGTCACATTTCTTAGAACAAATTGTGGAGAGTCAATTTGGGGCATTTGATCTGAGCAGAAACTTCCTCAGAGGCTCAAATAATCAAATGAACGCTAAAATTAACTAGATGGATCTTCGACTGCGCGCAGTCGAAAATTATGCCTCCGCTATCACGCGATTTTAATATCAAGCCCAAATTAACATGCATTGAATCAATTTTTTTCATATGGGCAACTCCAGCGTCACGGACATTACAAATCAGAGAATTTTCATGACTTTCCAATGCCACTAGTAATTTATACCTCTAACTAATGTCTAACTTTTATTTTGATTACAAAACAATATCCTGGTTAAGTATGCAAAAAAAGTTTCAGAACATTTATCCAATTCGTTACTGAGTAATTCTGCAAAATGTGCGCCGTCACGGACATTACATCTTTTGGACATGACCTTTTGCATCCATATACATCTTTGCAAAAGTCTGTGAGTTCTAAGACCTCACAAAGGTGATTTAGGTATTTAATTATAGACAAGGCAATGATGAATTGAATCCAAGTTGTATTGGGGGAAACGGGCCAGGCATATGTGATCTAGACAACAAAACGTTGCGTCACGGACATTACATTTTCAGCGTCACGGACATTACACTTTTGTCCACTTTTTCTAAACTAAAAAATAACCCACAAAAAATGCTGCATTGTGCATGACACTTTTTTAATTGTACATTTGATATGTAATCAAACAGTTTTGAGAAAAAAAATTATATTTAATTTTTTTTTTCAATTAGCAACAAATTATTTTTAAAATATTAATAAGTTTTTCCAAAATTATTGTAAAATTTGAAATTTTTCAACAGAATGTGCAGTAAACCAAATGTTCAACTATTTAAAAAAATACTTTACATTTTTAATGAGGTACAATGCTGTTTTGTGCCAAAAAATTGTAAAATATAAAAAAAGTTGTGTACATCATGGGCATAACACATGGAAAATCATGGACTAAGAGTATAATTTTTGCAATTTGATCATACTATATGAGATTTAACCATCTCATTCTCCTCCCAGTAAGTTATAGTCAAGTCTGTATTGATTATTGAGACATGCATGTTCAAATTAAGCAAGGAATTTAGTTTTATAAATAGTTCAGAGTACTGACTCAAAGTTCACTATCTGATTAACGATACAATTTATTAAAACTTGAACCAGGAAGGTAGTAGTCCCCCTGTTACTTGGGATTATCTTATTTCTTGGCTAAAGTAAGACATTTACATAAGAAAATAATGCTTGATATTTTTTGGCTCTGTTTTTTTATACTTTTCACTGTGTATGTAATGTCCGTGACGCAGCCGTGACGTAATGTCCGTGACGCCATTTTGGACAAACCATCAAATATTTTAGTAAATGCTCTTGACATACTTTATGATATAACATTCTAGCTTTGCAAATGAATTTTGAATTAAATTGAATTAGGACTTCTGCTTCTACAAAAACTTTTATATCTAAAACGTCACGGACATTACACATCAATGTTGTAAGAATCAAGATTTTATCCAATAACAGTTTTCAAAAAGTAAAGATTTTTACACAATTTCCTTTTCTAAGATGTTAAAACAAAGCATAAACAAGACATTAGAAGTAAAATTGTTGTTCTGAAGTGATCCATATTTTAAAATTTTATTTCACAAACAACGGATGCAAATTTCATCATTTTGGGGGTATAAACATACAATTTTTGTCCCAACTTCAATGGCCCCCCAAAAAATATTCTGCATTGAATTTCAAACTGTTTTCCTTTAGTCATCAAAATATGGTCCTTCCTTATTACTATCCAGTAGTTAAGAAGGCTGTCCCATGAGTTTTATTTTTCCATCCTTGGGTAACATTTTTCGTGGAATTGCCCATATATTTTAAGTCCTTTGACCTTGACCATATAACCCCAAATTTTGATGGCTACATTGGCTTCCTAAGAAACATTCAGGTACCAAGTTTGATTGAAATCTGACATTTAGTTCTTGAGATTTTTCCATTACAAGCTTGTTTGCATGTATAATGAGTCCTGTGACCTTGACCTCAACCGTATTACCCCAACATTTTATGGCTACATTGACTCTTTATGATACATTCAGGTACCAAGTCTGATTAAAATCTGACATTCAGTTCTTGAAACTTTGCCATTACAAGCCATTTTTGCATATATATATATATGGAGTCCTGTGACCTTGAACTTTGACCTCATGAACCCAAAATCTAATCAGATCATTGCCACCCCAATATGTACACTCATACCAAGTTTGAAATTGATCCGTCAACCGGTTCTTGAGATATCGCGAGAACGAGGCATTTTTGCACATATATTGAGTCCTGTGACCTTGACCTTTGAACTCATGAACCCCAAAATTTAATCAGATCATTGCCACCCCAATATGTACAGTCATACCAAGTTTGAAATTGATCCGTCAACCAGTTCTTGAGATATCGCGAGAACGAGGCATTTTTGCACATATATTGAGTCGTGTGACCTTGACCTTTGAACTCATGACCCCCAAAATCTAATCAGATCATCGTCACCCCAATATGTACACTCATACCAAGTATGAAATTGATCCGTCAACCGGTTCTTAAGATATCGCGAGAACGAAAACGGGACGGACGTATGGACGGACAACCTGAAAACATAATGCCTCCGGCCACTTCGTTGGCGGAGGCATAAAAAGTTTGTTCACACTTAAATGTCTTCTGAACCTACCTTTGATGATGGAGACCTCTGGGTCATGTTTGCCAGCCATGATGGGTGTGCCGTGTGAGATGGAGCCCGGGTGCGACGGGGGAGGGAGGTGGTGCTCCCCTGGACCCCTCCTCATGACGGGCGTCCCCTGGGAGATGGAGCCAGCCACCATGCCAGGCCCCTCCTGGTGCTGCCTGGGGGAGGTGGCCTGGGAGGGGTAGGCCTTCATCGCACCTTCATAGCTGGAGGTGATTGGCTTCTGGTCGTATCTGTAAGGAAAGAGATTGTAATTATAGTATGACTGGTGTTTATGACACCGAATACAATTGCTGAGGAATATGAAAAATTCTTTTCAAGAACTAAGCATCAATTGTTCAAATTTATATACCATAATTGTCTAACAGTCAGCTCTTTTAGCTTATTGCAATTGAAGCTTAAAAGGATCTAGTAACTTTGTTGGCACGTGCAGAAAGTGATGATTGGGTGGTATAATGTGTAGTTTTGTAATCTGATATGTCATTGCAAATGGGTGTTATATGGCCGAGTAATAACCGAAAAGGCAAAGTGATATTTGCTAACTCATGGCACTGCCTTTGTACACAATTATGACTATACACAGCCGATAAAACCAAATTTGTTCTATAAGGTTAGCAAGGAATACAAATTTTATTTGCTTCTGAACCATGCACTGATCACATATATGAGTATAAAGGAATGTATTTGCAACCTTCATTGTTTGACTCACTTTAATGAAGAAGAGGGGAAGTTGACAGGCGTGCCCTGGGTGATGGATCCCACTCCTGACGCCACAGAGCTGGGCGCCCGCCCCAGCACAGAAGCCTTCTCTGCCTTGAGGGGCTTCCCCGAGGGATTGTTGATGAGAGGTGGAGGCGGTCCTGGAGGAGGCTTGCCCGACCTATGCTGGAGGGGGTTACGGCCCGGCTGGGAGGGTGCAGGCACCAAGGCGTAGGGAGAGTTGGCGCGAGGTGGATACGACCCCGATGACCGAGACGACCCAACTGCGCCAGGCGAGTGGATGCGCTGCCTTTCCTCACGCTCGCGTTCCCTCTCCCTCTCCCTCTCCCGCTCTCGTTCACGATCGATCACTCTGCGTTGTTCATCCTTGACCGCCTGCTCGCGATACGCAGTTGGCAGGTGAGCGTAGCGCGCCATGACGTCAGGGTAACCACTTGGTATTTCCGTTACTTCACGCTCTTGCGCTTGGTGCTGGGAGGTGTGTGAGATGTGAGGGGAGAGGTAGGGGGATGCCGAGCCACCCCGCTGCCCGTGTTGAGGGGGAAGATGCGACGACCGAGAGCTTCCCTCGCTGGAGTTGGCGTGGGGCGTCTTCTGGGATGAGGGCTCGTACGATGACTTGACCTCGACCACCGATGACTTCCCGTCTCCAGACCCGCCTTGAGTGGACGGAGGATCATTACCTACTGAAAATCACGTTAGAAGATGATACAAATGAATGCATTAAGTCAACAAAATGTCAAATACTGCTTCAAATGGCCTTTTTTTATTGTTGTAGAAGACAATAAACATCTTGATGGAAAAAAATTGATATAACTGTTATTCATCCTGATTGACCTAAAGTAAAACATTTTCAAGTAAATGAAATTACTATATTTGAACAATTAAATTGCTGTTCTGCTCATCAAACATTTAGTATTACAAATCATAATATATGAGACCAATATTTATTTATACAAATAGTACAAATACAGATATATACATGATACACATCACTCTTACTGACCTAAATGTTTGTCAATAGCAGAATCAATGAAATCCCTAATGTTGTTCAGCCCTCTGTTCTTTCCAAGACACTCTGCAATCACTCTTCCAATGGTCTTACTCCCATGGCCCTCCTCCTCCTCCATCATCAGAGGTGGTCTGTCTGACCTAGCGCCAGATGAGGAGTCCACTGCGCCGTTTTTCATCTTGAGGTTGCCAGGGTGAAAAAAGGGTTTGTTTGTGGTATCCATGGTGGAGGAGACGCGGTCCCCGCCTCCGTCTCCATACTTGGAGGAGCTGCTGCTCTCAGGAACACTCTTAGTGGGCGTGGACTTGCTGGTGGGCGTGGCCGAGCTGGAATGAAAGATGGGGTCGTCAGGGCCTGTGCCCTCGTCCGCGCTGCACGTTGCGCTGGAGTCGTCATCCTCAATAACATGCATCTCTGGCTCCTGCTTGATTCCCTGAGGTTGGGCCGAGACGGGCGGTGGCAACGATGATGACAACGATGTCGAGGGCAGGGCAGCCGATATGCGGGTCGACCCCGATATCGTACCCGATGCTAAAACTAATGATGTTGATGCTGAATCTACTACTATGGCAGGCGTTGAGTCGCTTGCTTCAATTTTTATCGGGTGCTTGTTAACGCTCACTGAGTCTGGTTCTAATTTTACATCTGCTCTCTCGGTTTTGACCGAGTCCGTTTTCAACTGTTCCAGCGTGCTTCCGCTTACAGACGTCGTCACACTCGTCGACGGAGTTGTAGACAGGGATGTGGTAGTCGATGTTCCGGAGGCAGTCGCCACGGTAATCGCTGTCGTGACCGAGGCCACTAAGTCTGACGAGCATGAACTAGATGGAATCTGAATTTCATCCACTTCCATTTTGACTTCTGTTTTAACTTTGACCTTCTTTGAGTTTGACTCGTCATTTTCGCTTGCACTAGCAGTGTCTGAACTCTCATCGTTATCGGCATCATTGTCCTCATCGCTAAAGTTTGGAAACTCATCCTCCGATCCTGCCGTGATGGTCGATGCCATGCTCTCTGTTGTGGATACCCGATGTTCCCGGTCACCCTGGAGTAAAAGAAGTTTTTCAAAGAAATCATTAACAAGGTTTAAAAGCTTACACATACAAGTAGAAAGGTTGTTTGTAGAAGTATGTCTTATGATTTACTTCATATTCTTATCCCAATCGCTAAAATATGTCAACACCTAGTCAACACCCCCCCCCCCCACCCCCCACCAAGACACCAAGACACACCAAGAATGCTTCAAAAAGTAATTTTAGAGTTTATCCATTCTCTTAAATGCTTTATATTCCTGCCCCAGTCCTCTCCCTTCCTCTTGAAAAAAAAACTAGCTTTGAACTTTCCTCTAGTAGATTCTCAATACTCAATTCCCTTATGAGTTAATTTGATTGTGACAAATGGTACATTGCAATGAATAATTGCATCAAAGATAAAAATTTATGTCAATGTCCTGTTTTGAACTCACGTCTTTCTTACTATGCTGGTGCTCCTCTAGTAAATTCTCAATATTCAATTCCCTTATGAGTTAATTTGATTGTGATTAATGGTACATTGCAATAAATAGATGCATCAAAGATAACATTGATGTTAACGTCCTGTTTCAAACTCACATCTTTCTTGCCGTGGTGGTGCTCCTCCAGTAGATGCTCAAGTTGGAAGCGTCTCTTGTAGTTGAAGTAGAAGTTCTTGCACTGAGCCTCAGACTTGGAACCCACCATCTTGGCGATGGCCACCCAGTCTCTGCCGTGTTGCCTTAGACCTGGGATCAACGAAACAGAGAAAGTAATGATAAATACATGTAGATGGCCCAATGTTCTTTTCTTCCACAGGCTTTCTTTTTCTCTTTTTTCTCACCCTGAGCCCCCTTGAATTGTTTCTACTGCCTTTAAGAAAATGCCTTTTTACTGGGCATTAAATAATACATTATATTGAATGTATTAATGCATTTAATCCGGAATAAAGCCAGTGAGCTATAGGTTGACAGGCTGAAAACTTCAGTCAAGATACCTGATTTGTGTGCACCAGAATCTTTAGGTGACCAGTCTCTGAATGCAGGATTTTGTCGGAAAATTGGCATCCTTTATTTAATTAATTTATGCACTAATTTAATAAATTGAGACTCCTCATTTGGACTATCAATCTACATTGACAATCCATTCAATTTTCACAGATATATTATGAAGAGATAGAGATAAATACACCCTAGTTAAATAGAATTGAAAATTGACTGATTTCTCTACTTCACTAGACATACCTGCTTTTGCTATGCTCATTTCTTCATCTGTCCACCTCGATGTTTCTCCACCTACAACAAGAAAATCAGAAACAGAGCGATACTCATGAATACATCTAGCACTCTAGGATGACTAATAATAAAAAATGTAAAAAATGTTTTAAAGATTTATACAGTGCCTAATATGATTGATCATCATTTCTAAGTGCTTTACAATGTTATTACTACTCTGAAATGTCATCAAACTTCAGGCTTCGAAGGTCAAATTTGTAAATCTACGTCTCTCAGCCTATTTTTTCACCCATTGGAGGTTTGATTTTTGTATTACAAGAATATTCCATAGAACCCAATACAAGATAGCTCAGCCTCAGTCCTCAGACAAGTTTCAAAGTCTCTTTGTTTGATGCCCTCTTAAACTGGAACAGCCCAAAGATTCACATTACAAGTGCAATGCATATATGGGACTTCAAATAAATACCATTCCATATCTACATCTACATTTATTGTACCATGTATGGAGCAAAATATCTTCTATCCTAATAATATTAGTCAGAAGAGGCACACATCACCCAAATATAATCAAAATTTACCCCCAAAATAAAAAAATTACAATATTCATCTTATTGAAAATTTAATTTCAAAAACTGAAACTGAAAATGTTATTTCACAAAGTTTAAGTGTAATCCATTTCAAAAGGAAAAATTCAAATTTCAAAAAGTAAACCTACCCTCAATGTCCCCCATGTTGGAATCATTGTCCTCGGGGAGGGGCGGTGGTAGCAGCAGGGGGGCCTCGGGCTCCGCCCCCTCCGACCCCAGGCGCCGGGCGATACGGTTGAAGCAGGCCGCGCAGCACTTGGACACCTCGGCCGTCATCCCGATCTCTTCCATCAAACCTCGCCGCTGGTCCTCCATGATCTCGAACCACCGGGTGGGGAGCGGTTTCAACCGTCGCACACGCTTCCTCGGGGTCTTGCAAGTCAGGACTGGACATCGACTGCTTTTGTAGGAGGAAAGCAAAAGAATGTAGCAGAGAGTTAGATATGACATGATAGTAAGCGAGCGCAGAAGAAGAATTTGTTTCTATAGAAGCTGCGATATAGAAATGTTTGTATTATTATTATTACTATTATTATCACTGTTACTATAATTAGGCATGGAGAGATGAAGTGAAAAGGATTAATAACCCAAAAGACTGATGATTCAACTTAAAAAAAAAAAACTCAACCCGAGGACCTCAGACCCTCATATCCAGCTTGGGTCACTCTGATTCATGCCAAACAAGTCGCAGTTGGTTATTTTGAACAACAAACCGGAGACCTAACCTTACGCATAAAATCTCAAGAATTATACAAAGCATCCCCACATTTCACTAACCTTCTCCTGATGGAGCGAAAACGACAGCGACTACAGACCCTCATGTCCGGCTTGAGGTCACTCTCGTTCATGCCAAACAGGTCGCAGTTGGTCTTGTTGACCGGTCGACTCACACTGGACGTGTCCAACTGGTTCTTGCACATGGAGCAGGTGTTTGATGAGGCTGTAATCAACAACAAACAAAAACAGAAGATGACCCTTAATTCTCAAAGCAATAAATAGAAGGCTTATGCATAGGTATCTGCAAGAATCTTCAGGATTGAAGTAGGCAGACTAACCCGAAGAAGAAGGAGGTTTACATTTTTTTTTTTTTTTGTGGTCTTATTTATCCAGGTTAGCCTCTTCAGTGCTCTTTTTTTTGTTTGCTCTGTTCTCCCAGAAGAACCTGTGCTCTAATGTTATTATTATTTATAACTCGGCCATTTGATACACTTCCACACTTTATTGTGCACTCTCTCCACTCCCTGGGGGGCATTCCAGCAGGTGCTACTTTATAGAGCACTCATGCTTTTTACACCCCCACATTCATGCCAAGTACCCATATTGCACCTGGGCGGGGAGCAGCAATGTGGATAAAGTGCCTTGCTGAAGGACAGTAGTGCTGTATTGGCAGCATCGATCTGGGTTCGAACCCGGCTCCCATGCTTAGCAGTCAAGCGCCTATCCGATCGTGCCACACAACCTCCACATATATTATTTACTTTACATGATTGAATAATGCTGAATGTTTTCAAATTATTCTACTAAATATTTGTTAGTTTAACAACAAATAACCATAATGGATGTATAATAAATTTAAGGTATGAGTGGGGTAAGGCTGGTGAAACTTACATTCCGAGCCGGCCGCTGCGCTGCCATTCTGAGACCCCCCTCCTTCCTTGTCCTCTCCACCGCCCTTCTCTTCAGGTCGGCTGCAATGAAGAATCATAATTAATAATAATAATAATAATAATAATAATATGAACATTTATATAGCACAGCTACTATAAATATATGTAAGAATGTATAAAGCATGATATAAATTGATACAAACTACATTAATATCAAATAGTGCTCCACACAGGTAGGAGCAAATAGCACTTATGTTTAACATTCATTACAAATGGGAATGGAAAAGTACACAGCAAACATAATTAAAAAGTAGTAACGGGCCATTCTTGGTCACGTGTGTGACCCAAAACATGACAAATTTTGAAATAGGATGCTTATATTTCAGTAAGTATGAGACTATAATGATTTTTACTTCATATGTGACTTGAATATGTTGAAGTCTTTCAAACTTAACACAAAAGATTTTATAAGGATTACGTAACTCAATGTCAGAGGTCAAATGGCATGGGTCACGTGTGTGACTTCGCACGGAGCGCTTTTTTCAAAACTAAATTTCATTTGGAAAATTCTTTAAAATATGAATAGCTATAATGTTCATCTTATTACCAGAGAAGTACTATACATTTGTAAGTACAACAATAGCAATGAATGAGAATTATATCAAACCGTTGTTTTTTATAGTACTTAATTATGTGGCAACGTCTGGTCACGTGTGTGACATTTTGGGGTGGTCACGTGTGTGACATGTACAATATGAATGGAAAAATGGGAATTTTATAATATCGGGTTTAGAAAAGAATGAAAGGTTGAATTTTTACAAAGTTGGTATCAACCTGTACAGGAAAGTGAGAAGAATGAGCTTGCTAATTATCCTTTTGATATCTTGATTATTTTCTGAATTATGATTATTAGAAAAATATTGAAATATGTAAATTTATGCAAATGAGTAAAAAAGTTTCATTTTAAACTTCAAATCATGTATTTCATGAAACTTTACACATCGATCATTCCAAAAATGGAACAAAACTACAGAAAAATAAAACTTCAATTTTTCCGAAAAAGTTTCACTTTTCAAAGAATGGCCCTAACTAAGAAATGTGCATGGCCAGTATGCCGCTGCACTCGCATTTTGAGACCCCCCCCCCCCCCCCCCCCCCCCCTTCCCCGTTCCGTTTCGTTCCCTTCACCCTTCTCTTCAGGTCGGCTGGAACAAAGAGACAAATAGTGTTTTTGTTTCACATTTATTCAAAATATGGTAGTACTTTAGAAATATGAATGGCCAGTAAGTCAAGAGGAAAAGAAATGGGTAACAAAGCAATTAAAGGGATCTAGTAACTTTGTTGACAAGTGCAAAAAGTGTCGAGTGATTTATAAAATGTGTATTGGTGTTATATGATATGTCCATAAAGTAATATGTGAAAATTTCATGTTAATTGGATGTTTTTGGCTGAGATATGAGCAAAAAAGCAAAGTGATATTCACCAACTCATTGCACTTACTTTGTACACAGATTAAATTATCCAGTAGACAATTTCATACAGACACACTTCAATCGTAATTATCTTTTGAACGGAATGGAAATTTGAAAAACTGAAACCTGTCCCGTGCTTTTATTGTTAATATGAATATGATAAAAGTATGAGAGAACCACTAAAGTTACAAATAAGTTTTGAGGATTTGGACAATGTTACTAAGTCCCTTTAAGAAACATTTGTTAATACTGGTACAAATAACTTGCATGGTCTTCACTTTCCATCTAATAGTTGGCAGTGAAACAACAATTGGGGTAAGGAAGCACATTTCATGTTCACAATAAAATCAATTTCTTACAATATAAAAACTTGTTAAAACTTGTTAACTTCATGATAAATAATGTACAGGAGACATTTGGGTTCTCTTTTTAATTTTTCATGATGGTCATTCCAATGAAGCTAACAGCCTGATTTGAAATCTTCATCAAAACTCAAGGACAGATAAATAACAAAAATGAGAGAAGAATATCAACAAAGCTGACGATAATTCCGCAAGCAAGGCAGCAGCTGCGAGAGATTACCAGGCTATTCTCTAGCAAATCAATACTGACTGAGCGTAGAAGTGGGGCATTTAAAGAACGATTAAGCGCTGATACAACTGGATATTGATGCCATATCGCAATAAACTGTCCTTAAAACTAAATTCATGAATTTATGAGAGTTAAGATGAAATCACCTGCGTGTCCATCCATAATGTCCTTCCATGATTCCTTATCCTTGGGGCAGAATTACACGATTCATGCATTCTTTTCTTTCGACTATATAACTCGGCAAAGTAACAAATCCATTTGCATTGTGTGTATTTCAATTCAGGACCTCCAAGACAAAATCTTTTTGCTAGAGGCTAGAGTAAAATAATTCCCACTCGATTCTTGGCGGCTCGATACCAACATTTACTGGCCCCAAAATTGTATTTTCATTTGTTAATTGTTTATTATGAACAATTCCACTCTCTTGAAACAGTGATTATGGATGAGGCTTCTCATGGAAGAATACAAGAAAGTATCCAACCCAAGTGAGGGGAAAAGTACACCTTTACAAGAAAGATAAAGCATATAATATGTAACAAAAAGGGTAACTGTTTTCATGGTCTGTAACCTTTTCCTTTCGTAAGAGTAACATAATATAGGGATTAAGATAAGGATCAGTGCTTACGATTACCGTTGGGTTTAGGTCTCAATAGGGTTGGTTGTTGGGGTAATGGACGTTTCATCCATCAAGAACTTGACCCCAAATAGACTTAAGCCAAATGACAATCAATACGCTAAATAAAGATGCTCTCACCTGTTTCCCGAATCCTCATCCTTGTCGTTGGCATCTTTATCATCGTCATCCTGGTTTCCGCGGACACCGCCTCCGCTGCCAGCGCTCTTCTGTGGGAAGTTCCGCCGCCTCTTGGCCTGGGTTTTCCTGAGCAGCTGCTTGTAGTTCTGGTTCTTCTTGGTCTGGTAGTAGTGCAGCACGCAGTCTGAGATGTCCTTCCGCTCCAGGTATGAAGCGATCAGCAGGAAGTTCTTCGGATGCTGGAGGTACTTCTCCTTAAAGATCTCCTTCTCCTCGTCCGTCCACAGGTTCATGTGCAGCCGTGTCTTGTGCTCCTCCATAGGGTCTTCAACCAGGCCTGGATGGAAAAGAATTGTTGATATGACATTGTTTAATACTAAATCAGGGGTTTATTGAAGCCCTAAGAGCTGATATTGACATGAAGTTCTTAGGATGCTGGAGGTACTTCTCCCTGAAGATCTCCTTCTCCTCATCCGTCCACAGGTTCATGTGCAGCCGTGTCTTGTGCTCCTCCATAGGGTCTTCAACCAGGCCTGCACAAAAATAAATACATTTTTGATACATTTAACAAAAATAAAAGCAGTGGTTTATCTACGTCTCAGGAGCTGATATATACAGGATCTAACCTAGCGTGAAATTCACAAAATGTACTGCAAATATTACCATGTTCACGGTTGTCTCCAAACCTAATTTTAGGCAGACTAGCATCCAGACTATGTTTCTCCTTACCATACACATAAAAATGTTCAGTTTGCAATCTCCATTCAACTTCCAACAAGATAAAAACATGTACTGCATACGTTGTTGTTAGATGCTTTTACTTGGCAAAGAAAGCAAACATGACAAATTTAATAGTAAAAGTGTTCCAAATGCTTACCATTCCTGTTGACAAACTTGACCTTGCGCTGATCAATGTTGTAAAGCATGGGAGGGATAACGGCCAGGCTGCGTATGTGCTTCTCATTCGCCTCCTGTTCATTGAGCCCATCCACAATCTCAGCCAGCTCCGCGTCGCTACGGGCGATGTTCCCCCAGTTACTCCGCGTGCCAGCCCTGAGGATGATAATAATGAACAATTTTTATGAAGCGCTTCATGAATTTCATTCCCTTTACAGAGCAAAACTGCAATCTTGGATAAGGCTTGACATGGGAAAGTAAAAGGTTTTCTCATTCTTTTATTGTTAGTTTGAAAATCTAGTTTCCCGATCTGGCCACTAGGATATGACTTTTATGAATTTTAAATGGCCCATCATACATTTGTACTGCCAGAGCCAGTGCGAGTGTGCAGCCGTGAAAAAGAGAAAACAAATTAATTAAACTTTATTCTAATTTTAATTATAAAAGATATTATCCATACCTTGAAAACCTCTCTTGCTGTTCTCTCTGCTTCCTGATTTCTGGGAACTGCTTCTCAAAGAATTCCCTCGCCTTGGCATCCTTGGCTCTGAAAAAACAAAATTGTCACACAACATGAAAACAAATCAGCAATTCTTGCTATCAACCATGCAATGCAACTTATAATCTTGTATGTCTTTCCTTCCAAGAGGCAGTATTCAGCACACTGCCTTGCATTGGCATTCATTACATTTGTGCGGACTGTGCGGGTGTTAATTAGTCTGTAGCGCTCTATATAGATGAACAGCTCTGACCAATAGGTGCTCCCCTGGTAGTCATAGGTGGTGAACAATCATTATCTCACCCTATTAACCAGGGAGTCCCTCAAGGATCTGTACTTGGGCCGATCTTATTTACACTTTACACTGCTCCATTGGAATCACTTATAGATACGTATAATGTGCAAAAAATGTTCTATGCTGACGATACACAGCTGTATGTTTCATTTAAAAAGTCAAGTGATTTTGATTCAGCCAAAGAAATTTTGCCTTGCATCCAGGCTATCAAGGAATGGTCCCAAGTGAATTACCTCAAACTTAACAGTAGGGTCATTCCATGTCAAATCACCCAATGGATTTCATCGCACCCCCTCCGAATTTGCTAATATTTGGTATGTATGATATTTCAACCTTTTAAAGCTCAAATATTTAATTTTTAGCCCAATCCGCCCAATGGTTTTGGCGCTATGGTCGATTCTTATGGGGGAGTTTTGTAAGAAATGGGCGTTGGCACCATTTTTCAAATGGCAATTGTCCGTTAACCGTTGGGTCAATTTATGTTGTGATGGTGTCATTGGACTGGGGATGTTATATGCAATCCATTTATGCCATTTGTTTTCATGCATGAGCGAGTTTGGATACGATAACCTTTGACCTTAGTCTTTGACCTTCCGTTTTACCTCGTGGATCAAATAATTTTGAGAATTTTGTTGGCTTAAATGTTGTCTTGATATAATTTCTACAACATATGAAAGAATTGGAGATATATTATTTCTTGTTTTTTCTACAGCCTTGTTTTAAGTTTGAAAATTTCATGTAAAATTGAATTATTTTAGACCTACACCCATGTCCAAGAATTCTATAGGGGTGTATTATGTATGAAAAAGACCTATTCAAAGTCATGATTAGAGGCCTATTCACACCCTGGCTTACCACAGTTAAATAGACCTGCTAATCCCCATACAATAGAAATCCAGACAAATGGCATCTATTGATGTTGCAATGATACCACATGTTTCTAACCTGACAAGGGCCCTGGGCAGAATCAATTGTGAGCCAGATCAAATGTTCTTAATGCACACATCTGATTGGTTGAAATGCAGAAAATGTCTCCCTCTGCAACAGGGCCTAGGTGTAGTTCTTTTCTTGAATACAATCTTTCAAGTTCAAGTTCAAAATGCAAACTTGTACATCAATCATGAAAGCAAATATCTACAGGTATCCCTTTTCAATGAATTTCATGTTTCTATGCAACATTTTATGCAATTAAGTTACATGATTTGCAATCTGTAAAAATTCAAACCTGATTCTTTCCAACTAAACTGAACACAAAAAGTAACTACCCCCTAGACAACTGCTCATAATTTCATAACCAATAATTGTTTCAATATGTCATTTTACCACAATAAATATACAGTTGTTTTGTGTGAAAATCAAACGGCATTGTTTCACAAACCATCAATGATGCATTAAGCCATACGTATGTGCTGTTTCACAAAAAATGGACAGGCATGTGCAAGTTCTTTTGACTTTTGAAATTGGGTCATTTGTCTTTAATCTGTGCTCATTCAGCCATCTCTCATTTCCACACATAATGTACAAAACAACTGTAGAAATATTGTAGTAAGATGACATCTTGAAACAATTATTGGTTATGAAATTATGAGCAGTTGACTAGGGCCCGGGGGTAGTTACTTTTTGTGTTTTAATTTTTACAGATTGCAAATCATGTAACTATTGCATATTATTGCAAACTATTGCAATTTATGGTGCATAGAAACATGAAATTCATTGAAAAGGGATACCTGTAGATATTTGCTTTCATGATTGATGTACAAGTTTGCATTTTGAACTTGAACTTGAAAGATTGTATTCAAGAAAAGAACTACACCTAGGCCCTGTTGCAGAGGGAGACATTTTCTGCATTTCAACCAATCAGATGTGTGCATTAAGAACATTTGATCTGGCTCACAATTGATTCTGCCCAGGGCCCTTGTCAGGTTAGAAACATGTGGTATCATTGCAACATCAATAGATGCCATTTGTCTGGATTTCTATTGTATGGGGATTAGCAGGTCTATTTAACTGTGGTAAGCCAGGGTGTGAATAGGCCTCTAATCATGACTTTGAATAGGTCTTTTTCATACATAATACACCCCTATAGAATTCTTGGACATGGGTGTAGGTCTAAAATAATTCAATTTTACATGAAATTTTCAAACTTAAAACAAGGCTGTAGAAAAAACAAGAAATAATATATCTCCAATTCTTTCATATGTTGTAGAAATTATATCAAGACAACATTTAAGCCAACAAAATTCTCAAAATTATTTGATCCACGAGGTAAAACGGAAGGTCAAAGACTAAGGTCAAAGGTTATCGTATCCAAACTCGCTCATGCATGAAAACAAATGGCATAAATGGATTGCATATAACATCCCCAGTCCAATGACACCATCACAACATAAATTGACCCAACGGTTAACGGACAATTGCCATTTGAAAAATGGTGCCAACGCCCATTTCTTACAAAACTCCCCCATAAGAATCGACCATAGCGCTAAAACCGTTGGGCGGATTGGGCTAAAAATTAAATATTTGAGCTTTAAAAGGTTGAAATATCATACATACCAAATATTAGCAAATTCGGAGGGGGTGCGATGAAAATTTTCACTTTTTCTGGGTGATTTGACATGGAATGACCCAGTAGTAAAACAGAATTTCTCCATATTTCCTCACGGTTCCGAGAGACAGAACCTATTAACTCCCTAAATATTAATGGGGAGCTAGTCCATGCAAGTCAATCTTGTAGAAATCTGGGAGTGATCTTTGATTCTCAATTGACATTCGAGAATTTTATAACTCGTAAATGTCGCGCTGCTTCGTATGCTTTATATAAAATTGGTAAAATACGTCATTATTTGGATAGGCACACAACTGAAAAACTAGTTCATGCATTTGTCTTATGCCATATTGACTTTTGCAATAGCCTCATATTTGGTTTGCCACAACAACAAACTAGAAAATTGCAAATTCTTCAAAATGCAGCGGCAAGACTTACGACTAGAACTCGAAAATATGATTCAATCACCCCTGTCTTACGAAACTTGCATTGGCTTCCTGTTCATAATCGCATATTATTTAAACTACTTGTCTTTGCCTTTGAATGCTTCCATGGAGTAGCCCCTGAATATTTGTCCGAGTTATTAATTTCATACAAACCAACTCGTAGCTTAAGATCAAGCGGGAAAAATCTGTTTGTTGTTCCTTTAATGACGACCAAATCATATGGTGAACGCTCTTTTGTATACGCCGCTCCAGTCTTATGGAACGCACTCCCAAATGATCTCCGGAATATTAGTGACTTAGACAAGTTTAAGGCTGCTCTTAAGAAGCATTTGTTCAATAGTTGATTTTTCATGTTCATGAACCCAGTGTCCAACACCATTATGTATTTTCTTTGCTGTTAAGTGATTCTATAGTCTGTGCTTTTGTTTGTCTTTCTTGTTTTAAGCGCATAGGGACATGCCTTGGCTATGTGTTATGCGCTATAAAAGAACTGAATATTATTATTATTATTAGTTGAGATGGTGCACAAGATAAATGTGTGGGTTTGTAATGTACTTGATGACCAAGACAATTATAATGCTACAGCACTTTATAGACATCCAGTTATTAAGCACTATATGAATGCAATCCTCTTTTATTTATGATAATTTGTGCCTGGTTTGGTTTTCCTTGGCGCTATGTTTCTTGATCTTACCTTCTCTTGGGGTTGTTCTCCAACCGTTCCATCTTCTTCTCCCAGACCTCCATCAGCTGGCCATAATGCTGGCACATCAACCCTTCCTATAACATTGCATGAGAAAAATGAGCACAAAGTTAACATTCTGAACTGTACCAAATGACCAGGGATAATAAAAAGCGCTTTCAGCACTTTGCGCAATATAAATATTCAATATTATTATTATAATTATTATTCTGGTTATTCAAAAAAGAAATCAGTACATTGTCAAAGCTAAAGAGCAGTTTTGTGAACCCTCTAAAACCAAAACCACATCTTCTTCTCTATATCCACTAGCTGGCCATAATGCTGGCACATCAACCCTTCCCGTATGATCACAAGAGATAAATGAGCACAAATTTAACCTTCTAGTTATATATTTTGTTTAGGATCACAACTAAGTTAACAACAAATAAACATTACTGCAATATTACAAAGTCAAATTATGCCTTTTTTATTGTTGTCACTTTGCCTCTGACTAGGATTCTTCTCGGATCCATGATCAATCCCTAAATGGACTCTAAGAGTTTTATCACACTAACGCTTGTGAGGGTATATTTTCAGCAGTACATTTCTTCATATTACTCTAATACTGTAATATAATTAAGAAAATGAATACCAACTTTACCTTACTAGATAGAACATCATAAGAAATGCTGCACATAACTAACATTCCTGTAAAATATCACAAGTAAATGAGAATGAAATGAGATATCCATCAAATGGGGTAAAACCATATTATATAATCTTTATGTTCAGACTCACCCTCTGTTTTCTGGCCTGGTTCCGCTTCCTGAAGAAATTGATCAGTCTCTGCTTCATCTCTTTGTGCCTGTAGAAACAAAAAGTTGAACCATTGCATTATTAGGCTTCTAAATGACTAACCAATCAAACCAGTTGGTAATTATATTAAAATTACTTAGTATGCAAAATCTGTTAAAGGTTGTCCCTGTAAATAGGCAACTAAACATATATTTGCATTTCAGCATTTTCGCCACTTTCTCGTTTTTTGCCTGCATTTTTTTGTTTTTACTACTTTTTTGTTTACAGAAAAGTATAGATTTCTGAAGATCTAACAATTTGGAGTTCAAGCAAAGTACATTACTATTATTTGATAAGGGTCTTATTCTCTAGTTATATAGAAAGAATGAAGAAAATAATCTTCTCAAAAGTGGAGGGATAAAACTGTTAGGTGTGACTTTTTAATACAAAAACTTGTTTTTTTAAATACCGTATTCGCCGGCGTAAACGCCGCATACTTTTTCCTCGAAAAAACCCTGCAAAGTTGGGGTGCGGCGTATACGCGGCGATAGTCAAATTTTCAGCAGGTGTGGGACTATTGGTTGTATTGTATTGGGTAATAAAACATTATTTAGCCAAATTGTCTACATTTACCCTGGCCTAGAATGGTTTCTCACCCTTTTTTGCCGATATTTGCTAAATCCGCGCCGCGCTTGCTGCATGATCGCATGATAAAAATAATGTATACCAAATGGTTTTGGCAAAGACAGCAGAGCGCCGCGTACGCGTGCTAAAGCTTGCTCGCGAGCTACGCGATGACAATCTTGTAAATGCTGGCAATCTCGTAATACATGTAGCTCTAGAGTTCTATTCAGGAAAACTATATTTTTGCTCGAAACTAAGGTAATTCTGAATATTTTGTAATTATATTTTCGTAAATATTGTTAAAAAAATATATCAAGAGGAGGAGAAAAATTTGGAAAACCATTAAATTCCCGCTTTTTTTGTCGCCAGTTTTCCTAGCGCACTTTTCTCCCACTTTTTTTTTTTTTCAATTTCAATGCTCAAAGTCGGCATGCGGCGTTTACGCGGATGCGGCCATTACGCTGGCGAATACGGTAGTTCAAATCATTTGATTATTCATAAAGGCATTTAAGTTGCTGTAGGCTCTACACGTTCACGGGGAAGCTTTGAACTTCTCTTACAAGACATACATTGTGTACTTTCACTTTAGACCGACTCTAAAGGTACCCCATGAATGTTTATCATTAATCCGACTGCCATGTCTTTATTTTCACTCTTCTTTATTCAGCCCTATTGATTATTCATGAAGAGATTTTACTTTCAGCAAAACTTTTTGAAATGACCAGATGCAATGAAAGCACTTAAAAGCATTTTCTAAGACATAATTCCTCTTTGGATACACTGGTAAAGTAAGGCATTAACATTTATAATGGTTCTTATTGCTACTACATTGTATCATTATTTCTACTCTCTTTGTTCCAATCTCTTTGATTATTCATGAAAGGATTTTACTTGCACTAAGATGCAAGGCTCTACAGATTTTAATCCACTTTGAATACAATGCAACTTTGGACAAACTTTGGACGTTATTGCAAAGGTACCAAAATAACATTAAAGGACAATGAAACTGTGGCTTTCGGCTACTATTATCATTTAGAGGGTGAACAGACATTTAATTTAATACATGACTTGGCAATTTTGGCCTACTGGATCCCATGAAATCCTTCTGTGAACATACCCAAATTTTACTAATTTTTACGGCGGCAAAAGATGATGGGAGCGAATTATGATGTCTGAGGGGACTGTCCGAACAAATTCGCCCACACGCCCGCCATGCTAGGTCTGTGTTATTGCAGAAAAAACAGGAATTATTGCATTCCGCCAAGCATTTTGCTGCTCAAATAGGTCTGCAAAAGGTGAAAGAATATCTTTTCACTAATTTGCAGACTCATCAAAGCATCTACAATTATTCAAACAATGGTTTGGTGCGGTGAAAACTGTCATACTTGAACAAAGTAGATACGTTAAGTGCAGGAATGCATCATTGATCGATCACAGTGGTGTCCGCGCTGACGTAACGATTCAGCGGGCAGACAAATAAATGGCGGCCTCCTGCATTCGCTGTGAATAGTGGTGAGGCCCAATTGTGTTGGCACATATTTCTTCCAAAGCAGAAATCTGAGTCAGGGTAATGTTATGCGAAATGAACAAGCACATTACGATGTATAAAGTAGGATAAACTCTATTCTAGAGTTGCATTGGCCTTTAAGCATCGGTCTGATGACATACTACTTTTCATCTGAACTGTTCATTATTCATGAAGGGATTATTTCTCACTGCCTGCTGCCAGCTCAAAATAACCAGGTGCAGGTTCTAAAAATATCCAATTTGAATACAATTACGCTTTGCACAAACTTTACAGATACCAAAATAACATTTATTATCGCTCTGATTACCGTAAAACTCCATGTATAAGACGCACTTTTTTTCCGTCGGAAAAATTTCAAAGTGGGGGGTGCGTCTTATACACAGGTATAGCAAAAAAAAAATTTTTTTTTTTTTTTTTTTTTTTTTTGGGGGGGGGGTTGTAGCTGTCAGTTGTAGCATTCAGCAAGCTTTTTCTCACACAAAAAATATTGGTTACAGATGTAGAAGTTTAGAAAATTGCATTATATTTAGCGAGTATTGGTGCTCATGAATATTCATGAATATGAATATGAATATTTATGAGCACCAGTGTTACTGGTCAATAAATGTGCAATTTGTGTACTAACCACTATTTTTATGTGAGAAAATGATGTTGATGAATGCTACATTCCACATTAAGCTACTGTCATGCCCTAGACCAGTGATAAAAGCATTCCAACAGCACTTCAGGGTCTTTTTTTTAAAATACAGGGTGTCCAAAAAACAAAAAAAACAAAAACATTTTTTTTTTTTTTTTTTTTTGCTGTGAAAGTTGGGGGTGCGTTTTATACACGGGTGCGTCTTATACACGGAGTTTTACGGTAATAGCAGTCTTTTTTTTCTTCCAATCTTGCGATTATTCATATTAAGGAGTATTACTAGCTGGAAACTCTTCATATTTAGGTGCACGTTTTGAAAAAATTAAACAAGACAGAATTCCATTTTTGAAAACATTTCAATTTCACAAAGATAGCGTAACAGGGTAGCCAAATGAAGTATATAATTACTCTTTTTGATAAATTCTTTACTCTTATTAAATGTCAGAGCACTCTTGTCCATGCATATTTTTCAAAATCAATAACATTTAGGAAGATTAAATACTGTTGACGATGTGAGCTAAAAAATCAATTAAGATATAGCATACTAGTCTGCTTGTTTTTTTAATCACTGCCTTTAGTTCTAGAAGTCCCAAATGACTAGCTCTTGAGTTATGACATTTAACTGACTCAGGACTGGTCTCCAAATTACTCAGGTTGGATTCTATGGAGAATGCATGTTACCCAAAAATCAAACCATACTGAATGGGTTGAGAAATTGAAACTAGACAGCCGATATCTATAAACAACTTTCACTGATGAACGCTCATCGCCTTGAGCACCATATTAAGCAGTTAAATTACTCGTTATCGTGTTTCCTATAAATAAAAAAAAAGTCAGGAGTGTATATGGATAAGAAGTTTTATTTCAGGATATGTTTGGTCCAAGTTACTACATTAATTCTAACCGTACCAGCGGTATTTGTTTTGTTTTTTCTGGTACTTGTTTGACTTTAAAATACATCGCATACATTCATTTGAAATAGCTGCCAGCAAGTCCCTCAGTCCAAACACATTACAAGGAATGCATGGTGATGTTAACCAGAGACGCCTTTAAAAATGTTAAACATGATACAAAATGAAATCCAAGTAGCCATATTTAACAAATTAACGTTTTGGTTCTTGTTGGGACTTGAATATACCCCATATAAATCTGAAAGCGCTTATAATGAGTCAATCAGGCCAATATATACTGCACAATTAATTTGTATCCACTAATGGAAATGCATGGAGATGTTAAATGAGATACCTTGATCAGTTTGAAACAAATCCATTTCCTAATTTATTTTTAGTATTTGCTATCACGATTGTGTCGAGAGATTCCTTCACCAGTTGGAAACGGGATACGTAATAGAATCCTTGTAATCAAATCCCCTAATCCCCCATCGACTCTTCAGAAGTTCAGCTGCGAACATCTACATCATAATCCCCGCTGGGAGCTTAGGAGCGATTCCTATTTTTGTCAGTGAACACTTTCCCTGCCTTTTCATTCTTTCATCCCATATAGTATATACTCTCAAAAGAATTCTAGGTATGTTTACTAACGTTTACTGACGCATAAATATGCATAAAGATGCATTCACATCGAATGCATATGAACGCATTTGTCAAGTAGTATCTAAACTGCCAGTGCATATTGCGACAGTAGGATGTTGCTGCTTGGGTTGAGCAAAAGTACTTTTAAAATTGCTTTCAAACTTGTGATTCGTAATCGTATTTCTCTTATTTGTGAGCTTGCATTGAAGCAAGCAATTACATAATGTTGAGCACTAACAAAAAATACAATTGAATGTGTTCAACCAATTGAAGCAACATGTTGAAACTAAAAAGTGTTAGCTGTTTTTACGCTTCAAGAAGCAGCTTTTTGTATGAACAGACCCAGTCAGTATCAAATGGGTTCACACAGCAGATTGCAGCAGTTTGCTTCTCTGGTGTGAACACCCTCTGCATTACATCTTAACCAGCACACCCTCATGACAAATGCATGATGTGGTTGTATGCAAGTAACCACTTATGAAGTCTGATACTTGTTCATGTCTCGTCTTACATATTAGTTACCAATGTGATTTTCTCATCTTTTAAAAATCGTGTCCCTCCCCAAAAAATCCCTGCTATCCTTTTGAATATTTTTGTTAGGAATATAACTTCAAAACTCTGTAGTGAGCTAATCCATATTCAGAGACAGAATATGCTTATGCCCTATTGCCCGGGGCAAGTAAAAATTGGTGTCGGGCAAGTAAAATATCACTAATGCCCTAGTTAGGTTGCCCAATCGGGCAACTAAATTATTGGTCAACTATAAGAGAATAATGTGATTCCTTAGGTTTAAATCTCATCAAGAAGTAAGCGGGCAAGTAAACTTTCAGTTCGGGCAAGTAAAATTTGAAAAGTTATGATTTTACTTGCCCGAACGGGCCACTCAGGAAAAAAGTTTGTGTGGAGGCTTGGCTTATGGTTCAAATAAAGTTGAATTTATTCATGAAATGACCACACTGGATTGTCTCGTATCTCACGCTACTGCAAATGCAGTGAAACCTACACCAATGGAATGACAGAGGGGTTTTCCCCAATGCTCGATAGTCTATGCAGATTGCCCACGGAGGATCAATAAACGTAATTACTCTTGGGAGTTCACGTACTAGGTGAAGAAATAATGGTCACAATTTAGCACAGCAATCAAGCATATCTCTTTCTGTCCATCCATATTATAGGGTGCTCGTTTTAATGTACTGATTTGTTAAGAAAAGAGAACGAAAAATCAGCATTGTTGCTAACAGGGTGTACATTATTATTTATTGATTTTGTAAAGAAAGGAGAACAAAAATCAGAATCTGTACTTACAGGGTGTACATTTCAATTTACTGATTGTGTTAAGAAAAGCAAACAAATATCAGAATATGTACTTACAGGGATTTACTGATTTTTTAAAGAAAAGAGAACGAAACTCAGGATTTGTACTTACGTTTTCAGATTTTCTTGATATTGAGGGCTATCCGATGGCTGATTATACATAGGCTGTAAAACGAATAAAGAGAGTGAAGAAATGTAGTGAAAATGATGAGAAACAGAAACCCAAAAAATGAAGATCAAAACAAAGACGCATACAAAATTGAAAAAAATGAGCGAACTGGGCTCAATTTGGTCTTGGGACAATCAAAATTTAATTTTTACAAATTTTTACTTGCCTAAAATCTAGGTTTCAAATTTAACATAATTTTTATTTTTGTATGTCTGCGGTAAGCTTGAATCTGTTGTTGGGCCACCAAAATTTGACATGACAGAGCCATTGTAGAAAAGGATTCATTTCTAGCCCTGGACTCGGTAATGTATTTATCTTGTTTGTTCGTTAGCTAAATTGAAACTGTTCATGTACTGAATGTTTAATTTTGTGCAGGATTCCAATTACAAAAAGAACTTGTGTAAAACAATATTAATATGACAAATTTATAAAATACAAAATATAAAATATAAAAATATGTAAAGTATCACAGCTTCTACTTGAAGGTTTCTATCTAAATATAGAATTTACAAAAGTGATCGTGACAAATAAAGTGTTTCAATGAACATAAGACATTAAGACCCCACTATCTTGTCTCCTGTCAAGCATATCAAGAGCCCTTAATATACTTTCACCTTCATTTGAAGTAGTGTAATTTTGTATGTTTTCTCATCAATCGTACTTCAAACTTTCCACTATAGTTTCCAAGAATACCTACACAACAAGACCTCTACTGTTCAAATAACAACCAATTAACAAATGCTATTAGTGTATATCCTACTTGACATTTCAAAATGGCTTCACTATGAAGGCTGATTTGTTTTGCTAACTTTTTTATTGTATGCATAACATGGTCAAATAAAGAATGCTACATGCATTTTTCACAATTACAAATACATCAAGTGCTTCTGACAGACACTCACAAGCATAAATAGAAATGTTTACAGATTTGGTTTTACTGGGATGTATTGTTTGTTTGAAATGAGAAGGAAGTGCATTAATTTTTTAGGAAAAAATAAATGGAAAACTCTCTGTTTTTGTAATCAAGGTAAAGGAAATTGATGTTATCTTTCACTACTACACAAACTTTAGTTTCAGTCACATGCATGAGGGTAACCAAAACAACATCGTTTCCTTACTTGTTTGTTTACCAGACAAAGAGATAGAAAAGTCATTTATTTTGTGTATACAAATTCATGCTTTGTGGTTCGACAACTGCACTGCGCATGAATTACATCAATATATATTACATAGTAGCCAACAAAATTATAACATCTTATTAAATGGATGTTAAAACATACAAAGGCACGAATGGAAGCACCAGACTTGTCTGAGTCAAGTTGTTTCTATTTTTGTATTGTGTTATAAAAAGAATGTACTTAGTGGGCTTCCATCACTTAGTATATAAGATGAACCTCTAATTTAAGGACAAGCTACATGGGGAAAACATTTTTAATGAGAAACAGTTTGGTGGTCACTTACACAACTAACACACAAAAAGAGGCACAAACAAAAAATATTTCATTGGTTCATTTCTTAATGGAAAATATGCAAAACAAATTTTGCCAACAGAAAAAATGTCACAGCAGATATCCAATTCTAAGAGTATGTTGCTTAAATTCAAGAGCTTTGTTATGCCGGTAGGGGTCTTACAACATGAGAGCTCAATGCAGCTAAAAATAGTTATAGTTCTCCTCATAAAATGTCATGAGTTTGCCTGCAAACTGCTGGAATTAGGATGTAGCTTCTAGCCAGGGGGGAAATGTAATTCATTTTTCATGGGGCTACTTATCAAGCTCAGCTGCATGAAAGTACCTCTCCAAAATTAGTTTTGCATTGAACTCTAGATGTGAATTCATGGCAGCTCTTTTATGATTTAATAGGACAAAAACAATAACAAACATTAGCATAGCTGCCAACATTCGGAATTTTGAATTAATAACATTTAAGCAAAACCGAATATCATGTGCGCGAAGCACACATCACGAGCGCGAAGTCCCTTTAGCCGGGGTCCAGGGGTCGCTTTAGGGCTCTGGAGCGTGAAGCGCGGAGTCCATTGCGGCCGGAGTCCATTGCGGCCGGCGTCCATGGCCCTATTTATTATCATTTTTGCACAATAACTAGGTATGATTTGGTCAGATTTACGTTTAAACGTTGTCTCTATACGTTTAAAAACCTTTTTTTTTTTTTTTTTTCAAAATTCGTAATTATAGAAGGAGTATTCATAATTTCTTAAAGAGAATGGGAAATTCGTAACAATTACAAATTTTTCGTAACAGTTGGCAGCTATGCATTAGGGGAGAATTTTTTGAAAAAATACAGAAAAACATAAGTCAAAAGAAAACCATGCCACTGATCTGGCATACAGATAATATGGAGCTTGTGGCTGCAGCCCCCAGGCCCCTCCCCCCCCCCCCCCCCCCCCCAACACCAAGTTGGCATTCACAGGCTTAATTGTCGTGAGCCACAGTGTATATTTTCACTGATTCTAGTTAACTTTTCTCTCCCAGCATACCACTGGTTGTAACATACTCATTTGCATAAGCTGCTGCTTTTATTATTGTTATTATTTTTTTTATTTTGATTGTTTATGATTGATTACCTTGATTTACGATTAATTTGTTGTACACTGTATTGTAATTGTTGAAAATCAATCAATACATAAATTTAAAAAATAATAATAATCACAGCAAGATATTAAAAAAAAAATAAATAAATAAAAAAACATTCTCATTTGCTACAGCTCAAATGTAGGTTTTCTGATGCCGAATAAGGGAAACATAAAGTAAAAGTTAAAGACTTACCAGCTCATTCGTCGGTCCTAAATCGCTGACTTTTCTATGAGCTGCCTCTGCTTTCCTCTGTAAAGGAAACACAACATTATGACAATTATTACTCCATTTTCTAGTATGTCTGGATTTGAAATTGATAGAAGATCACATTAACAAAATTAATAATCATGTAATTATACATTTTGTAGAACATGTACGTACTTTAGTGCGCTTTCCATGATCAAATGAGATCAATTGACCTTATTGTTTGCATAATTGAACCAAATTATGTTCTATGGCTTTGTTACAAGGTTGCTTTCTTTCTTTTTAATTGATTTATCCCATTACTAAATTGTAAATACCATAGCCTTATTTTCTTATTAATTGCCTTATTGATATAAAAATAAAAATTTCTTCATTTTTTTTCTTCCTACCTCTGATCAAATGAACTTTGATGACCTTATTTCTGCACAGATGAGCTGAAAACTGGTCAATTGCACTTATTTGTTACATGGATATGATTCCTGTTTCTTCTCTTCTGTTGTATTTCTGTACCTCTCCTACAACCAAATGACTTTAGGGGAGGCATCAGAATTATCACTGCTGTCCTACCGCAGGATCCCGTCTGGAACGCTTTTGCGCACAGTTGTAAACTGCGCGCACTCGTAATTCGTTCCAAGCGGGAGGCCGTGGCGTCCCGCTCAGCTGGTGGGCGCTATAAAATGCATGTTTTGTTCTCGCATTGTTCCCTTGCGGCCAGAACGCATTTCAGGAGAGCGCGTCGCGCACATCGTTCACGCTCGGGCCACTGCGGGATCCCGCTGCCTCCCGCTATATATAATTTTGACGTGTTCCCTTACTGACCTTATTTTCTGCATAGATGAGCTGGACGATGTTCTGCTGCTTGGGTTCACTTCCAGCGTCAGGAGAAAGTGGCTTGTCTGCATCTATTGGACGGGATGCCCTCTGCTCCAGCTCTTGCTGTAAGGTTCAAATTGAAGAAACAAAATGAGCAAATAACTATGAACCCCGTTGTCAGTGTGTTGCCAATTTGACATGAGATACAATGTAAGCAATGAAGAGCAATGAAGAACGACAGAGGCTTCAAATGAATAGGCTTTCCTCTGCTCCAGCTCTTGCTGTAAGTTTAAAATCAAACAAATGAAATAGGTGAACAATCACTAATAGGATCTAGTAACTTTGTTGACATGTGCAAAAAGTGATGAATGGTTGATACAATGTGTATTGTTGTAATCTGATGTGGGAAAATTTCCCGTTAAATGGATGTTTAATGGCAGAGTAATGAGCGAAAATGCACTGATATTCACCAACTCATTGCAATGACTTTGTACACGGTTATGACTATCAAGTGGATAGTTAAAAATCCAAACACTTCAATCGTAAATATCTTTTTAACGAAAGGGAAACTCGTAAAACCCTGTCCCATGCTTCTTCGTTAATAACAATACAACACGGTATGAGAGAACCGCTAGATTTCCAAGTAAGTTTTGAGGATTTGAACAATCGTACTAGATCCCTTTAAACTGTTTTATTAATTTAATTATGTGTTAATTTAATATTTGCTTTCACAGCTGGATAGCCCTTTCAGTGAAACAGTAATCCTCCAAGGGGTCCAAGCCAGTGTTGACAGTGTGTTGCTAAATTACATAGAACCACAAAATATGGTATAAAGAGATCTGACTTTTCACTTTTGTTTGTTTTCAATGAACAATGTTTTCAAAAAGGTACCGTTACCTAAGGATCTATACCATCTACCGAAGGAAAAACAAGGACGATTCCTTCATGAACCCGTTAGGGACTGGATGCATGCTATATCTGGCTGGGGTCTATGGAAAATGTGTGTTACATGGAAATCAAAAAGATTGGATCGTGATCAAATGCAGATCAGATGATAGCTTACAGCATTAGAGCTAAGAAGTAGCTCCTGAAATTTTTAAAAAGAGCCCTAGAAATTTGTAGCCCCCAAAATGATAAAAGTAGCCCCGAAAACTTCCATAAAATTAGATAGGGAGCACCCGAAATACAAACATTAATTTTTTCCCTGGTCTCCAGCAGGTTAATATGTCCTATTGTTTCAGAACCATGAAAGGTCATGCACCTGCACAAGTCAAGAATAGATTGAGATCTATTTTTGCAAGTAAACTAAGGAAATGTAGGAAATGTGTGCCTCACAAAGAAGCATCACGCAGTTAGTTGACCCATAAAGGCTTTGTAGGTTAGTTCTGCGTCGATGCATTGTAAACCCAAGTGACTTTTGAACAGAAGGGTATTTCTGGATGGTGGAAGCATAATAAACTATATATTTATCTAATAATCAATTCTCTTTTTAGTTATTCTGTTGTGATCTCATTGGCCTCTGAGCAATCAGAATTTTCTCATAAAATTGCTGTTTTGTTTATCCAGTAAAGGTCAATAAAGTGAAATTTATTTGTATTGAATTACCTTTTCACTCAAAAGATCTTCACAAAGATATCCTTACCTGTTTCTTTTTCAGTTTTGAGATGGAGGACTCGACCTTGGCGATCTCTCGGTCCACCTTGTCCATAGACTGCAGCAGACCTTCCTTGGAAACCTTGTTGGAGGTGGATTCCTGGTCGCAGGGGGTCGGGGAGATGTTCTCCACCTTGGGCATAAATGGAGGTTCCTTAAGGAGATAGAAAAACGAAAAACATAAATTTTAGTTCATTTTGTGGTAACAAGAATTAGAAACCAATGAAAACCACATAGACTTTGCTTGGAAACCTTGTTGGGCGTGGATTCCTGGTCGCATGGGGTCGGGGAGGAGTTCTCCACCTTGGGCATGAATGGAGGCTCCTAGAGAGATAGAGATAAAAAAACGAGATAGGATACATAGATATTATAGATATAGAACATAATTTAGGGTATTGCCAATGAAAATCAAATGGACCTTCCTTGGAAACCATGTTGGACGTAGATTCCTGGTCGCAGGGGGTTGGAGAGATGTTTTCGTCCTTAGGCATAAATGAAGGTTCCTGAAGAGATAGAGACAGGAAGAAAATAAAATATGGTAGTATTTAGTCTAGTTATCATTTCATGATGACGATACTTTCTCATCAATGAACACCACATCTTCCTTCTAACATACATGAAATACATCTGTGTACATTATTACACGGTACAAGGATCAATGAAAATCACACAAATCTTCCTAGAAAACCTCGGATTCCTGAAAACAGGGTGTGGGCAAGATGTTTTCAAGCTCGGGCATCAATTGATAATGAGAAAGATAGAGAGAGGTATACTTATAGGATGACATAATGTCATAAATAACAAACACAGATGGACTGTTGGAAGTAGATTCCTTGTAAACAGACTCGATGAGATGTTTCACCCCGAGGCATGATCAGAAGTTCCTGGAAAATAAGAGAGGAAAACAAGATGGAGTGACAGATGTTTATATGATTGGGTATTTTTCGGGCAATCATTCAATTTATTCAAAATCATCATAATCATAATCATCATTTTCTTCTTCTTCAGGACAAGCAGTCCTTCAATGATCATCACATTTCTTTTTAAAACTATCAAAGGTATAGTCAAGAAGCATACAACTGTTGTACGGAGTATCCACCTCCCATCCCATTCTACATCAGGGAAAAAAATAATATTTATTTTTGGGGGGTTACTTTTCAAGCTTGCCTGGATGAAAATAATTTCTAAAAACATTTTTGCATTGAACTCTATGCAAATGTATGAGGACTCTTTCTGGCATTTCGGGGGCGAATTCGCCCTTAGCCCCTGTGTATTTTTTTCACTGTTCTACATAGTGCTACCTAATAAACCAACTACAAATTTATCATTCATCATAAAAAATATAAAAAATAAATAAAGTTTGATTCGACCAAACAGAGATGGGAATGAAAACAAAAATGATGAGAAAATATCAATACTCATTACCTTTTAGTGAAACACAAAAATCAGACAAAAAATATCCATTTGCTTTACATACAGGTATGTACATAGGAAAATTGATTCCCCAATATGTTTACATTCCTCATTTTGAAATCTGCCCTAGGGCTATCCATTAGTGGATTGTAAGAAGAAATCAATTAAGTGCAGTTTTGTCTTGAATTTCTTGAATTTCTTTTCTTCCTTCCAAGTTTTTAGTTATTCTTATATTTGACAAAATAAGACAAGACTGAAAATATGGAGCACATGCAGGAGAATCGATTGTAATTTTTCTTCTAGTGGCCGACATTAATCATGCTTCCATAGATTTTTTGGTGAATTACATTCAAATAGAATTGGAGGACATAGAATGGACAGGGGAAAAGGAATACTTTCTAGGTCATGTCTTTCACCTACTTTGTTTCCAGAATTTCTTGTTGTGGCATCTACCGTATCAAGAAATTGATGAACTGGGGTGTAGAAATCATTTAAGTGCAGTTTTGTCTTATGTTTCTTTGACTTTTGTTTTCTTCCTTGGTAGTTTTTTTCTTCTACGTATACTTTTAAAGAGTCCTGCACAGCAAAAAAATTAATATTTTTATTTCGGGGGCTCCATTTTCAGGGGCTACTTTCGGGGGCTACAAATTTCCGGGCTCTTTTTCAAATTTCAGGGGCTACTAAATAAGCTATAATGCTGTAAGTGATCATTTTATAAGCATTTGATCACAATCCAAACAGAAAAATCCAGAAAAAAATAAATAAAAATAATAATTTTAAAAAAAAATAAATGTTTTTTTTTTTTTTTCGGGGGCGAATTTGGGCATTTCGGGGGCGAATTCGCCCGCCGCCCCCGTGTATGTTTTCGCTGGTCCTGCATGCTATAGGGAAACTAGAACTGGGTTCTCATTTTCCTTAGAACTGTCTTTGACATACTTCAGGATGGGGAAGGACTTGAAATGAGAACATTATCTGAGCATAAAGATTGGTAGATTGGGAGAAATCACCTGCTGTCTCGTCAAAGAAAAAATATTTTTTTCAGGTAGGGCAGTTACAGAATATTTAAGTATGTTGTGCTGGATAAGGGAACAAATTGGATATAGGACTTGAAATGAGAACATTATCTGTGCAAGAAGATTGGTAGATTGCGAGCAACCAACTGTTGTCTCATCACACATATACAACAAAAAGAGAAATTGAGGTTGGGCAGTTACAGAACGTTTACATTATTAATGTTTTTAACATAATGTTGTGCTGGATTCATCACTAGGTAAACAATGGAGATAAGACTTGAAATGAGAATATTATCTGAGGAGAAAGATTGGTAGATTGGGTGCAACTACCTGCTGTCTCATCAAAATTAAATACTTTTCTAAGTGGGCCAGTTACAGAACATACACATGACATTGTTTGAGGCAACATAAGTATGTTGTGCTGGTTAAAAAAACAAATTGGATATAGGACTCAGACTTTAAATGAGCACATTATCTTTGCAAAAAGATTGGAAGATTGGGAGCAACCACCTGCTGTCTCATCACACACACACACACATAATAAAAATAATTGAGGTTGGGCAGTTACAAAAAAAAATCACATTATCAATGTTTTTAACATAATGTTGTGCTGGATTCATCACTAGGTAAACAATGGAGATAAGACATGAAATGAGAACATTGTCTGAGCAGAAAGATTGGTAGATTGGGAGCAACTACCTGCTGTCTCATCAAAATGAAATAATTGTCTAGGTGGGCCAGTTGCACAACATACAGTTTTTCTTTTTAGTGCAACATGAGAATGTTTTGCTGAATACATTGCCAGGGAAAATTGGAGATAAAACTTGAAATGAGAACATTATCTGAGCATGAATACTGGTATATTATAAGCAACCACCTCATATATCATCACTTAGAGATAGTGATAGGTGGAGCAGTTACAGATTATACTCATGACATTTTATTTTTAAGGCAACATAAGAATGTTGCGCTGGATTCATCACGAGGGGAACATTGGTGATAAAAGGCTTGAAATGAGAACATTATCTGAGCAAAAAGATTGGTAGATTTGGGAGCATTCACCTGCTGTCTCATCACAATGAAATACTTTTCTTCTAGGTAGGTCAGTTACAGAACATTAGTACAGTATTTTTGTTTGTATGCAACATGAGAATGTTTTGCTGGATATATCGTCAGGGAAAATTGGAGATAAAAGACTTGAAATAAGAACATTATCTGAGGAGAAAGATTGTTAGATTAGGAACAATCACCTGTTGTCTCATTACAATGGAAATACTTTTCTAGGTGGGCCAGTAAAAATACACGGGGGCGGCGGGCGAATTCGCCCCCGGAATGGCAAAAAGAGCCCCCCCCACCCCCCCCCAAAAAAAAAAAAAAAAAAAAACGCCTGGAACATACATTTTTTTTTTTTTGCAACATAAGAATGTTTTGCTGGATATATTGCCAGGGAAAATTGGAGATAAGACTTGAAATGAGAACATTACCTGTACATGAATATTGGTAGATTATATGCAACCCCCATCTTTCTTGTCACGAAGAAATAGTATTCGAGGTAGAGCAGTTACAGATTACATACAACATTTTGCTTAACATAAGAATGTTGTGCTGGATTAATCAGTGCTAGGGGAAAATTGGAGATAAAAGACTTGAAATGAGAATATTATCTGAGAAAAAAGATTGAGATTGGGAGCGATCACCTGTTGTCTCATCAAAATGAAATACTTTTCTTCTAGGCGGGCCAGTTGCAGAACATACACATTATTTATTTTATTTTTAATTTTTTTACATGACAATGTTTTGCTGGATACATCGCCAGAGAAAATTGGATAGGACTTGAAATGGGAACATTATCTGGACAAAATGATTGGAGCTACCACCGGTTGTCTGGTGCAGTTACAGAAGATACACATTATATTTACGAATACGAATGTTGTGCTACATATATCACTCGTGAAAATTTGAGATAAAGACTTTAAATTAGAACATTATCTGATGGTCTACTGATATATAAGGAGAAACCGCCGGTTTTCTCAGCAAATCCATTGCAAACAAGTTCTGTTTGATTTCAAGGGCAACTTTGCATTTGATTCTCTATAATTATGTAATAGACGGGTGCCTTCAATTGCGTTTAATCCCCAACGTGCAATGAAATGCAACTCAAAGTTTTATGCAACACCTCCCAGGAAGAAATTAGGGCAGCATTACCAAGTTTAAATATCCCATCATGCTCACCTTCTTCACTTCCTGTTGCGGGACTAAGACCATCTGAGGGCTGTTGCCCAGGGGCACAGGGCGGACCGGCTTGTGGTCAATGTCTCCCGGCATGGTCAAGCGAGGGCGCTTTGGAGCCACCGCATCGGCCGCAGCTGCTTGTTGACTACTGGACGGCCGCACTGGCTCAAACTGCCGGTAGTGGGCCAGTCCCCTGGTCAAAACAAGAAGAACAAAATAGCATGATTATGGTGGTGAACATTCAGTGAATAAAAATGTACGGGGCTAGGGACGATTAACCCCCTGAAATTACAAAATGAAAGAAATTAATTTTAAAACAAATAGCACCAAGAAATTTGTAGAGGATTCAATGAAATACAAAGGTTAATGTCATTAATTTGTATACAGGAAGGCTAGGAGAGAACCCCCCACCCCCCCCCCCCCCCCCCTCCCAAAACAAAATTATGATTTTATACAGGCTAATAATAAGTTAATAGACAAGCATGATTTTAAGTCTGTTATATTGGGAACATTAGAAAATAAGCATGTCATGCAAATGTATTGATCAGCCTTATTTGCTGACATCATTGTTGTGTTTATCATTAGTCATTCACAGAACCTGATCGATTGTGTTATTTTCTTTAGGATGTGAACAATTTGCCATCTAGGCCATCTAACCACACTACTATCAAGGGGGTGGGGTGGTCGGGGGCCGGGGGGGGGGGGGGGGGGGAGGGGGGGGTTGCATGAGACTGCTTTATCAGTGGGTGGACCTTTTACAAGTAGTTGTGCATGTTATCAAACAATCACAATGAATGGAATTCCACCGGTCTCACGCTGATAGTGATTCACACAGTTGTCCTCTTCTGACATGACAAAGTATGTTATCTACTCTGCAATATGATACAGGATGCCGATTAGGCCATTACGGGGGCGCCACTGGGACGATGGCCGCGCTAATCACACTAGTATTGTAATCTATACAATTACACGCTTGGAAATGTCAACTGCATGTACCGCGAAGCTCTAATTACGATGGTTTCTCGATATCTACGATTACCAGAATCGATATACTTCACACGGTTGTCTAATCAGGCTAGTGTTATAATATAATTATGATGCACTAAAAGGGGATGGAAAATGTAGCATCTAATCACCCTCCTATCTCATAACTACAATTTACACCGATGGAAATGTCATCTATGATCTATTATGCAGAGCTCTTTTATTATACCTGTATCTCGATCACATTTCAGCCATGAGTCACCAATATAATTTCACATTTATAGTAGATAACCATTTTTCAGCAGTTTTTTCTTTCTTCTCCATTTATGTTATTTATAGACCATTACATCACTACAAACTTATATTATGTCAGGCAGATCACACATTATCAAGATACCAAGGCCAGAATTATCAAGCTGTTTCCCTTACTAGCTATTTTTATAGTAAGGGCTACTTTCACACCTGTTGCATTCAAATAGCACTCAACTGCATGCAAATATTCACAGGGCTAAATCTCCTGGGCCACAGTCTATTTTTTTCACTGACACTTACAATTACAAGAAGGAAATTGCACGGTAAATGTACATGCACAAAAGTTCTGCTTATTTCAGTCATCTGGATTCACCTGTCGCCAATAGTGTTTGATCTAAAATTGAACATGACAAGTTTGACCCACAAGGTCGATAGGGAGCTGAATTATGAATTGAGTCGCCAATGTTTGCTTATAAATTATAAAGATAGGAACAGCAGGTTTTCAATTACATCACAGGACATTGTACATGTGTACACATATTTTTATATTGGTTACCGATACACATGACCAATAACAATTGCATGATACACCAGACAGATCACATGGTATAAAGATATCAAGGTCACAATTGCAAATTGAGTTACACATGTTTTTATTTAATAAAGCTGACAAGGGCAGCTCAAAATCTAATACAGTGGGAGATTAAAATAAATAAGCATAATCCAATTAATTAGTACATTCAAGCTCAAATTATGTTTAGATTGTGAGCTATGAAACTGATACACATACCATTAATATCCATACACAGATAAAGAAAGGGGGAAAGTCTACCGCGACAGCTTACATCAAAGCTATTTTCCCTGAAAAACAATCAAACATAATTTTGCTTGCAGTAGGATTAGTAGTGTGTCCCTTTCAAGCCATTCATTATATTCTGCTGACATTCATATAACACTTTGCACTAGTATGTTCCAAACATTATGTCAAGTACATGAACAAGTCACTAATAAACAAATATAAATATAATTATTGTTTATAATTGTTATTTCATTTAGCTGACTCATTTACTGTCCATAAAATGCACAAGCAAACATGTGCATGCTCCAGCTAGGTTGTCACTGAGCAAATAAGTTATTTACAATTATGATTATCAAACTAATTGTAATTATGCAAATTAATGCTATAACAATTGGCATTGTAGTGTCCCTTTCAACCCAATCCCTGTCTACAAAATACAGAACTCAAATTTGATATGCTCAAAATATTATGTCAATGAGCAAGTACATGCAACTAATTAACAAATTATAATTGATTGTTAACCCGTTTGGGACTGGTTCCCAAAATACTCGGGCATGGGTCTATATGGAGATTGCATGTTATAGCCAGAGCTCGACACTCGTACTGGTTGGCTGGCCGGGGGCCAGTGAAATTGAACTACGGGCCAGCAGAAATGTAGATTTTTTATATTTTATATTTGGTTAGTGTATATGTACCAAATAGAAATCTTCGCTCCCTGAATTGTAATATGTTATCAGTACCAAAACTTCAATCGTTGGCAGGTGAAAAGTCATTTTTGTATTCGGCACCAATATTATGGAATTCTTTGCCAGTTAATGTTAGAAATGCCACCTCAATTGAGTCATTTAAAATAGGTGTAAAGACATTTTTGTTTAAATTAGCATTTGATTAGGGACTAACTTTCTGTTTCTCTCTCTCTCCTTTACTTTCCTTTTTTTATTTTCTATTGCGCCTGAGAATAGTGTTCACTAGAGTCATGGCGCATTATAAATGCTCTATATTATTACAAAAGTCATATTCTGGTGGCCCGATCGGGCAAGCAGATTTTCAACCCGACATGGACAAAATTATACAAATCTTGTATTCGTCCATGTCAAGCTTCATCTATAATCACAGATTTGTGCTGGGAAGAGTGATATTTTGAAAACATTTGGAAAAAAGTTAACTCATGAAATAAAATTTTCGGGCCAGTAAATTTTTCTTTTGGGCCACTAGAAAATGGGAAGAAATTATTGCACTGGCCCGACCGGGCTCCTGACAAAAAAGGTAAGTGTGGAGCCCTGTTATAGCAAAATCTATCAGTCCTGAAAGGGTTAATTATCATAATTGCAGTATAACAGAGAAGTTGATGTGTCCCTTTAAAGCTATTCATTATTATTCTGCAGATTCATGATTCACTGTCCACGCAATACACCAGCGAGCACTCACTCGCACGCTCCAGAAATTATGTCAATGAACGAATGACGCAATTACATGTCATTCTGAGGTGAAGACGACACGTAGACAATCAGGCAATCATACAATTGTTACTGCCTGCCTACCGTAGTCTCTCGATGTCACTGGAGGCACCCAGAGGCATAGCCAGTAGAATCCAGGAATAGATTTTGGCAGGGTATTGTTGTTGTTGTTTTTTAAAGGTATAACAGACTTGAAGATTATCAAAAATTAATATTGGTCTTGCCAAGCCTACCTCTAGCCACTCATTGTCACTCAAGGCATTCATAAAGGGGTATCCAGAATTTATGGAAAAAAGGGGGGTGTGACTTTTTGTCTATGATTATTTTGAAATGCATACGTATGTATACACAAAGACCATCATACATTTTGCCTGCCGTTATTTATAAATTATGGTCGATCAACAAACCTAGCATGTCCACAAATCGCTGAATAAAAGAGGTGAGGCAGATGCTTGAATGTAGTAACATTTCAAGGAAATGCATACAATTGTACCTATTGCCTGCCCTGCCTAGTCGTCACTAGTCATTCACTGTAGCTCAAGGTAACCAATGGCAACACCAGAAATTCAGTTTCCAAGGGGGGGGGGGGGGGTATTTGTTTTTCTCTCTGAGGGGGGTAATGTACCTGTTACAACAAAGTTAGCTTGCTCAATATGCCATAGGCTAGCCTAGTATAGGTTTTATTCAAAATTTGTCAGGGGAGGGGCAGGGTTCAAGCAAGAATGGGGGGGGGGGCACATCCCACCTCCCCCTGTGTCAGAGACGACAGTTATACCTACATTACATGGGCTGCCAAAACAAACACAATAGGGTTTGCCCACGCGCGTACACATCTGACCCAGAAACCCAATGTTAATTGGCGTGACATTCAATGGCGCTACGCGGCAGAGAAAACGCCGACAATAAAACATTAAAAAACAAGAGTAGGTTAATGAAGGCAGTGTTGAGTAGCTGTTCAAAGAGCACTCCAATTTATGCGGCTCATTACAGCCAAATGGGGAAATGTAAGTGGGGTAAATGAACATGAATAATTTCATACTTCTCATTTTCACGAGTCTTCAAGGCTCTCCTTCTACTAAATAATTTCCTAAATATTTGGTCTGTTATCATTCTTCTTTTATTTTCAGTCTGTCACATTTGTTTTTTATCTTTACTCTTTACCTAAATTGTCAATTTCTTGCCTAAAATCATATATTCTTCTAATCTTCAATCTTCATCTCATTCATACTTCATCATCGCTACGCAAAATATCATCTTTTATGAATGTTGCACAGCTTTTAACGACGTTACTTTAAGAACACCCAATTTTATCAACTCAATATTCCATCATATACCATTGCTTTGTGTCACTCCCTTTTCAATTTATCCTTTACTATTTTGTTTTGTTTCTGTTCTTGTTCATTATGTTAGTCTTCCCATCCCTTTTTATTGTCATGCAAACTACTACATGTAGCTTGGCTATCTGTCCCTGTAATAAACCTTCATATAAGCCTCTGGTCTATCATTCTCCCTCTCTTTAACTCTTTCCCTCTCTCCACATTGTTGTCACTCTCCCTTCTATCTGTTTTTCCCATTCAACCTTCGCCTCTCTCGCTCGGTGGTGTGATCGTCGTTCTTCATTCCTAATACCATGAAATTCTGAAGAGCTGCACGACATTAAATCAGTTGCCATGGAAACTGATGATTATGCGGAGGCAGACTCTCTCTTTCCTTCATGTATGCTGGAAAATTGGCAATCTCCTCAATCAAAGGACGTCTACTACCAGTTTGATAAGACGGCCAAAAGAATGTAAATTAGCATGAAATGAAATGAAGTGATCATGAATAAGGCCACTGGGGAATTAAAGCTCCTACTCAGCGATTTTAATCCTGAATTACTTTGACTGTGGATGTATGCATTTATCTGGCTATGCTGATCTACTAAAACAGTTACAGATTTGTTTAAAGAAACAGATCTGTTTAACATAGTTCTGTCAAATCATTGGTTTAAAAAAGCTTTTGATTGAAAATCAAATCCGTCAAGCTCTCTATTATGAGATAAATGGACTTGAAATGTGAAGATTTTCTAATGCTTCAATAGAAAAATATCAATACAAATTTGGTTATTTGCATTCATGACAGTCACACCCATCATGGGACTGCTCTTACAGAGTATGGACTATGGACATGTACATGTATGAATGCAAACGTGTACAAACTCACGTTTTCAAAAGTATGTTTTTGAAAGATGTCAATGAGTTGTATGCATGTCTGCTTTCGTTAGGCTTTTGGGATAAGTTCATTCCATCTGCAGTTTCTTTCATTTTTAAGAGACCATGTTTTTATTTAGTATGTTTTTATATGAATGAAGTAAAGATGAATTGAATTATAAATGCCAAATTTAAATGGGACTTACCTATCTCTGTCCACTTGTGGGTGGAACTCTGACAGGAGGGATGGCCTCCTTCGTATACTGCTCGCCTGGTTGCTGTAGTGTGCATTGTGGAAGTCCATCGGGTTTAGCTCCTGCAAACAAATAAAAGCAGATAGAAGAACGTTTATAGATTTAAATTCAGAGGAAGATAATTCATTGAATCACAAGTATCAGCTAGAGTCATATATGTCCCCCCTTTGAATACTGCTCGCCTGGTTGCTGTAGTGTGCATTGTGGAAATCCATCAGGTTTAGCTCCTGCAACGAAATAAGATCAGATAGAAGAACATGAACAGATTTTAAATTGAGATGACAACAATTTGTTAAATAATAATCAGCATCATAATCAACAGTTCTAATCAAGCATAATCAAGCATATGGCGCCATCTATCTAGAAATTTTATTCCGATTCTATAATGATTCATATAAATTCATAGGACTTTCATAACATTAATAAGCTGGTGAACTTCATAAATAATCAAAGTTACTAGTACATGGCAATGATTGCATATATATATCAAACAGACTAACTTCAATGACTAAATAAACAGAGATGTTAAAATGCAACATGTTCAAACATTCATGTATGCAGTATATAGATGCATTGATTATGTATGGATGTATGAGTGTAGAGGTAGGAAAAGTTAAGTATGAGTGTATCTGTTTTCATGAACCTCTTCTTTACATCTCCAAAACTTCCTTTTCCTAGTGCAGTACCCCCAACAAAATACATAATGTGTGTGTAGATGTAGTCATATTGAATATTCCCATGTGTCTTTGTATGTTCGGCACGTTACTTCCATTATATCCCCAAAATAGCTCCCTGATGTTTGGGCAAAACATCTCGTTGCAGGGCTGATACAACAAGATGATAAGACCCTATTATTATTATGATCATCACACTACTGATATGCTCGTATTTAAAACTAATTGCTAATCATGTTTGTAAACATATATTTTGAATCCCCCTGTACACAAAAGGCATTAATTTAAGAACTAAAGAAGTTCTTTAAAGATTGTGACCAAAATCATACAGGTATTACCTAGAGCATGGTTACATGCAAACACACTCCCAAATACACAAAAACATACATACACGCACATGCACATAAACAGTACTACATGCAGATGCAATCAAAACTACACAAACACACTCATCCATTTTCGCACACACATAATCACAGATGCATACAAACATACACACATGCATGCACATACAGACTCACAGATGCACGGACACACACACACACACACACACACACTTGTAAACAATACAAGCCCATATACGTGCACACACACACAAACACTTTCACAGATACACACATGCACACATAACTACCAACACATAAACACAGACATACTGTAGTAACATTGAACTTTCCGCTCTCTGCAGGGGTAAAAAAAATAACGAGCCATAAACCAGGAAGGAACAGGCGGAAATCCTTCACTCAGCCAGAGAGCCAGGAGGGCAAGGGTGGCAGGGAAAAGAGAAATGGGAGAAGGCACCATGGTTACAGAAAGAAAAGGGAATGAAGGAGTGAGAAAAGAGAATAAATAAATGATAGACAGAGAAAAGAGAATAAATTATGGACAGAGAAAATGGGGAGAAAAATGAGAGGGAACAGAACCTGAAGTCATTAAAGGGAACCAACACCCTCAAAATAATATTCTTATTAATGAAAAGGTAATAGTTTTAGTAGTCCATTCTAATTTCTAGCAAAAAGTTCGGAATAATAGGTTTCCAGATAAATTATGCAATTTGAAAATAATCACCATATTACTAAATGTATGTGTCTGCAGAAGAAGACTAGTCCATTGTCTAGGATGTATGGCATCTTCCGTAGATCTATTGTCTTCAAACATACACATGTTTAGAATTGGCACACTAGCAATCGTTTGACGCTTACGGAACCAAAGGCCCTATATCCATCCGCTCCCTTCAAATCTATGGGGCTCCATAGGTCACTAACCCCCAAACATTCCCCCATCCACCCCATCACACAAAGTCACACACTAATCTCCATGACCCCTACGACACACACAGGCAAACAAAAACATGATCACACAGACACCCAACCACTTGCACACACACAAACCCCAAGCTAACATTACCCCCACCCACCCCATAAAGGCACCTTGCAATCAGACACTGCCAGCCCCCCTCCCCCAACCCTGCTAGTCCTCATTATCCCAATCAACCCCATTACCCTCCCAATCACCCCATTACCCCCACCCACCCCATCAAGGCACCATGCAATCAGACACTGCCAACCCCCCTCCCCCTGCTAATCCTCATTACCCCAACCAACCCCATTACCCTCCCACTCACCCCATTACCCCCACCCACCCCATCAAGGCACCATGCAATCAGACACTGCCAACCCCCCTCCCCCTGCTAATCCTCATTACCCCAACCAATCCCATTACCCTCCCACTCACCCCATTACCCCCACCCACCCCATCAAGGCACCATGCAATCAAACACTGCCAGACCCCCCCCCCCTTGCTAATCCTAATCTAATTACCCCCAACCAACCCTATTACCCTCCCACTCACCCCATTACCCCCACCCACCCCATCGAGGCACACTGCCACACCCCCACACCCCCGCCCCCATCCTAATCCTAATTACCCCAACCAACCCCATTATTCTCCTACTTACCCCATTACCCCCACCCACCCCATCAAGGCACCATGCAATCAGACACCGCCAGAACCCCCCCCCCCCCCCCCCCCCGCTAATCTTAATCTAATTACCCCAACCAACCCCATTACCCTCCCTCTCACCCCATTACCCCCACCCACCCCATTACCCCCACCCACCCCATCTAGGCACCATGCAATCAGACACTGCTAGACAGTGAGGCTAATCAGCTCCAGTGACACACACACACCTGGGGCCATCAGGCACGCCGATGATGTCATCACAGGCATGGGGAGCAAGGGGAAGTACCTAAAAAAACCACAAGTCCCTCTCCAGAGACCGATTCCCCTGCATAATGACTGAAAGCCTCCAACCACTGCATGCCGTTACCATGGAGTTCAGAATTAATGCTTGTTGTGATAGATCTCTCCAGTTACTGACAGTTGCGCATGTAATTTGAGTGAAATGCAATAAACAACCCAACCTCACAAAATGCATGAGTGCAAATTGCCATTATGTGTTCAAGATTTTTTTTTCGAAGTTTGTATCTTCAAATTAATGGATCATTCTTTCTTTTTTGTTCAAGTAAACGTTTTCTTTAATTACAAACATGACAAGTTTTAACATCCATTATTTATTATTGTCAAGTCTAAATACATCAACATGTCTATATTTTACACCGGTAGTTTTTTTTTTTAACCAGTTTTCAAATGGTGCAATAAAAAACTGTAATCATGAAATGCCTGTACGCAAATGCTTGCTTTTGACATTTGTTAATAGGCCATTGAATGGGAACCAAACAGAGACTGAGACAATGTTCAATACATTAGTTTACAGAATAACTCCACTGATTATGAATATGAATAACTTTGCCTCGGGCATACTTCCACAATGCACTCATTAAGCAGCCTGAATGTAACATGATTCTGTTTGTGAGCCAGTGTATTTAGAAGCCGGAATGTAACATGAATATATGTTTGGGAACCAGTCTATTTCCTCTCGACACAAAGGTCACATTCATTCAGTTCATGGCATGTGCAGCTAGCTCCACTGGCAATAACAGTCGTTAATGACCACATTCGCGAGTGAACAAACATGTGATTTCACAGGGAGCTGTTATCGTTAAATTTCAGCACGAGTCCTGCATTCTTAAGTTTAAAGGTGGTTCGGATGCGTAAATCAGATGCGCGGTGCCATCTTGCGCGCCCATTGCACACTGAGAGAAATACACACTGGTTCAGTGTTATGCAGTGTACATGAACAAGCCTAGTTCAAAATGGCGAACCGCAGGGTAGCATCCCTATACATGATAATCTTTTGATTCACTTTTTCTTTTACATACATTATGAGTGTGTTGGGGGGGGGGGGGGGGGTAACTTACAGAGATTGAAAGACATAATGAAAAACTTTTACGATTTTATTTATTTCCACACAATAAAAACCTTCCATTCCTTATCTCAATATCTAAATGTGTTCTTTCAAGGAGAAGGCACCACCTAATCTCCACTTTAAAGATTTCATTCGCTCCACTGCAAGGGCACATTCTTGTTAATTCTCCTGCAAAATATGCTGTCTTTATTTCACAAAGCAGCTCATCTCCTGACCATGAGAGACAAGTATACAATGGAAATGTCCAGTCATCATCCGAAAAGCTCCAGATGAAAGATGGAAGGAAGTTGCCTTTATAGAATTCTTTCTTAATTTAAAGATTTCATTCGCTCCACTACAAGGGCACATTCTTGTTAAATCTCCTGCAAAATATGCTGTCTTTATTTCACAAAGCAGCTCATCTTCTGACCATGAGAGACAAGTATACAATGGAAATGTCCATGAGACATACAATGTAAATGTCCAGTCATCATCCAAAAAGCTCCAGATGAAAGATGGAAGGAAGTGGCCTTTATATAATTCTCTCATCCCCCCCCCCCCCACCCCATTCACCTTTTAACCCCGTATGATTCTAGACAAATATTAACCCAGATAAATCTCATTTTGGCTTCAATTTAGATCTCATATCTCACCATTTTTCACTAGGCTAATAAGATTTTAAACACTAAACCACCTCTTTACTTGGTATAATTTGAAGACAAGACAAGAAGTATCCATACCCCTCCACTATCTCCTAAAAGGAATAACCCAGATTTCACAAAGAACAGGTACACATGTTGTTTTTTTTGCATCAAACATCTACCACCTCATCAAAATAATGTTGCTACATTTATCATGTGAATCCGCTCCCAACTCTCTCGCTCAACCCTCCTTTTAGGATTTCCTTGTGCATTCATTTCTTTTCTTTTAACTATTGTAATTGTACACATGAATCACTTATGTTGTTTTTGTTTCATTTGTCCTTATTACAATCAATTGCCTCCCCGTGAAATGTGATCATCCTGAAAAGACCGCTTCGGTAATGTAGGCAAATAATATGCGTATGACGTCAGACGTCTCGTCGGCAAGCTTAACAATAGTATTTAAGTCCGGCAAGCTACAAGCTATAAGCTTGCCGGACTTAGTTACTATTGTTAAGCTTGCCGACGAGACGTCTGACGTCATACGCATATTATTTGCATACATTACCGAAGCATATTCATTGCACGTGATTTCTCTCCCAACCCCCTGCCGGCTGCCCCTCCCTTTCACTGTACTTCTGATGTATCCGATCTACCCTCCTCTTCCTTTTAGGCTTTCCTTGTGTATTCATTTAATTATTTATACATTAATTTATGTTTCTTTACACTACAGTACAAAGCACTCACAATAATCTTGTTTTTTTAGCAGTCAATTCCCTCCCCGTGAAACGTGATCATCCCGAGTTCATAACTCATACATCCTCCCCCAACCCCCTGCCGTCCCCTCATTGTGTTTCTGACGCATCCAATCTACCTTTCCTTCTTAAATTTATTTATTTAATTATTTATTCATTTCTTTATTTTTCTTTACACTACACTGTACACAGCATTCACTGATGTTGTTTATTTGTCCTTCTTACAGTAAATTGCCTCCCCTTGAAATGTGATCATCCTGAATCGATGACACGTACATCCTCCCCCAACCCCCTTGCCCCTCCCTTTCACTGTATTTCTGAACATCCGATCCCCCCCCCCCTTCCTTTTACAGTAGGTTTCCTTGTTTATTTTTATTTTTTTTATTTATCTACATTTATCTATTTTTCTTTTGAGTATGGTGCACAGCATTCACTGATGTTGTTTTATTTGTCCTTCTTACAGTAAATTGCCTCCCTTTGAAATGTGATCATCCTGACTCGATGACACGTACATCCTCTCTCAACCCCCTGCACCTCCCTTAATTGTGTTTTCTTGTTCCTACCATCATCCTATTCATCCCTCCTCTTCCTCTTCCTTCTCTTCCTCTTCCTTCTCTTCCCTTTCTCAAGCCTTTATACAACCATGGACTCAATGTGTACAGCTCATGCACGTAAATACTATACCTATAATACAGAGCTATTTAGCAAACAGATATATACTTCAGTAAATCCCCCTGAAATATTACATGCATTAAAACTTCCAACAATATGATAATTTACTTAATGCAGAAAAAATGCCCTTTGGCTGATATTAGGGGCATACAAGATTTTCAAAACGTATCAATCCTCCTTTCACCTAAATATATTGCTGAAGGTGTATAACTAAGACTAGATGAACTTTTAAACTAGGTTCATGTATTCATTTCATGCCCACATACACGTGTACACACGTCACAAATAAATCGACGCACGTGATGTCTATGCTATGTACATTTATCTACATGTACATGCTAACAAGCTATCCGATGGGTTGCATTATTTTAACAACTTTACAATTGTTTTTGTTATTATGTAAATCCACAATGATTTGGAGATTTCATTACAGGAAGTTATCAATTCAATTGCAACCAAATGTGATCCACGTTATCAGTATACACATATTTAAAAACATACAAACAAAGGCATGTACAAAGTTTGTTCAACCTTGTGATTCAGTGTCAAAACTTGAAGGACAAAAAACAATTTCATTGATGTGACCTGGCAAAAAAACTGCAAAGGCAAAAAAAGAAAATGACAACACACAAGTGGATGTTGTTGTCCTCTCAACAGTTTTACGAGGGCAGCTATAGGAGGCAGAGGCATAAATATATCCGTCTGGTGATTTCATCATACATGGCATATCTGTCTGCCGATTTCCATATTTAGAAAGACCTCTTGTAATCTTTTCTGAATAGCCTTGACCTCGGTGTGCATTGTTTTTATGCTCTGAGGTGAGAGTTTTTCTGGGTTTTTTGGTAGCACAGTTTCCTCTTGTTTTGCTGTTACATTTTGTTCAAGTGCCCTTAAAGGCAATGTATACTAAATAATATAAGTGGTCAAAGAACAGAGCAATCCGAAGCTCTCTGTTATTGGGAAAATGTGCCCCTTCCCCCTTCCCCCTAAAAATTGCAAATGCTTATTCTGGCTCAATGCCAGTCTATGTAGTTGACTTTAAAGTGAAGGATGTACTTCCATTATTCCATGCATGCATCTAATGCAAGCCAAAAACAAAACCAAAACCTCTGATCGAAACATGACAATGCCCCTTTAAGTTGACAGGATACCATGTACACAAGTACCATGTTTCTATTATAATAGAATGGAGTATTTTCATTATTTATACAATGAAGCCAAAACAAAACCAAAACCTCTAATTATAAAAACATGACAGTGCCCCTTTAAGTTGACAGGATACAGTGTACACAAGTACCATGTTTCTATTCTACATAAAGTAATAGAATTGAGCGTTTTTGGCTGGCTGCCATGCAATGTAGGTGAAAGGTGTGGTGGCATTCCACTACTTTTCAATTACAATTATCAATCAAACCGATTTACATACACAATGGGCCACAACGCTGTGTGTGTACTTTTTTTTTTACTGAGGAGGGACAAAATGTGATTAAAAAATGGGAGTTCCCCTTTAAAATAAAAGGATGCCATGAACATACACAAGTTTCCTGTTTAGACTACCAGCAGTGGATACTTTGGCAAGATGCCAGACAATGTACAAATGAATGTTGGTGAACAATGACATACCACTATTTTCAACAATTAATCAAACCAAATATACAAGCACAAAGGGAAAACAACTACCATAGATTTTAAGCAAGACATAATAAAAAAAAAAAAAGCACATTCAAACAAAACATGTTAGTGCCATAGTTTAAGCTAGATGTCTTGTTAGAGCTATAAATAGCTAACCTGGCTTAATGCCAGGCAATATAGGTGAACTGATGACACCCGAATGCTTTTCATTATATGATAAAAATAATCTAACTAATTAAATCGATACACAATCAAACAAACCGCCATGTGTTTACTCCTTTTGAAAGACAATACAAAACTCAAAAGCCCCTTTAAACTAACTCACTGAACCCAATAATAGTAACCTTGGCTAGATGCCAGGCAGTCTTGGTGAACCAATGACACCCTAGATCTTTTCATTACCATAATTAATCTAACTAATTCATACATATGACCGAACAATCAACCACATGTGTGTAGCTTATGAAAGACACACAAAAGCAAAACTCTGAAGTTCCCCTTTTAAGCTAACTCACTCATGCTATGTAGAACAAGTCCTCTGTTTAACCCGCTCACTACGAGATTCTGAAATCTCCATAGACTTTGTACACAACCCACCTGGTTCCCCGTAGTCAATGGGTTAATAGGTGAACCAATGATGCCCTAGTGCTTTTCATTATGATAATTAATCATACGAACAATTAAACAAACTGTCATGTGTGTATTTTTAAATGAATGACCAAACAAAACACAAGAGCAAAACAAAACTCAAGAGCCAAACGTTGAAGTGCCCCTGCGAACTCACTGGATGCTATGTAAACTGGACTCCAAAAGAAACTTATCACCTTTTCAGAGCGACACACATTAAAATCCAAAGCATACAAAGTAATCATAATTGGGCATAGATTAGCTATAATACTCCTTAGCAAGCTCATCTAAAAAAAAATTATGTTTGCTCTAGTCAACCAAGAATAAAATAAGGTGAAATCGCAAGAGGCAATTTTTCAAAAATCACAGAAACTGCTCACTTTCCGGGCACAGAGCTCGGTACGGACAATAGCCAGTCTAGTGGTTACATAACCCGCTTTGAAGTTGAATGAATAGCTATTGACAGTTCTGAATAGACCGCCTTTCGTGGAGGTTCGCTGCGAGCAGTTTCTGTGATTTTTGAAAAGTGACCTGTAGTGATTCCATGGCATTTTTCTCTTTTTTGGCAAAAGCAAATTTTACAATTTTCAGATATACTTCATAAGGAGAATGATAGCTTATCTGTGTCTAAATATGAATCAATTTGATCTTATGGATTTGAGTGAGCGTCACTCTGAAAAAGTGATTAGTTTCTTTTGGAGCCCAGTTTAGAACAAGTCCCCTGTTTGATAGGTGAACCAATGACGCCCTAGTACTTTTCATTATGATAATTAATGATACAAACAATTTAACAAACTGTCATGAATGACCAAACAAACCACAAGAGCAAAACAAAACTCAAGAGCCAAACGTTGAAGTGCCCCTTTAAGCGAACTCACTGGATGCTATGTAGAACAAGTCCCCTGTTTAGACTGCTAGTATCAGTGGGTATGTTGGCTCCCTGCCAGGCAATGTAGGTAAACCAATGACATCCCAATGCTATTCATGTTAGTAATCTATTTATCTGCCATGGCATGACATACTCTCCCGGCCTAGTCTACCTTCCTGTCTGTAGTGTAGATTGTTGAGAGCCCCTCCAAGCCTCTCCACTCCCACCCCCTTTAACTCCTACCCCCTTCCTTGTGCCACAATCCTAATTAAAGGGATCTAGTAACATTGTCCAAATCCCCCAAATCAAATTGGAATTCTAGCGGTTCCCTTATACCTTGTTGTATTTGTATTAACAAAAGAAGCATGGGACAGGTTTGGGTTTTTCGAATTTCCCTTTCGTTAAAACAAAAATCAGAGAGCTAGTTTAATGAATGCAAGCTTGAAAAGTGGCACACATACAAAGTAAATGCAATTTGATCATTTCCATCATCACAGCATTGCTCAGGAAGTTGGTTTTCATGTTAGTTATCCATTTACATCGCTGTTCCCCTCTTGGGAAATAGAACTTTCAATTCAGATCACAAAAGATCGGTTTTGTGTTACACTCATGTCTGTTATCCATTTATCTGGCTATGACACACATCATCATCTCACACCAGGGGTGTGCAGATAACAATGCAAGTTTTAAAGGCGCCCCCCCCCCCTGAACTCACTACCAACAAAAAAACAACAACAACAACCTTCGACTGTGAAAGGTCAGGTTCATGTTATTCATGAAGCTGATCTATTTATCTGGTTTGTGACATTATATATTCTACCCAAGTGTTTCTTACAATGATATGAACATTTACCTGGTAGTCCTTACACAGCTGAATTGACCCCCCCCCCCTCCCCCCCCCCCCCCAACACCATTCCCCCTCCCTTTCTGCCATCTATAAGGAACTCATTAATTAAATATTTAACTGAAAATATTATATGATTGATAATCATATTTTAAAATTAAATAAATAATGAGTTTTGGGCTGCAAATATTCATAACTGAATGATATCAACAATAAAAAAAACAAGAACAACATTTAAGCAACTCACATAATAGCATTTATGCTTAACAAAAATGAGTTTCAATATTATTAACCTCTGTGATCTATTTATCTAGTTATGACATACCATTCCCGAAGGCTATTAAGACTCTTGCAGTTCCCATGAGCAATACATAAATCAACTTTCCAATCAGAGATCAAGGAGGTCAACTCCATGTTATATGCATACTTGTCTGCATCTATTCATCTGATTGTGACAGTATATAACTCCCAACGAAGCGCTCTTAGTCTTATAACAATGCATGTCTAACTCATCTATGAAGATTGCTGACAGCCCCCCCCCCCCCCCCCCCCAAGCCTCTCCCTCCCCATGCCCTTAGAGTAATGAGTCAATCCTTCATTAAAGGGATAGTTGAGTTCTGGTAAGGAGAGTACAGTTTTAGTGAAACTGAATTTTAGTAACCAAAACCTGCATCATTACATTACAAACTAATAGTTATAACTAGAAAGGAACACAAAATTACAAATGACGTAGTAAAGATCATGTTATCATTCAAAAAGAGCCGTTAAAACGTAAGAGGGCGCTCTCTAAACACTCATCGGTTTCAACCATTTTGAATAAAATATTGTGCATGTGATGCTTTGTTGAAATAGTGATTAGATAGAGAAATAACCAACAACTATTTAAATACCTATTTTGTAACTTTTTTGAAAAGAGGAAGCATTTTTTTGAATTTTTAACGGCTGGTTCAAAATTCTCTAATAAACCCGGGGCCCCGGGTTTATTACAAATTGTTATATTTATGGATATTTCAGCCGTTTCTGAACCGATTTTGATCAAACAAAGGTGATTTTATTGTTTAAATATTATGCTCTTTCAAATTTTACACTCAGTTTTTCATTACCTCACAAACCAATTAAGTAGTCTAGCGCCCTCTCTACCAAAACTCAACTTTCCCTTTAAAGTGAAGGGAAAATATACATGTATATAGGATTCCTCCCTAGAGCTCGACTGGCCCCTTCTCATCAACAGTTAATTCATGCTAAATAAAATAAAACAAAATTTAATCATATTTTCATTAGCTTTTAGCCATAAAAGTCTTGGTTTTACTTTTCCTACATGGAAAAGGTTCATTTACAGTTCCTGGTAAAATTGTTAGCCAAGTGATGCCTCTACTTTACCTTTAACATTTACATACATATCATGCTACCTGCTTGAATGTGAAAGGTATAATTAACACCTGGTGGACACACAATGGTAAACTCATTAAATACATGTAGGAGAACATAACATTTTATAATCAACTAGTGCTATTAAAAGCAAACAATTTATGGAATAATAATTATGTTGGCTCCATGTACAAACAGGAGTTAAAAGAAAGAGAAAAAAAAAACAAGTTGTACCTGTACTGTACATGATGCAAAAATAAAAGCATCAAGATCAAAGGCAATATTTCATGTTCAATATTGTGCAATTTTGATAATGAATTGCTTGCAGTGATAGTTTAGTACAAGTGAGGTACTTCAAAATCACAATTTATCCAATGCTGAGAGTGACATTACAAATTACGATTAAGTTTCTGTTTCGTATTGATTCATGTGAGGCCCCTAGTCAGATTCCCAGAACTGTGCTTTAAATTCATAAAATGTAACGATCGGGCAGGAAACGTCCACATCCTTGAACATGGTGTGAGGTTTCGGTTGCTATCCTGGACAGCGACAATAGAAACCTCGCAGCGCTGCGCAGCAATTAAGGTCACGCTGGTAAACATGATACTGACCACCGAAACCGGAGTCTACAGGAATAAGTACGTTGTTCTTGGCTACGTGCATATCCTTTACATTTAGCTTCGAAATGGAGAGAGAAAAAAACATGGATGGCTGGCTATGTCACACAATACTATATTGCACATGTTATCTACGGTAGAACTGTATTTTATTAAAAAGATATTGATCTGAATATCCATTGATCCATTAAAATTCAGGAGTAAACTCTACTCCAAACTTGACATTTAATCTTCAAATCTTTTGGCTAGTACTACTACTGTATATAAGGGTTTCATGGCAACATGCAGTGGTAAAAATACACGGGGGCTCAAGGCAAATAAGGCCCCCCCCCCCCTTAATGCCAAAAAGAGCCCCGGGAAATCATAACAGAGCCCCCATGAATTAAGAGTTAAATGCAAAACAAATTTTCAAGCACTATTTTCCATGCAGGCAAGCTTGAAAACTAGCCCCCGAAAAAGATTTTTTTTTTTTTTTATTTCACTGGCAACCTGTCACAAATGCAGTGCTCAAAATTAGCATATAGGCCTGCTGGCCCGGGGCCACCAAAAATTAGCTCCGGGCCACCAAATTTCAAAGTTCCTAAATTCTACTGGACCCGTTCGGGCAACCAAATTTATTTTTACGTATTTGTTTGGGGCCACAAGATTTAGGTTTCGGGCCAC